>CM060912.1:122858992-123458992 GCA_030737875.1 Allium sativum | reverse complement strand
CATTCTCAATACCACCCCACTGTACTTTAACTAGTTTCACCGTCTTCCTTCGAAGTTCATATCATACTCGACAATACGCATTAGTCGGCGATTCCCAACCACCTTGGGTTCTATCTCGATATCGTCCAACTGATCTGGTGAAATAGTCATATTAGGGTCATGCACAAACTTCCTTAACTGGTAAACATGAAATACGTTGTGAACTCCCAACATCTTGTCCGGTAATGGAACTTTATACGCTAAATTCCCAACTAGTTCAAGAACTGAAAACGGACCAACAAACCTTGTGCTTACTTTCCTCTTCTACCAAATCGAATCACACTCTTTAACGGAGAAATCTTGACGAATACCAAGTTGCCAACGGAGAACTTCAATTCTCTTCGTCCCTTATCAGCATAACTCTTCTGCCTATCTTGGGCAGCCTTCATTTGCTGTTGAATAACCTTGATCTTATCTAAAGTTTCTCTTATTACTTCTGGTCCAAGCACAAACTTCTCACCGGTTTCTAACCAACATGATGGTGAGTTGCACGGTCTTCCGTACAAAGCTTCAAATGGAGCCATACCAATACTGGACCGATAACTATTATTATATGTGAACTCAACTAAATGCAAATGGTCATCCCATGAACCTTCAAAATTCAATATGCAAGATCTCAGGAGATCTTCTAATACACGATTCACCCTCTCTATTTGACCGTCAGTTTGAGGATGGTATGCGGTACTGAGATATAATTCTGACCCTAACGCCCCTTGTAAGCTCTTCCAAAACCCGCTATAAATAACGGATCTCGGTCACTCAAAATACTTTTAGGTATTCCATGAAATCTCACTATCCACTTCATATACAGTTCCGCTAACTTAGCTGCCGTTCTATTTGACTTGACTGGTATAAACCTTTCACTTTTGGTCAATCGATCCACAATCACCCAAATACTATCATGACCCGATCTAGTCCTTGGTAAACCATTAATGAAATTCATTGAGACTTGTTCCCATTTCCATTCTGGAATTTCCAATGGTTGTAATAAACCACTAGGTTTCTTTTGCTCTGCTTTAACTAACTGAAAATTCATGCACTTGGATATAAACTTCCCAACGTCTCTTTTCATCCCTTCCCAGTAGTAGGTCTGCTTTATGTCTCGATACATTTTGTTACCACCGGGATGTATAGTCAGTTTTGAGTGATGACATTCCCTAAGCACTTCATCTCTCAAATCCACTAACGTTGGGTACAGCTAGTCTCCCATTCTTTTGAAGCCATCCTTCTCTATCGAGTCTATACTTGTTCATTTCCTAGCCATCGATATCCATCTCTACCTTGGAGATGATTTCCAATAGGTTAGGATCGTCCCTCTGACTGGAACCAATCTGTTCAATCAAAGTCAGTATGATTGTTAAACTTGCTAACATTTTTGGATCTAATTCGCACTTTGATCTGAAATCATATCCCGTGATATACTCCAGTTGCTTCCATTACAGAAACATAGCCTCTAAACTAGCATGTCTCCTACTCAAGGCTTCAGCTACCACATTGCCCTTCCTAGGTGTGTATGCGATATCAAAATCATATGAAGCCAAGAACTCTTACCATCTTTGCTGATGAAGATTTAAATCCTTTTGGGAGAAAAGGTACTTTAACGACTTGTGATCGGTAAACAACTCAAATCTTTCTCCCAAGAGATAATGTCTCCACATCTTTAGCGCGAACACGATCGCTGCCAATTCCAAATCATGGGTAGGATATCTTTTCTCATGAGGTTTCAGTTGCCGACTAGCATAAGCTACAACCCTACCTCTTGCATCAGTACAGCACCTAGCCCGGTACCACAGACATCCGTGTATACCGTTATCTCTTGGTTCCCTTTAGGAATAACTATCACTGGTGCACTCTTCAACTTCTCCTTCAGACCCTTAAATGCATTCCCACACCTTTTGTCCCAGACGAAAGCTTGATTCTTCTTGGTCAACTGAGTTAACGGTGCTGCTATCTTGGAGAAGTCTTGGATAAACTTACGATAATATCCAGCTAACCCCAAGAAACATCTTACGTCTGTTGAATTATTGGGCGTAGACCAATCTTGCACCGTAGCTACCTTCACAGGATCCATGACAATACCATTTTCTGAAACAACATAGCCCAAGAATCTCACTTCCCTCCTCCAGAAGTGACAACTTAGAAAATTTCGCTTTCAGTTGGTGTTTCCTTAACAACTCTATCTTTGTCCTCAAATATTTCTTGTGTTCTTCCTCTGTCCTTGAGTAACCCAAGATATTGTCCACAAACACAAGAACAAACTTAGCAACTATAGCATCCATCGAAAAAGTCTTACCTATCACCTGCTAAAGCCATGAATACGTCGATGCCCGTATGACTAGTCCCACCAACATCAAGGGCTAATGAAAACTCCAGCTTCAAATGAACTACCACGCATCTAACGTACGTTTATCCTCCCAAGATAAATAGATCACGTCCCACGGATCCGAGGTAAGTGGGCATTCCCAGATATCCCTGCTTCAAGTCCGCCTAGAACACTGCGAACTATTGATAATTCCTTGGCACTCTCATCAGAAGAGCTATCCTTAACTCCATCTTCAATTCGAGTCCACACATAAGCGAAGGGAACCATCTGCCTTAGTAGCAAATACAACTGGTGCTCCCCACTCGAAAACACTTATTCTTATAAATCCCTTCTTCAAAAGATCACTTACTTGCACCCCGATCTCTCGCTGCTCCCTTGGCGCCATACGACGAAGTGGAATCACCGTAGGTCTGACATCTTTCACTAAATCAATCTGAAACTCGATCTCTCGGTGTGGTGGAAGTCAGGTCACTTCCCCAAAGATGTATGGATACTCGCCAGCAATAGGCACATCTGACAACTCATCATGCGGGATGTCGAGGGAATTTAGAAAACTAGCCATCACCCCATCACTAGGTAGGCTACCAAACAGTATCCTCCGCCCATCATCCGCTCTAATGGCCACCGAAGACCTCTCACAATCCACCACCACCCTATACCTTTGGAGCCAATCAACTCCCAAAATAATGCCAAACCCATTATAGCCCAAAACAAAGCAATCATAAATAAACATGCATCCATGACTCGACAAGACTAAATTACAACAAATCATATTAAGGCTAGTCGAACTACCGATCGGGTTCGTCAAAACTAGAGGTCTATTGACAATCTCGGGTTCCAATTCCAACCTATCTACCAGGTCACTAGATACGAAGGAACGGAAAGCTCCGATATAAAAAAAACTATAATAGGAACATCATAAATGGAAAGCATACCTTGAATAACGACACCCTTTCCTTTCTCCACCGCAGGCATTCGACGAAGAAGGAGCAGTGTTGATAGCATATGCTTCCACAATCTGCTTCTTCTTAGGGGGTAGTGGACATTCTTTCTTGAGATGTCCCACTTGTCCACAATTGAAACACTTCTTTCCCCAGGCTTTGCTCGACAGTCTCTGGCATAGCGGCCCTTCTTGCCACAGCCAAAGCACTGGATATCCTTCTTATTCTTCTTCTTCTGACCAGTCTTGTCTTAGTTCTGCTTCCTCTTAATCTGGGACTCCTTGTTAAGCTTGGCGAGATCATCCCTAGATGCCCGCACTACTGCACCAACACCGTTAGTAGCATTAGGAACTGCTCCCAGAGCATCCCTAAGCATCTCTCACAAGAAGGCAGTAAACACCTCCCTTATATCAGGGACATTCCCATTGTTAGCCCCTGAAACCGCTTCCTCTTCAACTCCCGATGCGGTGTTCCTCACCGTATTCCTCGTATTTTGGCTCGTCATTCAATCTGTAAAGAGAAAACAATTAACCATCTTCTTAGTGGTGCTAATGTAGTGCGACTCCATCCTTAGATATACTAATAGTATATATATAATTTTTGAAAACCAAAATATCACAAATACACACTATTATTTATGTATACTATCTCTCCATGATGTCTTCCTCTAGGTTAACTACGCAACCTAGGCTATGATACCAAATGTGACGGCCCACCCCGCACCAACCGACATTTCCCTTGAAGTGTGTTGTGCCAATGCCAGAGTAGCACGGGACGGTCGTCAAAAGAAAAGAAAGAAGACGATAAATCAACAAAGAACTTATAGTATATCTCATAGCGCATGGAATAAAATATAATAATAACATAACTTTGACATAAAACAGGCGAGACAGTGCATAAGCTGAAAACTAAAACCATCATAGCAGCTGTAATGACCCGGATTTTGAGCGACTTTGGTTATCGACATAAACACGATGTCGATAACCAAAACACCGAAAAATCCTGGAAATTAGTGAAAGAAATTAGAGGGTGAGAAAAGATAAGATCGAAACTTAGAATAGAAGAAGAAGAAGAACACAACATCAGAGTAACACGAATCTCACAGCGGAACAAATAACATATAATAGATAACATATCCTTGAAATAAATCATTATATGTATACAATACATTATCAAAGTACAACACTTACAACACAGCGGAAAAAACTATAGTTATATGATCCTGAAGCCTCCTGCTCTAGCTCTTTAAGTGTATATGTAAAATCCCGACTACTTGACTGCCCATACAAATTTAGGCACCCAAGAGTTTAGGGAAAACAACAAAGTAAACTTCGGGTCAGTCATGGGACTGGTATGAGTAAAACAGTTTAAAATAGTTATACAGGTATATGATATCTCTTAAGACCACACCGCATAACGGAACGGGTTTTTCCCTTATGAGAATCCAAAATATCTTTATATCAAAAACCTTTTGATATTATAATAATGTCTATCAACCACAGTATAAATAACCATCTAGCAGAAACGCTTTCATCTCAAGTTCTACATATATAGTATACAACTCAAAACCGCAAGCACGTATTGGGTAATGGATTTCCAACTATGACAAGGTATGGAACCACCTTTCGCTAGTGTACCTCTAGAAAGGAATACACTGGGTTCAACAAGAACATCTTGCAACCCGGCCACACATGACCGACCACTCATTTCGCTTGATTGTGTCGAATGTATATCACCAACGGTTGGGATCAGCAACCGTTTCTCGAATGGGACAGCATCAACAATAGATTTTTAGAAATAAATGAAACTCTAGATCAGGTGATTATACATCCTACTTCGGTGCGACCGACTTAGCCATGCTGCGTGCCCGATTTCTGTCATTTACCGGATGATGAGGCTAGAAGCTACGCTTTATCATCACACCAGATTCACTTTGAATGCCACATCGTTAAATCCATCAAATCACCGATTGACGTCCTCAACCATACATTATGTGTTAGCTAAAAGAAGTTTCCTTCTCCCTTCCACTCTTGGTACAGTTGAAGGAATCAATATACGTGATTGTCTGGAAATACTCTGTCAGACATCCGTCCATACAAGTCATCCAGTAACAGGATGAACCGAAGGCACTATTCTGTAAACAGGATAGCCCTTGCATAACTCCGTCTTCAATTTCCTTTGGCATATATGCTTCGCAACGCTTATGCCAATAAGAGTGGTTCTTTGGATAATAATCCAACCGGTCTCTCCATATTAACGACGTTAAAATGGTCAAAAACTTCGATAGTCTATGATTTAACTATCGAAGAAAACAGGTGTGCAAACAACGATATTATTTCCAAATGGAAATTTATATCGATCAAACATCATTCAACATTTATCTCTTTATTTCATAAATTTACTTATCTCCTGTTTCCCTATATTCAATATTTCTTATTTTCTAAATTTGGGAAAATATACGTTATTAACAATGGAAAAAACATTTCCATTTCTTTTTTTCTTTATTAGAAAACATTTCTGGTTTCTTATTTGGAAAACATTTCCAAAGCTTCTTCATTGGACTTAGACAGATGTTTAAACAAACCATCGTGATGCCAACTCAAACCATTCCTTTACTGCCGAACCTTAACTATTCCTTAGTTAAAAACGAAGCCAATCAAGTTGGGGTAGAACTACCTCTCAGACCTTAACTGAACAACATTTCTAACTTTGAAATAGTCAAAGTTCACTTTATATCCCTTTACTAACTTCCTTACTTAACCCTCCTTCGAATAGCTATATTCGATTGACTCTTTTTACTTAACTCTATTCGATTAACCCTTATCAGTTAACTCTATTGGACTAACACTATTGGATTAACTCTATTTGACTAACGCTATTGATTTATTCATTTCACTTAACTCCTTTCGAATAAACTATATTCGATAACTCCTTTTTCTTTCTTCGAATAAACTATATTCGATTAACTCCTTTTACTTTCTATTCGAATAAACTATATTCGATTAACTCATTTTACTTTCTATTCGAATAAACTATATTCGATTAACTCATTTTACTTTAACTCTAATCGATTAACTAACATCGATTAACTCCTTTTAACTTTAACTCAAATCGATTAACTAACATCGATTAACTCCTTTTACTTTAACTCTAATCGATTAACTAACATCGATTAACTCCTTTTGCTTTAACTCTAATCGATTAACTAACATCGATTAACTCCTTTTACTTTAACTCTAATCGATTAACTAACATCGATTAACTAACATCGATTAACTCCTTTATTCTATTCGAATTAACTATTCATTTATAAAGATTTACTTTTAGTAACAGTTCTTCACTTTACAAATGATTTCCCTTTTATAAAACTCTATTCGTTTTAAAAACATTTTTCCCTTTTATTTACTTTCGAAATATTTCCTTTTATAAAATCTGTTGATTTTATAAAATCCCTTTATTTCAATATACATTGAAATAATTCTTT
Organism: Allium sativum; assembly: GCA_030737875.1. Classification (NCBI taxonomy): domain Eukaryota; kingdom Viridiplantae; phylum Streptophyta; class Magnoliopsida; order Asparagales; family Amaryllidaceae; genus Allium; species Allium sativum. The sequence continues at coordinate 123,452,205 of CM060912.1, read as the reverse complement.
TTACATCCCAGGGTCTTTTATGATATTTAAAATATCGAATAACAATGATCAACATCATTCCAACACACATAATCCATAACAGATTATATAACACATCATATATCACAATATATGAAAAATAGTAAAATAAATGTTGAGGAATCCAGTCGGATTCCTCCAACCTGTTTCCCTGCATCACAGATGTTAAACAATGTAGATAACATCACTTTCAGTTCCATATGATATATTCTGTTAAACAGAATCAATATAGAAATTCACTAACACACTAGCAGTTCAATCAAACAGTCAACACACAGTCAATCAAACAATATCTAACAGTTCTAACAATACAACATGAAATTATAAACTGTTCAGAGTTAGTGAGATTTACTCACATTGGACTATCATCGTTAATAACGATAATTGTCGTTGATTCAGATGGACAATTTATTTTGTCATAAATTGTAACGAGCTCGGATTCACTCCCAGTCAGTCTCATTGTGTTGCTCCCGTCCATACGGTTCCAACGCAACTTACGGTTCGTTAATCTGATACCGTATGTGTTAGATATTAGCCTTACAAGTCTGTACTCTATTTAATATGAATTAAACTCAATTTAATTTCTATATTGGGCTTACCATATGAGATCCGGCCCAATTACCCCTTTTAAAATCCACCACTGCTACCTCTTCTTCAACCGATCAGTAATTCCACTTCCAGTATTTTCCCCAAACCTTCGAACCTCAACGTTGACCGTCGATTTCTCCTCCTCCAACCACCAATTGAAGTCGCCTCCCCCTCCATTCCACTCAGCACCTCGACCGCCTCCATCCCATACCGAAGACCCTCAGTTCGAACTGCCTGCTTTGGAACTCGACTAACTTCGCTCCGCCATCCACCTCGTCACCGTCCACCGAGATGACCACAACTACCACCAAAACTTGCGCATCCTCCTCACAAACCCCGCGCCGGTCTCGCGACGACCCAGCTCCGCCCCTATCGACGACCAGATCCTGCCCTAGACCGCCTGAAATTCACAACCTCACCAAAGCAGCATCGAGTATGGCAAAATGGACATGGACGTGAACTTTAAGGCCTGAGGATGTCAATGAATCTTGTCTCGAGATTTTTGGATTTTTGTTTGTTTTCTTTTTGATTTTTACTTTGGGAAAGTTGTTTGCTGTGATGGTTTATACGCCTTATATAGGCTTGAATCGGTTAGGTAAGGTTTGTGGTGGAGATCGAAGGCCGTGTGGCCTGTGCGGAACCTCATAAAATGGGAGGGCTATTTTCAATTTGATTTTTGTATTTTATTTTATTCGATTTTCTCCTTGTATCTACCTTCTAAAAATCCCAGCGATTACATACGATATCTTAAAATCACCAAACTGGACATGTAGGTAGAGCTCGACATTACGCTCCCAACGAAACTGGTTTCGTCGAATTCCGACTCCGTACGCTCACACAGCGTATTTTTAACTGTCAAAATACTGACAGTTTCTCACTCTACAAATCCGTACGGCCACACACTGATTCTAAAAATCACGAAAACTGACATCTAGCAATAATTTGACATTGCGGATCCAACAAAATTAGTTTCGTCGAATTCTGAGATCGTTTGCAAAACTGGCTATTTTTAACGCTTTGGATGACCCATTTAAATATATAAATATATTTAAATATAATTAAATTAAATATTAATAAATTAATATTATCGTATACATCCACATAGTGGAATACCATACAGCTTCAGAATAATCCTATATGAATTTCTAACTTGATATTTCAATCTGGGTCAACCCGATATTCGATTTATATTGAAATCCCTTTTTAAAATATAAATAATTCCTTTATAAATTATAAAGGAATTCCACAGCGACTTTTCTAAAATTTGATTTGGACGTAACTCAAAATCTACACGATGAAATCCCAATTTTTCTCTTCCACTAGAAAGATATACTCCACCAGCTCCACACGTTTCTTGTTTCACAGAAATCCGGCTTAAAACGAACCCTGTATATTCAGTTGAAGTTCAAATCGCCAAATAGCGAACTGCAGCGCCATTTCGAGCTCGTTTATAATTATATTATAAACTATACGTTCAACTGTCGACGATTGAATATATTCGTTATTCAAATTCAATTCCAAGCTGAATTAAATATCACAGATGATCCAGTTCACACCATATCGCCATTTCAGCCAATTCTGATTATTTCAGAATTAAATATATTATTTAATTTATTATTTTAATTAAATATTCACCATTATTTAATTCAACGACCATTAAATCCTTTAATTCACCTTTTAAATAATTAAATAAATTAATTATTATACCCCTGACGATGCGGGTCATTACAATCTTCCCCACTTAAAATAATTTCGTCCTCGAAATTGCTAAAAGGTAGAGAACGGCCCTATCGACTGGTTAGAACATATTTGTTCATTTCTTAACTTCAGTTTCAACCAAAACAATTTAATTTCAATTAAATATTAATTAATTCTTATCAACGAAAATTTTAAAAAATCCTGAAAATTTTCTAGCGCCTTAACTCTTCGAAAAATTTTGCCAGCACCTCCTTTGTACTGGTCAATCGGTCAAACTCCAACTCGCCTCTCTGGGCCATCTCCAACCCAAAGGAAAATCAAACAGCCAAGCGGCTTGCCAATTCGGCTCATAAATCTCATACCATGTGAAATATAAACTTGTACTTTTTTTTCGGCATATCATTATATCCTTTCCACCTGTTATCAATTCAGCGGATACCAGGGTCATCCCCATCAAATCCCAATCAGCTTTTATCCACACACAACCATTTGCTTATGTCCAAGCCAAATATCATTTCAACTCAAGTTCAATTCTTGATTTTCCATTCCTTAACTCCTTAATCCAATACCATTTCGGATTCTAATTTCACAAATCCAATATTATTCGATTTCAATTCAACTTCAGTTACCACATAACTGACTTTACTTTAATTCAAATCTGCTTTCGCAAATTTCTGTTTAATTTGTTTTTAATTTAAACAGTCTTTCCCTGGGAGTTTTTAAATAGTTTACTCTTTTCAAAAATCGAATTTTCCTTTTGAACATGTCACTGAGCCCTTAATTAATATTCCATTAATTAAATCACTTCTCTATTTCTTTATCAATATTTGTTAACCAAATATTTTCAATAACCATATTGGCCTTTTATGTTATTGGGGAAACATTTCTGAATATCGCCTTCCTTTATTTTCTAAACTTTTAGAAAATATATGCTATTTCTAATTGGAAAATATTCCAATTACTTATCTCTTTTCCGATCTCGTTTATTTCTATACTTAGGAAATATTTATTATTCTATTTCCAAGTTTACACTTATTTGGGTTAAAACGGATGTTGTGTAAAACATCGTTACGACAACCCAAATACTATATTCAACTAACTCTTATTCAACATTGATCTTCGAGCCTGAAATCTTACTATTTATTTGTTAATAATGAAATCAATCAAGTTGAGGTATAACTACCTCTTAGACCTTAACTGAATAACATTTATAACGTCAAAACAGATATGACTACTTACTCGAATAATCAACACCATACAACAACTTATTCACTTTTAAACACGTATATCCTTTCTCTTTCTATTCTTACTAGATTTTATTCCTAGTTTTCCTTTTTGATTATACTATTCTATTTTTAAGTTCGCTTCCTTATCGACTTCTATATATATTGATATATAGATTTCTAGTTATCAGATTATCTTAAAAATATTCTACCTCCTTAAATTCCCGGAAAAATTCACCATAACCTCCTTTGTACCGGGAGCATCGGGATATTTCAAATAGCCTCCCATGGCCCTCAACAATCCAAAAGAAAAAGAAAAAGCCAAGCAGCTAGCCGATACGGCGCATAAAATCTCATATATGAATTAAATACATACCTTTTCGTCGAGCATTCTATTTATATACCTTCATACCTTATTCATACCTATCTCATGTATATTTATACCTGCCCAATCTATTTTAACTATACATGATCATTTTAACTCAATTCGTTAATCAATTTGTTAATTAACTCTTTAGTCTATTCCACTTTTATATTTGAACATGACATGTTCAAATATATTTTAACTTACTTATAAACTAATCAAATTCTACTTTTTTTTCAAACTCAGGTTTCATATTCGATTTCAAATATAAATTTAACAGTCCCCTTTACTTATCTAAAGTTCAACTTCGATTCAAGATCCATTTACTAACGGCTAATTAACTAGTTTACCTATTTCACCTTTTTATTTGAATATACATGTTCAAATTTAAGTTTAACTTGTTTATCAACTAATTGAATTCCATTTCAATTCTATTTGAATTTCCTATATTCAAATTCCATTTCAATTCTCTTATTCAAATTCTATATTTGAATTTCATTTCAAATCTCTTATTCAAATTCTATATTTAAATTTCATTTCAAATCTCTTATTCAAATTCTATATTTGAATTTCATTTCAAATCTCTTATTCAAATTCTATATTTGAATTTCATTTCAATTCTATTTGAATCTTCTATATTCAAATTTTATATTTGAATTTCATTTCAATTCTATTTGAATCTTCTATATTCAAATTTTATACTTGAATTTCATTTCAATTCTATTTGAATCTTCTATATTCAAATTTCATTTTCACTTCCATTGAATTTCATATATTCAAACTCCCTTTGAATTTCTATATTCAATTTTCCATTATTTAAATCTTCTTTATTCAAATCTCATTTGAATTTCTATATTCAAATCCCCTTTGAATTTTCTTATTTACATCCTATGTTTGAATTTTTTATTTTATTTTATTTTTTTATTTTTTTTCAAATTCCTTTTCAACTTTCTTTATTTATTCTTTAAATAAGCCTCGATTTCAATTCCTTTTGAAATCGATATTTCTACCTTTGGAAAATAGGTTTCCCTTTCAATTTCACACTTGTATTTTTATTTCTGAATTATCCAATGATAATTCTTTTCACTACATTTATAAACTTCGTTTATAAAAGAACTATTTATAAACTTTGTTTATAAAGGAACTACTTGTTTTATTTCTTTTAAAACAAGTTAATATTTCAAATCTATTTAAAAATTCAAATTCTATATTTTAAATCCCATTTTGAAATTCAACACTACTTGTCTTTCCCAAAACAAATTCAAAACAGTATATCTGGTAGTAATTCGTCACTTACAACTCGAAAATGAATACTGATGATGCAGCTGTCATCATCAGAATCTATTTTCCAGCGATCGAAGTGAGTTCAATACTATAAAACCATTTCTAAACATTTCCACTTTGAAATTCATTTTAAAATATAATTCACACTGCTTGTAAAACAATTTAAAATCTCCCAGGATCTTAAATTTTCTTTATTTTTAATCCAAATCGATTTACAAACACTTATCCGATTTTCCAGAGTTTTAATTCACTTTCTGGTTTAAATTTCAGATTTAACTCATCTGATTTCACGTATTACACTTATATGAATTCTGATTGGTTATTTACATAACCATTTAATTTTTAACCATACTCGATTATAATCACAACCAATATATCCAATATATTATAATCATTCCAATATAAATCCTTTATACCAAAAATATAATTTGGGTAAAATTATTTTGTTTACCCTCTTTTCAAAACATATCATGACGGTTCATCGTATTCAAGTGTTTACCAACTCCTACCGATACAGTGGATCAAACTGATCGACCAGAATTCATAAACTACTCAACCAATGAATCTCCACAATATAAAACAAATTTTTATATCAATAACAAATACGTTCACTCGTATATATACACTCAAACTCAATCTAGGGTATTACTAACCCTATCTCTATCGAATCACGCCACAGAGCCAAGTAATTCTTAACCTGGCTCTGATACCAACTGTAATGACCCGGATTTTGAGCGACTTTGGTTATCGACATAAACACGATGTCGATAACCAAAACACCGAAAAATCCTGGAAATTAGTGAAAGAAATTAGAGGGTGAGAAAAGATAAGATAGAAACTTAGAATAGAAGAAGAAGAAGAACACAACATCAGAGTAACACGAATCTCACAGCGGAACGAATAACAAATAATAGATAACATATCCTTGAAATAAATCATTATATGTATACAATACATTATCAAAGTACAACACTTACAACACAGCTTAAATAACTATAGCTATATGATCCTGAAGCCTCCTGCTCCTGCTCCAGCTCTTCAAGTGTATATGTAAAATCCCGACTACTTGACTGCCCATACAAATTTAGGCACCCAAGAGTTCAGGGAAAACAACAAAGTAAACTCCGGGTCAGTCATGGGATTGGTATGAGTAAAACAGTTTAAAACAGTTATACAGGTATATGATATCTCATAAGGCCACGCCGCATAACGGAACGGGTTTTTCCCTTATGAGAATCCAAAATATCTTTATATCAAAAACCTTTTGATATTATAATAATGTCTATCAACCACAGTATATATAATCATCTAGCAGAAACGCTTTCATCTCACGTTCTACATATATAGTATACAACTCAAAACCGCAAGCACGTATTGGGTAATGGATTTCCAACTATGACAAGGTATGGAATCACCTTTCGCTAGTGTACCTCTAGAAAGGAATACACTGGGGTTCAACAAGAACATCTTGCAACCCGGCCACACATGACCGACCACTCATTTCGCTTGAGTGTATCGAATGTATATCACCAACGGTTGGGATCAGCAACCGTTTCCCGAATGGGACAGCATCAACAATAGATTTTTAGAAATAAATGAAACTCTAGATCAGGTGATTATACACCCTACTTCGGTGCGACCGACTTAGCCATGCTGCCTGCCCGATTTCTGTCATTTACCGGATGATGAGGCTAGAAGCTACGCTTTATCATCACACCAGATTCACTTTGAATGCCACATCGTCAAATCCATCAAATCACCGATTGACGTCCTCAACCATACATTATGTGTTAGCTAAAAGAAGTTTCCTTCTCCGCTTCCACTCTTGGTACAGTTGAAGGAATCAATATACGTGATCATTTGGAAATACTCTATCAGACATCCGTCCATACAAGTCATCCAGTAACAGGATGAACCGAAGGCACTATTCTGTAAACAGGATAGCCCTTGCATAACTCTGTCTTCAATTTCCTTTTGCATATATGCTTCGCAACGCTTATGCCAATACAGAGTGGTTCTTTGGATAATAATCCAACCGGTCTCTCCATATTAACAACGTTAAAATGGTCAAAAACTTCGATAGACTGTGATTTAACTATCGAAGAAAATAGGTGTGCAAACAACGATATTATTTCCAAATGGAAATTTATATCGATCAAACATCATTCAACATTTATCTCTTTATTTCATAAATTTACTTATCTCCTGTTTCCCTATATTCAATATTTCTTATTTTCTAAATTTGGGAAAATATACGTTATTAACAATGGAAAAAAACATTTCCATTTCTTGTTTTCTTTATTAGAAAACATTTCTGGTTTCTTATTTGGAAAACATTTCCAAAGCTTCTTCATTGGACTTAGACAGATGTTTAAACAAACCATCGTGATGCCAACTCAAACCATTTCCTTTACTGCCGAACCTTAACTATTCCTTAGTTAAAAACGAAGCCAATCAAGTTGGGGTAGAACTACCTCTCAGACCTTAACTGAACAACATTTCTAACTTTGAAATAGACAAAGTTTACTTTATATCCCTTTACTAACTTCCTTTCTTAACCCTCCTTCGAATAGCTATATTCGATTGACTCTTTCTACTTAACTCTATTCGATTAACCATTATCAGTTAACTCTATTGGACTAACACTATTGGATTAACTCTATTTGACTAACGTTATTGATTTACTCATTTCACTTAACTCCTTTCGAATAAACTATATTCGATAATTCCTTTTTCTTTCTTCGAATAAACTATATTCGATTAACTCCTTTTACTTTCTATTCGAATAAACTATATTCGATTAACTCATTTTACTTTCTATTCGAATAAACTATATTCGATTAACTCATTTTACTTTAACTCTAATCGATTAACTAACATCGATTAACTCCTTTTAACTTTAACTCAAATCGATTAACTAACATCGATTAACTCCTTTTAAATTTAACTCTAATCGATTAACTAACATCGATTAACTCCTTTTACTTTAACTCTAATGGATTAACTAACATCGATTAACTCCTTTTACTTTAACTCTAATCGATTAACTAACATCGATTAACTCCTTTATTCTATTCGAATAAACTATTCATTTATAAAGATTTACTTTTAGTAACAGTTCTTCACTTTACAAATGATTTCCCTTTTATAAAACTCTATTCGTTTTAAAAACATTTTTCCCTTTTATTTACTTTCAAAATATTTCCTTTTGTAAAATCTGTTGATTTTATAAAATCCCTTTATTTCAATATACATTGAAATAATTCTTTTTACATCCCAGGGTCTTTTATGATATTTAAAATATCGAATAACAATGATCAACATCATTCCAACACACATAATCCATAACAGATTATATAACACATCATATATCACAATATATGAAAAATAGTAAAATAAATGTTGAGGAATCCAGTCGGATTCCTCCAACCTGTTTCCCTGCATCACAGATGTTAAAAAATATAGATAACATCACTTTCAGTTCCATATGATATATTCTGTTAAACAGAATCAATATAGAAATTCACTAACTGACTAGCAGTTCAATCAAACAGTCAACACACAGTCAATCAAACAATATCTAACAGTTCTAACAATACAACATGAAATTATAAACTGTTCAGAGTTAGTGAGATTTACTCACATTGGACTATCATCGTTAATAACGATAATTGTCGTTGATTCAGATGGACAATTTATTTTGCCATAAATTGTAACGAGCTCGGATTCACTCCCAGTCAGTCTCATTGTTTTTCTCCCGTCCATACGGTTCCAACGCAACTTACGGTTCGTTAATCTGATATCGTATGTGTTAGATATTAGCCTTACAAGTTTGTACTCTATTTAATATGAATTAAACTCAATTTAATTTCTATATTGGGCTTACCATATGAGATCCGGCCCAATTACCCCTTTTAAAATCCACCACTGCTACCTCTTCTTCAACCGATCAGTAATTCCACTTCCAGTATTTTCCCCAAACCTCTGAACCTCAACGTTGACCGTCGATTTCTCCTCCTCCAACCACCAATTGAAGTCGCCTCCCCCTCCATTCCACTCAGCACCTCGACCGCCTCCATCCCATACCGAAGACCCTCTGTTCGAACTGCCTGCTCTGGAACTCGACTAACTTCGCTCTGCCATCCACCTCGTCACCGTCCACCGAGATGACCACAACCACCACCAAAACTTGCGCCTCCTCCTCACAAACCCCACGCCAGTCTCGCGATGACCCAGCTCCGCCCCTATCGATGACCAGATCCTGCCCTAGACCGCCTGAAATTCACAACCTCACCAAAGCAGCATCGAGTATGGAAAAATGGACATGGACGTGAACCTTAAGGCCTGAGGATGTCAATGAATCTTGTCTCGAGATTTTTGGATTTTTGTTTGTTTTCTTTTTGATTTTTACTTTGGGAAAGTTGTTTGCTGTGATGGTTTATACGCCTTATATAGGCTTGAATGGGTTAGGTAAGGTTTGTGGTGGAGATCGAAGGCCGTGTGGCCTGTGCGGAACCTCAGAAAATGGGAGGGATATTTTCAATTTGATTTTTGTATTTTATTTTATTCGATTTTCTCCTTGTATCTGCCTTCTAAAAATCCCAGCGATTACATACCATATCTAAAAATCACCAAACTAGACATGTAGGTAGAGCTCGACATTACGCTCCCAACGAAACTAGTTTCGTCGAATTCCGACTCCGTATGCTCACACAGCGTATTTTTAACTGTCAAAATACTGACAGTTTCTTACTCTAAAAATCCGTACGGCCACACACTGATTCTAAAAATCACGAAAACTGACATCTAGCAATAATATGACATTGCGGATCCAACAAAATTAGTTTCGTCGAATTCTGAGGTCGTTTGCAAAACTGGCTATTTTTAACGCTTTGGATGACCCATTTAAATATATAAATATATTTAAATATAATTAAATTAAATATTAATAAATTAATATTATCGTATACATCCACATAGTGGAATACCATACAGCTTCAGAATAATCCTATATGAATTTCTAACTTGATATTTCAATCTGGGTCAACCCGATATTCGATTTATATTGAAATCCCTTTTTAAAATATAAATAATTCCTTTATAAATTATAAAGGAATTCCACAGCGACTTTTCTAAAATTTGATTTGGACGTAACTCAAAATCTACATGATGAAATCCCAATTTTTCTCTTTCACTAGAAAGATATACTCCACCAGCTCCACACATTTCTTGTTTCACAGAAATCCGGCTTAAAACGAACCCTGTATATTCAGTTGAAGTTCAAATCGCCAAATAGCGAACTGCAGCGCCATTTCGAGCTCGTTTATAATTATATTATAAACTATACGTTCAACTGTCGACGATTGAATATATTCGTTATTCAAATTCAATTCCAAGCTGAATTAAATATCACAGATGATCCAGTTCACACCATATCGCCATTTCAGCCAATTCTGACTATTTCAGAATTAAATATATTATTTAATTTATTATTTTAATTAAATATTCACCATTATTTAATTCAACGACCATTAAATCCTTTAATTCACCTTTTAAATAATTAAATAAATTAATTATTATACCCCTGACGATGCGGGTCATTACAGCAGCGGAATCCGTTGTACAGCTTATAATCCTAACCATCATTATTACAACTTCAAAATACTGCCTCTAAAAGCAAAGTAGAAAAGGTACGCTACTAATGCCCAAAGTAGTGACCAACAACAATACAGGGAGAATATATGTAAATAGTACGTGGAAGCCTCTTGCTCGTCTGCGGACAGCTACTCATGCATACCACCTACCCTGTCTCTAGTCTGCTCGTTTAGGAGCACCCAGAGTAATAAGAAGAGACATAAAACTCAGGGTAAAATTTCTGGTATGAGTGATAGCAAGACTATAACAGAGTAAACAATAAAGGTATAAGTAAATCATACCTGAACCTGGACTTGCAAACAAAGAGTTAGCACAACAAGATGTACAGTACTCTAAGGTGACACTAACATAAAGTGTAAAATGGGAGTGTGCATGTCATGGTGATAGCAAACATCAAACATAGCAATCAACCTCACATCTCTCACTCAGTGTGTAAAGTATACGATATCCACCACTTTGATCACCAAAACTATAAGGGCCATGACGGAGCCAAGCTCCGTACCACCTTTACTACGATCACTTTGCCCTTGGGGGCCCTGAATGGAGTTCGATACCATACAACTTTGACCCCGCCGCATTGGTCCATAGTCAATGCCCCCTCTATCAATAGTGAATCAAAGTTGTAAATATCGATAACCCCTTTGCACACGTCCCGCAGAAAAGCCCAATTCATGAAGTTAACTCGTTGGTTCCCATTTGGATCCTGAGTAATAACTTCCTATTTGGACTTCCTTTGCATCACGGGTTTTTGGTTATCTCCTGATCGGTTCGATCTCCATTCGATTCGGGTGTGCTTTGTGCTTCAAACAACATCGGTTCGGTTCGCTGCATTCTCGGTTCGGAGGAGCGGTTCGGGTCGTGGTCTCCTCCAAGCATTGGATCGGTTCGTGGTCTCCATTCGTGGTGCAAGCGGGTCGAGTACTCTGGTTCGAGGTGTCGGTTCGTGGCTCATGTCCTCTGGCGGTTCGATCTATAGCTCGTGAGTCCCGACATCGGTTCATGACCATCATTAGGGTTCGGTTCATGATGCGAGGATCGTGTTAGTGCTCAAGGACTTCAGGCAGGTAGTTCGGTTCGGGGAAGGTGACTCGGTTCGTGGTTAGTACCCACGACCCTAGGGCGATCCGATCCGACCCTCAACCTCCGATCCAATCCGAACTCCTGCGCCATTTCCAACGAGCTATTTACACCACTCGACGGTGTTTTCGACCATCCTAACTTTCCTATACAATCATAGAACACACCAAACAATAGTAGCAACATATAGTATCGATCAAAGGCATCAAAACATCCATTACATAGGCTATTATAGATCAAATATACCCAAAAGTATGATTTTCCCCCTTAATCATGATTTAACCATACGATTATCAAAGCATATCCAAATTAACCCAAATTTTTATCAGAGCCATAAAATAATATTTAAGAATTTTAACATATTTTTCCATATTTTTATAATGCATAATTTCGTTAATTAACATTAATCACCCCTAATTAGCCGTAATTAGTGAAAAACAATGCAAATCACTCACCTTAGCCACAAATTAATCTCAGATATGAAAATATCTCTAATTTGGTTCGAATCCCAATGCAACACAGCAGCTCTACCTTCAATTTGATGTTAATTTTCCTTGATTTGATGTTGATTTGGCTAATATGTGGTTAAATAGTGATTAGGAGGTAGTTTAGTAGGTAGAGGCCATTGTTAGGGTTGAAGAAAGGTAAGTGGCGGCTGTAAAAATGACAAAGAAATGTTTCTCTAACCCTTTTCAGCCTTAATGTAGCCCTAATCCCGAAATCCCCCAATGGGTCTAGCTGCTAATCACCCTATTTGGCCCGGTAAAGCTGTTTTTCACCTTCCAAACCTAATTTCAGCCATATCTCCCAAACGGTAAGTCCGTTTGACAAATGTGACCTATGGAAATGTAAACCATCATTCGAAACCAATGGAAGTGGTTTCAGGTCAAAACCCCTTACCAATCAAAAGTTATAGGCGAAACAAGATTCGTTAGGGGCAAAATGGTCATTTAAAATTCGGCAAAAATTGCGAACATGAGAAATGACACCAATAGTCGCTCCCCAAAGTTACACGACCATATTACTTTGTATGAAAATAAAATAAATATTTTACGATCCTCTGATACGTAAAATGTGTGTCGTTACCGTCTTTTACCCCAAGTGATTATCCAATCCAGTACTGGTGAAAAAGTATAATGGGAAATGGAGGACTTGTGTTCATTACACTGACCTAAACAAAGCTTTCCCAAAGGATTGTTATCCCCTTCTCTGCATAGATCAGTTGGTTGATGCGACTAGTGGACATAAGTTGATATCCCTTATGGATACCTACTCAGGATACAACCAAATCCTATGTTCAAACCCGATGAATGTTATGCCCTTTAGATTAAAGAATGTTGGTGCAAGTTGGTAAACAGAATATTGCAAGATTAGATAGGGCGAAATGTGGAAGTATATGTAGATGACATGCTAATGAAATCTAACAAGGCGGAAAATCATTTAAAGGACTTAGAAGAAATGTTCAATATCTTGATGGAATATCAAATGAAGTTAAATCTTCAAAAATGTTCTTTCGGGGTTCAATCTGGAAAGTTCCTGGGATACATTGTCAACGAATATGGTATTGACGCTAGTACCGATCAAACTAAAGCCATAAATTATATGGAAGAACACAAAACAAGAAAAGACGTCATGAGCTTAAATGGGGAGGTAGCGGCCTTGAGTCGGTTCATTTCTAAAGACATTGATAAGTGTGTGCACTTCTTCGATGTAATTAAGAAAAAGAAGAACTTTGAATGGAATGAGGAATATGAAAAATTGTTTCAAAAATTGAAGGATTATTTGGGAAAGCCTCCAATTTTGTCTAGTCCCGAAGGAGAGGAAGTCTTATACCTTAACATGGCTGTCACAGAATATGCAATCAACTCGGTTATTATTAGGGAAAATAATGGAATGCAATTCCCACCTACCATGTTTGCAGAAGGTTAAAAGATGCAGAAACCCGATATCCTATAGTAGAAAAATTATCCTATTGCCTGATACTTACAGCACAGAAGCTTTGGGGTACTTTCAAGTCCATCCCATTAAGGTTCTGACAAACTTCAAGAAGGTAAGTAATATAGGGAATTGAGCTTAGCCAGTACAAAATTGAGTTCCAACCTTGAGAAGCAATTAAAGGGCAAGCTCTAGCAGATTTTGTGAATGAGTGCATAAGTTTCATTACGGAACAGTCAACAAAGGAAAGCAATCTGAAGGAAAAATGGCAGCTATATGTAGATGGAGCGTCAAATGAACACAGAGCAGGGTATGTAATAATCACCTCTAACGGACATCCTTTGCATTACGCGATGAAGCTGGATTCGCTGCAACAAATAATGTGGAAGAATACGAGTTTTATAGTTAGTATTCATACGGGGAAACCCGTTCCGTGTTATATAGCATGGTCTTGTGATTTACCTAAACTTTAAAATAAAAGTGAATAACTGTTCTGTTTCTTATAACAGTCCCATGAATAGCTCAGAGTTTATCATTTTTTCCTTAAACCATGGATGCTCATATTTTCCACGAGCAGCCTAAGAGTCAGGTCGTAGCAGCATTTTGGAGCACTTAGCTTGGTGGACTATCTTTTGGATCTTAGAGGTGAAGATGGAGCATGTTTTGGATTCACTCTTTCTGTTTATTTCCCCTTTTACTTTTATCCAGTATTTCATTTAACTAGATATGTACATTACTCTGATGTAATTGATGATGCGACTCATACGTATCCTAAATTATGTTAATGAGACGTTGTTTTATTTCATTTGTGATTATTTATGATGTGTTATAACCCCAAACAAATAGGGATCAAGCATTTGTATCTCGGACATTTGATGCTTGAGTTGTGTCAGATGTTGACTTCCGAAAACCGAAATCCAAGGTTGTTACAGTTGGCATCAGAGCTTTTGTTTATACAAAGCTTTTAGGGGTATAACTTGTTAGAAAGCTCATTAGAAGAGGGTTAGCAATACCCCTAGGATGGGTAAAATCCAATAAAATATAAAGACTCTCAACTGTTCCATAATCCTGAAGACATTCGAAAATGAGTGGTAATAGAAGACATAGGGGAGGAGGCAGTACCACCACCAATGGTTGTCCCTTCGGGGACATCCGACAAATTTGGAACGATACAGATTACCACCACCAATGGTTGCACTGCAACAGTTGAAGAGGAAGCAATTCTAGCTCAGCCCCAATTCAGTCTTCCTATTCAAAATAAGCATTATACAAATTTGGGAGGAAATCCATTTAAAGTAGCTAATGATATCATAGAGGCTCAATCTTGGATGAGTGCATACAAGAAGATTTTTAATGGTTTACACTTGGTAGACGAGAATAAAAGGGTATTGGCTACTTGGTAGTTTCAAGATGGAGTTGCAGTATGGTGGGAAACTATCATTCAAGGGAGAGCAGAGGATGATATTACTTGGGAACAATTCAAAGAAATCTTTAAGGAACGGTACATGCCTTCATAGGGAATCTTGAGAATGTATGGAGAATTCATGGATCTCATGCAAGAAAACATGTCTTTCGAAGAATACCTGAACAAATTTAATGAATTATCTTGTTTCAGATCAGATTTTATCAATACCCCGCTTAAGAAGAACGAGAGATTTATCAAAGGAATGAAGAAGAAGTGCCACAAGAGAATGAAAGCACATGTGAACCAGTTGTTTGTTGACTTAGTAGATATGGGATATAGATATGCTACAATTTATAAAGCGTCTGAAGGAAAAGGATGTAATAACAACAATAGCTGGAAGAAAAGAAAGTTCAACGGGAAGAAGTAAGGACAAAACAAAGAGAAGAAGGTAAGTAATGAAGATTCTCTCCAAGATATTACCTGTTACAACTGCCATGAGATGGGGCATTATTCAAGCAGCTGCAACAAACTAAAGAGAGAAAAGGAGACTAGAGAATGCTATAACTGCCACAAGTCTGGACATCTGTCCAAGAATTGTCCCATTATGAAGAAAGCAGAAGTAGCAAAGGTTTATGCTATCAAGGACAATCCCTCAACTTCAAAGGATATCAAAGGGAAAGGAGTATTAGAAGGTAACATTTCTATTTGCAATAATTTAGTTCGAGTTTTGTTTGATACTGGTGCTACACATAGCTTTGTTTATAAACGTACGGTAGAAAAGTTTAACCTAAAGACAAAATTCGTTGAGGATCCCCTTTGTGTGAAATATCCAATAGAAGGCTCTACTACTCTATGTCTATACTGTAAAGAAGTCCCTATCTCTTATTCACATTATTAATTCCCTTTCGACCTATATATTCTAGATTTTGAAGAATTTTATATTATATTGGGAATGAATTGCTTAACTGAGTATGAAGCAAAGTTGGATTGTGTGAATAGAACTATATCAGTAAAAACAAAGTTTGGAAGGATTATCGAATTTTCTTACGAAGACCCTAACCCAAAACAGGATAGATTAATGTAAATGTTGGGTTACTGTGATGGCCCGCTCCGAACAAGCCAAAATTTCCTCCAAAGTGCGATGTACACATGTCCAGCTAGCACAGGGCGGTCGTCAGAAGAAAAGAAAAAAGGAGAAGAACTAACAAAGAACCTGTAGAATGCCTCACAGTGCATGGAATAAAATATAATAACAACATACTTGACATAAAACAGGTGAAACAGTGCATAAGCTGAAACTAAAACCAACATCATCAGAGTAGCAGAAATCCAAAATACAGCTTATTACAACTTTTCAAACTGTCTCTAAAGCAAAGAAAAGGGAAAGGTACACTACTAATGCCCAAAGTAGTGACCGCAACAACACAGGGAGAATATATATTAGTATCATACGTGGAAGCCTCCTGCTCGTCTCTGGTACAGCTACTCGTGCATCACCAGCTAACCTGTCTCTAGTCTGCTCGTGTGAGCACCCAGAGTAATAAGAAGAGACATAAAACTCTGGGTCAGACAAAAGTCTGGTATAAGTGATAAGCAACTAAACAGAACAAAACAGGTATACTAAACCATACCTGAACCTGGACCTGCAACCAAAGAGTTAGCACTACATACCGTACAATACACTAAGGTGCCACAAAACAAGTGGTGTAAAGATACGGGGGTGGGGTGTGCATGTCATAATGATAGCAAACAAATCAATCATAGCAACCATCCTCACGTCTCTCACTCAGTGCGTAAAGCATACGATGTCCACCACTGTCAATCACTAGACCCATCGAAGTAGTGACGGAGTTCGACTTGTACAGCTAATTCTACTACCAAGCTTACCCCATGGAGTCATGACCAAATCTTTACAAATGACCCCACTTCATTGGCCTATAGCTCTTTAGTCGTACCTAGGCCACTGTGGCCCTGAATCCAACCACATACCTCCCATTCATAGTGACCCAAAGTCGTAGACATCGACAACCCCTTAGCACACGTCCCACAGCAAAGTCCAACCATGAAGTGAACTCATTGGTTCCCATCTGGATCCTGAGCTCTAACTTCCATTTGGACTAACTTTGCATCTCGGGTTTCAGTCATCATCTTCATCCGGATCGGTTTCTTCCTTGCCCTGGTTCGGTTTGGATGTGCCCCTTCAGTTCAGCTCGTGGAACACTTGGTTCCAGCTTGTGCAAGGCAATTCAGTTCGGGTCGGGTCGTGCTCTCCCCTCGGTTCGGGTCAGGTGCTTCTGGTTCGTGGTCATGTTGTCCTCCATCCAGTCCAACGCGTAGTACATCGGTTCGGGTCGCGCATGCTCCACAACATCAGATCGTGGCGACACATCAATTCGGGTCGGGCTCCCCTTCGGATCGTGGTCAAGCCCCGGGTCAGTTGTGACTTCAACTCCAGGTCGTAAGCACTATTCGTGAGTGGATCGGTTCATGGTCATCAAGCTAGAGCTGTTCAGATCGTGACACCTTCACGCAAGAGAGTCGTGAACTTCAGATGTAGGCGGGTCGCGTCGCGCTCCACTCCACCGATCCGATCCGGATTCTGGGTCATTTCCTGCATATTTTCCTACGACTGTTTTTACGCCATTCGACGGTGTTTTCGACCAATCTAACACTTCTAGACAATCACAAAGCATACCATACAGTCATAGCAACATGTATAATCAACCACAAATAGCAAAACGAAAATATGATATGTTAAAACGGATCAAACATACCCAAAAACCCATATTTTCCCCTTAAGCATGTTTAAGAACAACTCAGCATAGGATTAACAAAACTTAACCAAATTAGCCAATTTTTCTAACAGAGGTATAAAATATTATTTAGGAGATTCTAAACATTTTTCCATATTTTTAACATGCATATATTCACTAATTACCACTAATCACCCTGATTAACTGTAATTAGTGTCAAAACAATGCTAACCACTCACCTTTGTCACAAATAAACCTCAAATCTGAAATGATTCTCTGTTTGGATCAAATTATAATGTGTTTCAGCAACTCCCTCTCTGATTTGGTGCTAATCTCCCTTGATTTGATGTATTTTAAGCCAAAACTTGATTAAGAAGTGATTAGAGGTGATTCTAGATGTTGGAGGCCATTGCTAGAGCTTCTAAAATGTTTGTGGCGGTCGGTAAATGAGTGGAAAACCGAAATCCTAACCCTAGCAGCCCTTAAATACTCCAAATCCCGAAATCCCCCAATGGGCCTAACTGCTAATCACCCGTTTAAGCCCAATTAGCTGTTTTTAACCCTCCAAACCTTAATTCAGCAATATCTCCCAAACGGTAAGTCCGTTTGGCTATTATGACCACTCTACGGAAAGGTAAACCATCAAACGAATCTAATGGAAGTGGTTTCAGGTCAAAACTCCTTACCAATCAAAAGTTATGGATGAAACAAAATCAACTAGGGGCAAAACGGTCATTACAAATTGACAAAAATCATGAACATGAGAAATGACCCCACTAGTCGTTCCCCAAAAGTACACGACCATACGACTTACCAAATAAAGAAATAAATATTCTACGATCCTTCGATACGTAGAATGCGGATCGTTACATTCTTCCCCCCTTAGGAAATTTCATCCCCGAAATTCCTTAACCAAACACACAAAGGATTCCGCATGCCTACCAATCGTTCAGAAACAATCAAACATGCAAAACAAACAAAGCAAGCCTACCCTAGCATGCGGTTTACTAACAAGGGAGTACTATATCGATATAAAAACCTTACCAGGCAAAGAGTTTTGGATACTTCCTCCTAATGTCCTCCTCTGTTTTCCACGTATAATCTTCCTCATTCTCACCCCACTGGACTTTGACTAGTTTCACCGCCTTCTTTCGAAGCTACTTCGTATCGTTCCCAACAATACGCATAGGCCTGCGGTTCCCAACTGCCTCGGGTTCAACCTCGATATCATCCAACTGATCAGGTGAAATAGCCATATCGGGGTTATGCACAAACTTCTTTAACTGGGAAACATGAAATACGTTGTGAACTCCCGCCATCTTGTCTGGTAACTTAACTTTATATGCCAAATTCCCAACTTGTTCTAGAATTGGAATGGGCCAACAAATCTTGGTGCCAACTTGCATTTTCTACCAAAACGAATCACATTCTTTAGTGGAGAAATCTTGACGAATACTAAATCTCCAACTGAGAACTTTAAATCTCTTCGCCTTTTATCAGCATAACTCTTCTGTCTGTCTTGGGCAGCCTTCATTCGTTGTCGAATAACGTTGATCTTGTCTGAAGTTTCCCTTATTGTAACACCCCACCTCCTCCAATGCCACTCTTGCAAGGGCACTAGCTTTGGAGGGGCGTTAAACGAGGTAAACATGCATGCAGATATCACAAGACAGAACATATAAGTATAACAGAGTAAATAAAGCAGCGGATAAAACTAACATTTCAAAACCATAGTCAAGTTACATCAAAGTACTTGGTCATTATTTTCCACAAAACATAGTCTAAAAACATAAACTGAAAACTAGAAATAACATAAAGTAACTATCCCCAAGGTAGAATAAAGCCATAGCATGCTCAAGTCCAAACCGTACATGAGCTATCCAGAAAAGCAGCTAAAGATCCAAGCTAGGTACTAGTGTTCCCACCCTGTAAACCTGGGGGAGGGGGAACGGAAGAAAAGAGGCGAAAGAAAACGGGTCAGTCAAAAAGACTGGTAAGTCCTATCTACTATTAGTATAAAAACTAATAAAGTTAACTGAACATATAAAACAGAGACGAGATGTAGGGTGATAACTGGTATGGTGAAAAGTTAACAAGATAGATCAAGTGTGGCATCGCATATACAAGGTTAAGTTGCACCAGGTGTGTACTAGTATTCCAATCCATGTCAAGTATAAACAAGAAATGATCCCTTGGCCCAAAGCTGGCCCACATAATGAGATGACCTAAATCGAGGTCCAACTACTCGGTCTAGTCGATCGGCTCCCTATCAGCCTAACTCGTCGTGTATCGGTGTCATATGGCTTAATCGTGGAATGTAGTTAACTGTGCTAGGTCCACCCCAGGGTGTATCCTGCCCTAAGGTGTAAACCACAGACACAATTCAAGCACGCACAGTCTAAACCTACTAGTGCCTATGTTCAACTCCGGACTTAATGTGCACGACCATGGTCTGCCTGAACAACCGATGCACCCTTCAGCCGTCTCTTTTGGTCTCTTACAATCAGTCCAGTAATCGTGCCCCACCCTAGCCTAGTCCCGGGGTACCCATGATACTTCCAAGTTGGTTACTGCTGAAAAGGACCACGTAACTAGGATTTCAAGTGGGTTAAGTGTGGTTAACCCTATCCTAACCATGTATTGAGTTGGTTAAGTGTATTCAAGCAGTTCATGACTTAACCCTATCAATACATCGGGTTTAATTGGTTAAGTGTATTCAAGTAGCCCATGACTTAACCCTACCAATCCATCGTGTTTAACTGGTTAAGTATATTCAAGTAGTCCATGACTTAACCCTACCAATCCATCGTGTTTAATTGGTTAAGTATATTCAAGTAGTCCATGACTTAACCCTACCAATCCATCGTGTTTAATTGGTTAAGTATATTCAAGTAGTCCATGACTTAACCCTACCAATCCATCGTGTTTAATTGGTTAAGTATATTCAAGTAGTCCATGACTTAACCCTACCCTGTGGCATTAGTTAACTTAATGCACCCCAACCTCTCACATTAGACTTTGTTGTGGTTACTAGTTAAGCCGGGCGGGTCCGGGTAGCTTTACACCACAACCTAGTCTAACCTCGGGTTTTAAGTGCGACATGACCAACTACTCACATTGGGTCCTATTGTTTGTAGCCACTAGTTAAGCCGCTTGGTTCCGGGTAGATTTATGCTACAAACTCAACCCAACCTCGAGTTGGCCATTCTCATGTTTTCTAGAAGTCATGTCCAAGTCCATGTTTTTCAAGCATAAACACATGTCAAACTTTCATGTCATATTTTCAAGTCATGTTCTCATCTTATTTAAGTTTGCCCAACTACCCATAACGTATTCCCATCGCACGTAAATTCGTATTAACGCAAGTAGATCAAAGAGGGAACATAACCATATGACAAGGTGGGCATAAGATGGCAAAGTCTATCACAAATTAAACATGGTGATATTTGAGGTCAAAAGGGGTTCAACATACTAGCATATGGCCTCAACATGTATGATAACATAAAAGGTGTCTTCGCCTCAAACATATCAAATAGCATAAGGGTGAGTTGGCCACTAGCATGCACAATAGCATAAGGGTGATTTGGCCACAAGCATGCACAATAGCATAAGGGTGATTTGGCCACAAGCATGCACAATAGCATAAGGGTGATTTGGCCACAAGCATGCATAATATCATTAGGGGTTAAGGTTTGGCCACAAGTTAAACATGGTGGCATATGAGGCAAATGTGTTCCTAAACTTGCATATTACATTATGAGCCTCAAAACATGCATGATATAAATTTTAGCATAATAGGTGAAACATGATCATAAATGACTTAGGATGGTGGCTAGAAGTTCGCATATAACCTTATATGCAAGTTATCATAAAGGTTATGAGGGTTCTCAAGTTTCATAATGCAACATTTCAAGTCAAAGGTCATAGCTTTCTATGCACAAAGTAAAGGTGATAGCTTTACAAACTTGCATAGGGTAAACATATGCATAACATGTTAGAATCAAAGCACATATCATACTTAGGCCC
Source organism: Allium sativum (assembly GCA_030737875.1). Lineage (NCBI taxonomy): Eukaryota > Viridiplantae > Streptophyta > Magnoliopsida > Asparagales > Amaryllidaceae > Allium > Allium sativum. The sequence goes on along the minus strand of CM060912.1, from coordinate 123,430,179 downwards.
AAACTCAACTTGCAACATGTAAGATTTAACTTCATAGTTAGAATCTAAGAGTAGTATAGGGCTTACAATGCTATGAAGACTATGATTAATATAAAATAAGATTGAGACGAAGCCACTAGCAACTCTAAACACTCCCAAATGACAAGCTCCAATGAAAACCCTTGAAAACAAGCAAAAGATCCTTGCTTTGATGAAGAAAGATTGAACTTTGGCCTTAATTCAAGCTTAGAAACTCTCAAACAAGCTTAGGAATATCTCATATTTTCATAAAGAGGATGGAGGCCATGATCAAGAGACATTTTGGCATAGTTTAGTTGTAGGATTGATTTATGATGACTTAGGCTAGGTATTAGGGTCTTTTTATAGGTGATTAGGTTAGTTTAGACCATAGGATTAACCCTAAAACACATCAGGTCCGTCAAATCCCGTCAGAAACTTCTAGAGCAAGACTCAACTCGTCACAAATGGTGCACCAGAAAAACTGGTCCGACCGGGGGGGGGGGGTCGACCCCTGGGTCGACATGGGTGTCGACCCATAGGGGGGGTCGACACTGGTGTTGACCCCTGTGTCGACCCTGCCTGGGGCGGGAAAATTCCCGCCCATTCTGCCTTGGTTGCAATTCGAATCTGAATTCGAATTTGAACTATTTTCGGGCTTGGAATTTTCTGAAAACTTCATTGGGCCATAACTTGGTCATACGGACTCCGTTTTTCGAAAACTCGGACTCTATTTCGCGTATTTTTCCGAGACGAACGCAATGGCACAGCCCGTTTCCCTTGATTCAGATTTTACAATTTAATTCTGCCTTGATTTACATTATAACATGTTATTAAAAATACGGGTTGTTACATTCTCCCCTCCTTAAAGGATTTCGTCCCCGAAATCTCCAAGTTAGGAAGAACGTATCCTACCATACATCATCCATCTACTCAAAACATCACCCACAAGTAATCATTGTCCTTAAAAGATTTCTAATGCTGTATGAACATATGCAAAAGTGTGTGTATATGCACCTATCTAATGTGAAGATCAGGTGGTTACTGATTCAGTAAACCCCCTTAATGCAAAATATGTTTGTGCAATGCGTCCATATGTATGCAAATTCCTAACATAACTTATAATTCTACATGAGTGCACATAACATTCATTCATATGCAACATCCACGTGATAGCACAACAAGTTTCATCCATGAATAAGCATAAACACTCATGCATATGCAACATGAAAGTGTGTGAGCCGATCTTAGTGCCTAACGTGTATCATGCATCCACGAGTATCCACTTGCAAACACTTGCAACCACTGGCAAACATCAAGCATAACATGTTTCAAATACATGTTTCAACCAAGGGTTTCTACCTAAGGTTCACATGACAAGATTTACGAAACAAGATATACTAGATAAACATGGATAGCAAAAGAAAGATATACCAACTAGGAAAAGAGATTGAAGATGTACCCTCAAAAAGAAATGGATAAAGCCCACGCATCTTCTCCTCGGTTTCCCAAGTTGCGTCTTCCTCTACTTCACTCCATTGCACCTTAACAAGCTTAACTTCTTTGCTTCTTAGCTTCTTTGTCTCCGTTTCCATGATACGAATCGGAGCTCGTCTCAGGGTTGCCTCTTTCTCTACCTCCATGTCTTCAAGAATGCTAGGCTCAACTACCTCGGCTGACTCATGTAGGCACTTTCAGAGATGCGAGACCTGAAAGACATTATGCACTCCGGCCAGCTTCTCGGGCAATTACGCCTTATAAGCCATCTCCCCAATTCTCTCTATGATAGGGAAGGGTCCTATGAACCTTGGTGCCAGCTTCCCTACTGCTCCAAAACGAACCACATTATGCAAAGGAGAAACCTTCACGAAAACCATATCTCCCACTTCGAATTCCAAATCTGTCCTTCGCTTGTCAGCATAGGATTTCTGTCTGTCTTGGGCCGCTTTCATCCGTCTTCTCACCAATTCAACTTTCTCGGATGTGCCCCGTATCATATCGGGCCCAAGTATAAGCCTATCTGTTGTCTCCCACCAACAAGATGGTGACCTACACGGCCTCCCATACAAAGCTTCAAATGGTGCCATCCCTATGCTGGCTTGATAGCTATTATTATAAGTAAACTCTACAAGAGGAAGGTGGTCTTCCCATGTACCACCAAAGTCAAGAACACAAAGCCCCAAAAGATCTTCTAGCACTTTATTCACCCTTTCGGTTTGGCCATCCGTCTGGGGGTGATAGGCTGTACTCAGATTCAATCGTGTACCCATTGCTTCTTGCAAACTATTCCAGAACTGGCTAGTGAAAATTGGGTCACGATCGCTAACTATGCTAGAAGGAACTCCATGCAACCGCACTATCTCTCGAAGATAAACAGATGCTAAACCTGATACAGTCCTCTTGTTCTTTACTGGAAGGAAATGGGTGCTCTTCGTAAGTTTATCAACTATGACCCATATCCCATAAAGCCCAAATAGTTTGGTCATCTTAATGGACATCTTCACCCCAACTATAAATCACAAATAGGCGAGTCATACTCCTTATGGGGTTCGCAACAGAACTAAGATCGAGAATAGGACCGAGAGGATATACTTAAAAGATAGCATGCGAGTAAGTTCTACAGAATAATAGGGATCAAGGATATACTCTTAGAAAGAGATATAATGCGCGCATCTAGTCTTCAATCTTCTAAGCCGCATTTTCTTGTGCTTAATCCCATCGTGCCTTGACCGTCTTTTAACTTCACAATTTCGTAGCTCTTAATTCATATTTCTGAAATATGAGTTAGAACTCATTTCACTGTTGCCTCTCGTTCCACTTCCACTTATTCTTTTCCTAAAATACTTGGCTTAAACATAACTGCGTGCTCATGGTTTCATGCAAGCTTTCCAAAATTCGTTTGTGAATCCTGGATCTCGTTTACAAACCATACGGTATTCCACGCAGAAGAACAAATGCCACTCTACGTTGCCAAATGTTCTTACTAGGGTGATTTCTATAACCCATGCTTAAGCGGAATGGACTATCCGCCTTAGTGGCGAACACTACTCGATTGGATTACAAATTTCCAATAAAAGTGCCAAGGGATTCTGGATAACTAATCATGACGGAACCCTAAAGGTCACACGATATTTTCGAGGGTATTACCGAGGCGAGTCATGAGCCTCGCAACCCTATGTTCGAAGTCAAGAATGGCTCCATAACTGGACAACCAACCCATGCCCAAAATCAACCCGTGTCCCATAAACCCGAGAACATAAGCATTACACATGAATTCTACGCTCAAGCTAGAGATTCTCAAATCCTTACAAATCGCAGATAGATGGGCGGAACCCTCAATTGGATTTGAAATACTAACGGGATTCTCAACTAGACTAGTACTTAGGTGCAAACTTTCAACAGGATCAGAAATAAAACTATGCGATGCGCCAAAATCAAACAAGGTACGAACAGGGAAATCAGAAATGTAAACATGACTTTCTATAGAAATACTACCTCGATCAAAAGCTGGAAGAGCGAGGGGAGCCTGCAACTGCCCTCCAGAGGGTCCTGCTTGCTGAATTTGCCTTTTCCCTTGTCCTCGCTTTTTCGGGCAATCCTTACTATAGTGTCCAGACTCTCCACAATGAAAGCATTCTCCCAACTTCCTTTTCTTCTTCCTACAGTCTTTGGCTATGTGCCCAGTAATCCCACAGAAGTTGCACTTCCTCCTTTCTCTTGACTTGTTGTCCTTGCTATTGTTGTTCTTGCCTCCTTTTCCGGAATCTACCTTCTCGCCTTGAGACTCATTTGCCTTGACCTCCTTCTTGCCACCCTTATCTTCCTCTTGAAGCAGGGCCATATTCACCAAACTCTCGAAAGTCGCCCCCATGGGTATATGAGACATGACCAAACCGCGCAATGGCTCATTCAATCCTAGAGCAAAGCGTAGGGCCTTTTTCTGAGCTGTGTTAACCAAGTCTAGACCGAACCGAGCAAGTTGATTAAACGTATCCACGTATTCCCTAACTGTCATGTCTCCTTGCTTTAGAGATAGGAACCTCTCCATCTGAAGGTTCTCTTCTGTCGATGATAGAAACCTCAATCTGAACCTTCTCCTAAAGTCATCCCAAGTCTGAATTAGTCTAGTAGTGGTGGTGACTACCCACCAATATGCAGCTTCCCCTTTCAACAGCCATACCGCTAACAGAACCTTCCTACGGTCTTCTATATCAAAGATAGCAAAGAGGTCTTCAGTTTCTTTCAACCAATTTCTTGCCTCCACAAAAGTCTCCGTCCCAATAAAATTCTTGCCACCCATTGCCTTAAAGTCCTTGCAAATCTTCGCGAAATCCTCTTGTGGATTCTGAGGAGGAGGAGGAACCTTAGCTACGGGAAGAGGAGGAATGTTAGCCACGGGGGAAGGAGGAGGAAGGTTCGCGGGGCCGGCTTCATTCGTCCTTGCCTCCATGTACCTTCTAAACCAAAAAGGTACTAGTATGCCTTCCAGAATGGCAAAATTATCGGCCATACTGAAACGAAGAAAAAGATAGATTGAGAACAAGGAAACAAAGGATAGTGCTAGTGGCTTTTGGGGAATAGCCTTTTAAAATAAACTAGACTTTTCTTGGAAAATACTTAATTGGTTTTGAAAATAGTTTTTCAAAAGGTAAGTTTTTTAAAAAAAAAAAACTTTTGCTCAAATCTTGTTAACCTTATGCTCTGATACCAAATGTAACACCCCACCTCCGCCAATGCCACTCTTGCAAGGGCACTGGCTTTGGAGGGGCGTTAAACGAGGTAAACATGCATGCAGATATCACAAGACAGAACATATAAGTAAAACAGAGTAAATAAAGCAGCGGAAAAGCAGCGGATAAAACTAACATTTCAAAACCATAGTCAAGTTACATCAAAGTACTTGGTCATTATTTTCCACAAAACAAAGTCTAGAAACATAAACTGAAAACTAGAAATAACATAAAGTAACTAACCCCAAGGTAGAATAAAGCCATAGCATGCTCAAGTCCAAACCGTACATGAGCTATCCAGAAAAGCAGCTAAAGATCCAAGCTAGGTATTAGTGTTCCCACCCTGTAAACCTAGGGGGGGAGGGGGAACGGAAGAAAAGAGGCGAAAGAAAACGGGTCAGTCAAAAAGACTGGTAAGTCCTATCTACTATTAGTATAAAAACTAATAAAGTTAATTGAACATGTAAAACAGAGACGAGATGTAGGGTGATAACTGGCATGGTAAAAAGTTAACAAGATAGATCAAGTGTGGCATCGCATATACAAGGTTAAGTTGCACCAGGTGTGTACTAGTATTCCAATCCATGTCAAGTATAAACAAGAAATGATCCCTTGGCCCAAAGCTGGCCCACATCATGAGATGACCTAAATCGAGGTCCAACTACTCGGTCTAGTCGATCGGCTCCCTATCAGCCTAACTCGTCGTGTATCGGTGTCATACGGCTTAATCGTGGAATGTAGTTAACTGTGCTAGGTCCACCCCAGGGTGTATCCTGCCCTAAGGTGTAAACCACAGACACAATTCAAGCACGCACAGTCTAAACCTACTGGTGCCCATGTTCAACTCCGGACTTAATGTGCACGACCATGGTCCGCCTGAACAACCGGTGCACCCTTCAGCCGTCTCTTTTGGTCTCTTACAATCAGTCCAATAATCGTGCCCCACCCCAGCTTAGTCCCGGGGAACCCATGATACTTCCAAGTTGGTTACTGCTGAAAAGGACCACGTAACTAGGATTTCAAGTGGGTTAAGTGTGGTTAACCCTATCCTAACCATGTATTGAGTTGGTTAAGTGTATTCAAGCAGTTCATGACTTAACCCTATCAATACATCGGGTTTAATTGGTTAAGTGTATTCAAGTAGCCCATGACTTAACCCTACCAATCCATCGTGTTTAACTGGTTAAGTATATTCAAGTAGTCCATGACTTAACCCTACCAATCCATCGTGTTTAATTGGTTAAGTATATTCAAGTAGTCCATGACTTAACCCTACCAATCCATCGTGTTTAATTGGTTAAGTATATTCAAGTAGTCCATGACTTAACCCTACCAATCCATCGTGTTTAATTGGTTAAGTATATTCAAGTAGTCCATGACTTAACCCTACCCTGTGGCATTAGTTAACTTAATGCACCCCAACCTCTCACATTAGACTTTGTTGTGGTTACTAGTTAAGCCGGGCGGGTCCGGGTAGCTTTACACCACAACCTAGTCTAACCTCGGGTTTTAAGTGCGACATGACCAACTACTCACATTGGGTCCTATTGTTTGTAGCCACTAGTTAAGCCGCTTGGTTCCGGGTAGATTTATGCTACAAACTCAACCCAACCTCGAGTTGGCCATTCTCATGTTTTCTAGAAGTCATGTCCAAGTCCATGTTTTTCAAGCATAAACACATGTCAAACTTTCATGTCATATTTTCAAGTCATGTTCTCATCTTATTTAAGTTTGCCCAACTACCCATAACGTATTCCCATCGCACGTAAATTCGTATTAACGCAAGTAGATCAAAGAGAGAACATAACCATATGACAAGGTGGGCATAAGATGGCAAAGTCTATCACAAATTAAACATGGTGATATTTGAGGTCAAAAGGGGTTCAACATACTAGCATATGGCCTCAACATGTATGATAACATAAAAGGTGTCTTCGCCTCAAACATATCAAATAGCATAAGGGTGACTTGGCCACTAGCATGCACAATAACATAAGGGTGATTTGGCCATAAGCATGCATAATAGCATAAGGGTGATTTGGCCACAAGCATGCACAATAGCATAAGGGTGATTTGGCCACAAGCATGCATAATATCATTAGGGGTTAAGGTTTGGCCACAAGTTAAACATGGTGGCATATGAGGCAAATGTGTTCCTAAACTTGCATATTACATTATGAGCCTCAAAACATGCATGATATAAATTTTAGCATAATAGGTGAAACATGATCATAAATGACATAGGATGGTGGCTAGAAGTTCGCATATAACCTTATATGCAAGTTATCATAAAGGTTATGAGGGTTCTCATGTTGCATAATGCAACATTTCAAGTCAAAGGTCATAGCTTTCTATGCACAAAGTAAAGGTGATAGCTTTACAAACTTGCATAGGGTAAACATATGCATAGCATGTTAGAATCAAAGCTCATATCATACTTAGGCCCAAACTCAACTTGCAACATGTAACATTTAACTTCATAGTTAGGATCTAAGAGTAGTATAGGGCTTACAATGCTATGAATACTACGATTAATATAAAATAAGATTGAGACGAAGCCACTAGCAACTCTAAACACTCCCAAATGACAAGCTCCAATGAAAACCCTTGAAAACAAGCAAAAGATCCTTGCTTTGATGAAGAAAGATTGAACTTTGGCCTTAATTCAAGCTTAGAAACTCTCAAACAAGCTTAGGAATATCTCATATTTTCTTAAAGAGGATGGAGGCCATGATCAAGAGACATTTTGGCATAGTTTAGTTGTAGGATTGATTTATGATGACTTAGGCTAGGTATAAGGGTCTTTTTATAGGTGATTAGGTTAGTTTAGACCATAGGATTAACCCTAAAACACATCAGGTCCGTCAAATCCCGTCAGAAACTTCTAGAGCAAGACTCAACTCGTCACAAATGGTGCACCAGAAAAACTGGTCCGACCGGGGGGGGTGTCGACCCTTGGGTCGACATGGGTGTCGACCCCTGGGTCGACATGGGTGTCGACCCCTGGGTCGACATGGGTGTCGACCCATAGGGGGGGTTGACACTGGTGTCGACCCCTGTGTCGACCCTGCCTGGGGCAGGAAAATTCCCGCCCATTATGCCTAGGTTGCAATTCGAATTTGAACTGTTTTCGGGCTTGGAATTTTCTGAAAACTTCATAGGGCCATAACTTGGTCATACAGACTCCGTTTTTCGAAAACTCGGACTCTATTTTGCGTATTTTTCCGAGATGAACGCAATGGCACAACCCGTTTCCCTTGATTCAGATTTTGCAATTTAATTCTGCCTTGATTTACATTATAACATGTTATTAAAAATACGGGTTGTTACACTTATCATATCTAGTCCAAGCATAAACTTCTCACCGGTTTCCAACCAACATGATAGTGAGTTGCGAGGTCTTCCATACAAATCTTCAAATGGAGCCATACCAATACTGGATTGATAACTGTTATTGTAGGCAAACTCTACTAGATGCAAATGGTCATCCCATGATCCACCGAAATCCAATACGCAAGCTCGTAGAAGGTCTTCTAACACTCGATTCACCCTCTCCGTCTGACCATCGGTTTGAGGATGATACGCAGTACTGAGATGTAATTCCGATCCTAACGCCTCATGTATGCTCTTCCAAAATCCGCTAGTAAACAACGGATCTCGGTCACTCACAATGCCCTTGGGTACTCCATGAAATCTCACTACCCACTTCATATATAATTCGGCTAACTTAGCTGCTGTTCTTATCGACTTGACTGGTATAAACCTTGCGCTCTTAGTCAAACGATCAACAATCACCCAAATGCTATCATGGCCCGATCTAGTCCTTGGTAAACCATCGATGAAATCCATTGAAACTTGCTCCCATTTCCATTCAAGGATTTCTAATGGCTGTAACAAACCACTAGGCTTCTTTTGCTCCGCTTTAATTAACTGTCAATTCATGCACTTGGATATAAACTTCCCAACGTCTTTTTTCATCCCTTCCCAGTAGTAGGTCTGCTTCATGTCTCGATACATCTTATTACCACCGAGATCTATGGTCAACTTTGAGTGATGACATTCTCTAAGCACTTCATCCCTCAATCCATCTACGTTGGGCACAACTAATCTTCCCTTCTTTCAAAGCCATCCATCTCGATCAAGTCCATACTTGTTCATCTCCTCATCGATTCCCATCTCTAGCTTGGAGATGATTTCCAATAGATTAGGATCGTCCCTCTGCTTGGAGCCAATCTGCTCAATCAAAGTGGGCCTGATCGTCAAATTTGCTAACATCACTGGATCTAGTTCGCACTTTGGTCTGAAATCATACCCTGCGATGTACTTTAGTTGCTTCCTTTCAAGAAACATAGCCCCTAAACTGGCATGTCTTCTACTCAAGGCATCAGCTACCGCATTGCCCTTGCCTGGTGTGTATGCGATATCAAAATCATATGAAGCCAAGAACTCTAACCATCTCTGTTGACGAAGATTTAAATCTTTTTGAGAGAAAAGATACTTTAACGACTTATGATCAGTAAACAACTCGAATCTTTCTCCCAAGAGATAATGTCTCCACATCTTCAATGCGAACACGATCGCCGCCAATTCCAAATCATGGGTAGGATATCTTTTCTCGTGCAGTTTCAGTTGCCGACTTGCATAAGCTACAACCCTACCACCTTGCATCAGTACGGCACCTAGTCCGGCACCACAGGCATCCATGTATACCGTCATCTCTTCATTCCCCTTAGGAATGACTAACACTGGTGCGCTCGTTAACTTTTCCTTTAGACCGTTAAATGCATACTCGCACTTCTCGTCCCAAACAAAAGCTTGATTCTTCTTGGTTAACTAGGTCAACGTGCTGCTATCTTGGAGAAGTCTTGGATAAACTTACGATAATATCCAGCTAACCCCAAGAAACTCCTTATGTCCATTGCATTCTTGGGCGTAGATCAATCTTGTACCGTAGCCACTTTCGCAGGATCCACGGCGATACCATTCTCTAAAACAACATGGCCCAAGAGTCTTACTTCCCTCCTCCAGAAGTGACACTTAGAAAACTTCGCTTTTAGTTGGTGTTTTCTCAACACCTCCATCACTATCCCCAAATGTTCCTTGTGTTCTTCCTCTGTCCTTGAGTAAACCAAAAAGTCATCCACGAACACAAGAACAAACTTATTCAACTGATATCTGAATACTCTATTCATAAGATCCACAAAATATGTCGGGGCATTGGTCAGCCCAAATGGCATAACCAACCATTCATAAAATCCAGACGGCGTCCGAAATGCCATTTTAGCTATACTCTCAGCTTCCACTTTAAGCTGATGAAAACCTATCGCGAGATCCACCTGAGAAAACACTCTCGCTCCACTCAACTGATCAAACAAATCATCTATCCGCGGCAGAGGATACTTATTCTTCCTTGTCACTTTATTCAATTCGCGGTAGTCTACACACAATCGAAGGGAACCATCCGCCTTGGTAGCAAACACAACTGGTGCTCCCCACTCAGAAATACTCCTTCTGATAAATCCCTTCTTCAAAAGATCGCTGACTTGCACCCCGAGCTCTCGCTGCTCTCTTGGTGCCATACGACGAAGTGACATCACTATAGGTCTGGCAACTTTCACTAAATCAATACGGAACTCAATCTCTCAGTGTGGTGGAAGCCCGGTCACTTCCTCGAAGATGTCCGGATACTGGCCAACCATGGGAAAACCTGACAACTCATCATGCGGGATGTCGAGGGAGTTTAGAAAACTAGCCATTACCCCATCACTGGGTAGACCACCAAACACCACCCTCCGCCCATCATCCGCTCTAACTGTCACCAACAAGCCCTCACAGTCTACCACCACCCCGTATCTTTGGAGCCAATCGACTCCCAAAATAATGCCAAACCCAGTAAAGCCCAAAACAAAGCAATCACAAACAAACATACATCCATGACTCGATAAGACCACATTACGACAAATCATGCTAAGGCTAGTCGAACCACCAATCGGGTTCGTCACTACTAAAGGTCTATCGACTATCTCGGGTTCCAATCCCAACCTATCTACCAGGTCACTAGATATGAAAGAACTGGAAGCTCCGGTATCAAACAAAACTCTAACAGGATCATCATAAACAAAAAGCATACCTTGGATAACAACATTCTTTCCCTTCTCCGCTGCAGTTGGGGCATTCGATGAAGAAGGAACAACACTGATAGCATATGCTTTCACGATCTGCTTCTCTTTAGGGGGTTGCAGACACTTATCTTTTTGATGTCCGACTTGGACACAGTTGAAGCACTTCCTATCCGCTGGCTTGGACCGATACTCTTTGGCATAGTGGCCCTTCTTACCACAGCTGAAGCACTCAACGTCTTTCTTGTTCTTTTTCTTCTGGCCATCCTTGGTCTGATTCTGCTTTCTCTTATTCTGATAACCATTCTTGCCCCCACCGCTTGCTTGCGGCTTTGGCTCCTCTGCAGATGTAACTTCAGTTTTCGACTTAGGGTAAAGACTCTCTGACCTTAAAGTTTTCCCCACAATCGATTCAAACGTATCATCGATGTGGTTAATAAGCCTTTCCCCCAAGTATCCATCCAAACCAGTTATAAACTTTTCGTTCTTCTTCTCGGCAGTATCAATCAAAGATAATCCATACTTCGACAAAGTATCAAACTCAGCAACATACTCTGAAACTGCCCTTCCATTCTGCTTAAGTTCCAGAAACTTCCTAAACAATTCTGACTTCTGAGCAGCTGGGATAAACTTATCGCTGAAGCGAGCCTTAAACTGATCCCATGTAATCTGATCCTCTAGAGTAGCTGCCTTAATGGCATTCCACCAATTCATTGCCCGTCCTTGCAGCTGACGGGATGCTAGCCTCCTCTTCATCGCGTCCTCGATACCCAAGTCTTCGAAGATACGCTCGCAGTTATCAATCCAATCTTGAACATCTGTAGCCGACTCCGTTCCATGGAACGGCTTCCCACCAAGACTAGTATAATCCTTGTTAAGCTTGGCGAAATCGGCCCTAGGCGCCTGCACCGCTGCACCACCACCGTTAACAGCATTAGGAGCTGCTCTCTGAACTTCTCTAAGCATCTCTCTCATGAGGTCAGTAAACATCGTCCTCATCTCAGCAGCATTCCCATTATTGGCTCCTCTACCAGTACCTCTTACGTATCGTCTCATCGTTCAATCGGTACAGAGAAAATGATTAACCATCTTCTTTGTGGTGTCAGTACAGTGCAACCTTATTCTTATCTATACTAGTAGTATATATATAGCTTTTGAAACCCAAAGTAATCACATATACACGCTCTCATATACGTATACTAACTCTCCCTGATGATTCCCTAGGTTAACTACGCAACCTAGAGCTCTGATACCAAGTGTGACAGCCCGCTCCGCACTAGCCAACATTTCCTCCAAAGTGCGTTGTACACATGTCCAGCTAGCACAGGGCGGTCGTCAGAAGAAAAGAAAGAAAGTAGAGAACTAACAAAGAACCTGTAGAATGCCTCACAGCGCATAAAATAAAATATAATAACAACATACTTGACATAAAACAGGTGAAACAGTGCAAAAGCTGAAACTAAAACCAACATCATCAGAGTAGCGGAAATCCAAAATACAGCTTATTACAACTTTTCAAACTGTCTCTAAAGCAAAGAAAAGGGAAAGGTACACTACTAATGCCCAAAGTAGTGACTGCAACAACACAGGGAGAATATCTATTAGTATCATACGTGGAATCCTCCTGCTCGTCTCCAGTACAGCTACTCGTGCATCACCAGCTAACCTGTCTCTAGTCTGCTCGTGTGAGCACCTAGAGTAATAAGAAGAGACATAAAACTCTGGGTCAGACAAAAGTCTGGTATGAGTGATAAGCAACTAAATAGAACAAAATAGTTATACTAAACCATACTTGAACCTGGACCTGCAACCAAAGAGTTAGCACTACATACCGTACAATACACTAAGGTGCCACAAAACAAGTGGTGTAAAGATACGGGGGTGGGGTGTGCATGTCATAATGATAGCAAACAAATCAATCATAGCAACCATCCTCACGTCTCTCACTCAGTGCATAAAGCATACGATGTCTACCACTGTCAATCACTAGACCCATCGAAGTAGTGACGGAGTTCGACTTGTACAACTACTGCTACTACCAAGCTTACCCCATGGAGTCATGACCAAATCTTTACAAATGACCCCACTTCATTGGCCTATAGCTCTTTAGTCGTACCTAGGCCACTGTGGCCCTGAATCCGTCCATATACCTCCCATTCATAGTGACTCAAAGTCGTAGACATCGACAACCCCTTAGCACACGTCCCGCAGCAAAGTCCAACCATGAAGTGAACTCATTGGTTCCCATCTGGATCCTGAGCTCTAACTTCCATTTGGAATACCTTTGCATCTCGGGTTTTAGTCATCATATTCATCCGGATCGGTCTTCTTCCTTGCCCTGGTTCGGTTCGGATGTGCCCCTTCAGTTCAGCTCGTGGAACACTTGATTCCAGCTCGTGCAAGGCAATTCAGGTCGGGTCGGGTCGTGCTTTCCCCTCGGTTCGGGTCAGGTGCTTCTGGTTCGTGGTCATGTTGTCCTCCGTCCAGTCCAACGCGTAGTACATCGGTTCGGGTCGCGCATGCTCCACAACATCAGATCGTGGCGACACATCAATTCGGGTCGGGCTCCCCTTCAGATCGTGATGGTTCGGATCGTGGTCAAGCCCCGGGTTAGTTGTGACTTCAACTCCAGGTCGTAAGCACTATTCGTGAGTGGATCAGTTCGTGGTCATCAAGCTAGAGCGGTTCAGATCGTGACACCTTCACGCAAGAGAGTCGTGAACTTCAGATGCAGGCGGGTCGCGTCACGCTCCACTCCACCGATCCGATCCGGATTCTGGGTCATTTCCTGCATATTTTCCTACGACTGTTTTTACGCCATTCAATAGCGTTTTCGACCAATCTAACACTTCTAGACAATCACAAAGCATACCATACAGTCATAGCAACATGTATAATCAACCACAAACAGCAAAACGAAAATATGATATGTCAAAACGGATCAAACATACCCAAAACCCATATTTTCCCCTTAAGCATGTTTAAGAACAACTAAGCATAGGATTGACAAAACTTAACCAAACTAGCCAAATTTTCTAACAGAGGTATAAAATATTATTTAGGAGTTTCTAAGCATTTTTCCAGATTTTTAACATGCATATATCCACTAATTACCACTAATCACCCTGATTAACTGTAATTAGTGTCAAAACAATGCTAACCACTCACCTTTGCCACAAATAAACCTCAAATCTAAAATGATTCTCTGTTTGGATCGAATTCTAATGTGTTTCAGCAACTCTCTCTGATTTGGTGCTAATCTCCTTTGATTTGATGTATTTTAAGCCAAAACTTGATTAAAAAGTGATTAGAGGTGATGCTAGATGTTGGAGGCCATTGCTAAAGCTTCTAAAATGTTTGTGGCGGCCGGTAAATGAGTGGAAAACCGAAATCCTAACCCTAGCAGCCCTTAAATACTCCAAATCCCAAAATCCCCCAATGGGCCTAGCTGCTAATCACCCGGTTAAGCCCAATTAGCTGTTTTTAACCCTCTAAACCTTAATTCAACTATATCTCCCAAACGGTAAGTTCATTTGGCTATTATGACCACTCTACGGAAAGGTAAACCATCAAACGAATCTAGTGGATGTGGTTTTAGATCAAAATTCCTTACCAATCAAAAGTTATGGACGAAACAAGATCAACTAGAGGCGAAAACGGTCATTTAAAAATTGACAAAAATCATGAACATGGGAAATGACCCCACTAGTCGTTCCCCAAAAGTACATGACCATACGGCTTACCAAGATAAAGAAATAAATATTCTAGGATCCTTCGATACGTAGAATGCGGGTCGTTACAGTTACCCTATTACGGACATCGGGACTATACCCGTCATCCGAAAATTTCCTGATGTATATGAAGAAGTCAAAAGTCTCCCTTGTCATAGAGAAATTAAGTTTAGTATTAACTTAATGCCTGACGCTCGACCAGTTGTTCACCCTAGCCGAAGGTTGGCACCAAAGGAAAATAGAGAGCGAGATAAGCAAATTCAAGAAATTTTAGAGAAAGGGTTTATTCGACCAAGTCGTTCAAGATGGGGATCAGCTGTGGTGTTCGTAGCCATATCTGATGGTTCCTTAAGGTTGTGTGTCGATATAGAGACTTAAATAAACAAACCCTTAAAAACAAATACCCTTCGCCTCGAATAGATGACCTATTCGACCAATTGAATTAGGCCATATTTTTCTCTAAAATGGATTTAGCCACAGGTTTTCATCAACTCGGAATTGTTGAAGAACATATCCATTTGACCGCCTTTAGAGGGTCTGATGAATGGTTAGTGATGCCATTCGGATTGACTAATGCCCCTACTTACTTCGTGGATCTAATGACTAAAGTATTTCGGGAAGTGCTGAATAAATTTGTATTAGTTTTCATTGATGATATTCTCGTTTATTTAAAGGCCGAAAAGGATCATGCAGAACATTTAAGGATTATTTTGGAGATATTAAGAAGGAACGTGCTTAAAGAAAAACTTTCCAAATGCTATTTCTGGGAAAAAGAAGTAAAGTTTCTTAGGCCTATAGTATCTGAAGAAGAAATCTCAATAGGCTCAGGAAAGATATCTGCTATTATGTATTGGAAGCGACCTTCAACTCCTAGAGACATCCGAAGTTTCTTAGGACTAGGTGGATACTACATGAAGTTTTTCCAGGATTTTTCTAAGTTAGCCTCACCTTTAACAAAGCTGACAATGACAAAGTTTGTCTGGTCTCCCAAGTGCGAAGATGCTTTTGTAGAGTTAAAGAAGAGGTTAACTAATGCCCTGGTCTTAGCCATTATTGATGAAAACCAAGGATTATTTGTTTAAACATATGCTTGTAAAGAAGGAGTCGATGTTGTGTTAACATAAAGAGGCAGAGTTATTGCACATGCAGGTAGACAGCTGAAGCCGCATGAAAAGAATTATCTGACTCATTATTTGGAGCAATTAACAGTGATATCTGCAAGATATGGAGACACGGATCACAAATCCCTGAATTATCTATTTACTCAAAAGGATTTGAGTTTAATACAACAACGTTGGTTGAAATTTCTAGCTTCTTACGATTTAGATATTTAGTGTACTCTCGAAAAATCCAACATAGTCTACGATGCCTTAAGTTGAAAGCACGCTATTATTACTTACGTAGTCGTTACTCTATCTCTTATAGATAAAATTGCTAGCAAGAAAAGCGAAGATGAAATTCTACAAAGAATTGCTAGGGGATTCAACAAGGTGAAAGTTCAGATTTTGAGATTGATGATAAGGGCATTTTAAAATTAAAAGGGAGAATTTATGTCCCTAATTTTAAAGAACACCTAAAAGAACTACTGGATAAGGGCCATAAGTCCAAATTTAGTATCCATCCAAGAGTTAACAAGATGTATTGAGATATTAAACTTACTTTCTGGTGGAAGACGATAAAGAGGGATATATATATATATATATGTTAGCCTGTAACACCCCGTATTTTAACAACACTAAAAGAGGATAAATTAAATAATAATTAAATTTATATTCAGAATTAAGGGAAATAAACTACGCCATTGCGTCCGTCTTGAAATTCTGGTCAAGATAGACATTTGGTTTGCGTAAAACAGACACCGTATGAAGAAGTTATGAGGGTTTTAAGTTTGTATACGTGTACGATATATATATATATATATATATATATATATATACACATACATACATACATATGAGTCAGATATGAGTCAAAACCCTATCCAAAACCATTCAAGATTGAAAAAAAATAAGGAAGCTTTTTTTTCGCTCTAGGGGGTCGACCCCCCTAGAGGGGTGTTGATTGACATAGAAATGTGTTTATTTTATGCTCTTATATCTTATCTTTTGTATATAAATAAATATTACTTGGGTATTGTTTTGTTACTTTTACAGATATTCCAACCCATCCCGCATGCAACCAGAAAAGTAGAGAAATGGAGATCAGATTGCTATATATTTACATTTTGAAGAATTGTAGATGAAGATCCCACATTTAGTTGTTGTTGAACAAGAAAATGATTGATAAAAAGGCCATGCACATATCAAATCAAGGGAAGCTTGACAAAGAACCAAGAGGAAAAGAAGAAAGGCCAAAAATTTAATAGATTTAACTAAGGCCCATTTGAGACTCTCATTGTAAACTCTTTTGTGAATTCCCTAAGGCCCATCTATCATTGTATTAGGGTTTGGGTTAGGGTTTGGTTATTCCCTATAAATACCCTTGTAATGTCATTGTAGCCACCATCCATTATCCTATATCTCATTCTATTCTCTTCTCCATTAATAAAACTCATTTTTTTTTAATGCAATTTTCTATTTCTTAGCAATTAGTGTTGTCTACACGATTAGATTCGGTAGAACACTATTTGTATTTTGCATTTCTTTTCATTAGTGATTGACCGTCTGATTAGATTCAGCGGTAATCCTAATTTTAATTCCTGTTGTTATTTATATTCTGCACTTCGCGTTCGTAGGTTAAATTGGATTTGATTAGATTTGAATCCGATTCATAGTTTCATTGCTTTTCCATTGAAATTGTGATTTGATCGTCGGTTCAGTTAGATCTGTTCTGAATCAAATTACAGTTTTAATTTTGTTTTGTTTTATTTCCAAAATCAACCTCCAAAGTTTCGTCTAACTCGCCCAAGAGATTAGATAAATAATTTGATTTTAATTTACCTCCCTGTGTTCGACCTGTATGCTACACACCTGTGCGCTTGCAGAATTTTATTATAATTATCGCGCTTTTCTAATTCATAGATTAGCGACGATCAAGTTTTTGGCGCCGTTGCCGGGGAGGTAACGATTAAATTTTATTATTTATTTAATTTCTGATTCGTGTTAGTTTTTGTTTTTTTAATTTATCTAATTTTCTTTTGTTTTCTTGTATATATATTAAAAAAAAGCTTGAGTGGTTTGAATTGGTGTTATATGTTGATACTGTAATCTCCACAACAAGAGAAAAAAACACTTCTCAAAATTCCTTGATTTATTTCCCGTTTTCATCTATTTCCCTTCTATTTATTTCCTTTCTTCGTTCCCTTCCTATTTTCAGTATATTTGGTTCTTTACCTCTTTTACAAGTTTTCTAAAAAAAAAAAAAAAAAAACTTCTTTGATTTCCTTCCTCTGTGTTCCTCCTTTCCAACTTTCAATACAATTACCTGTTTCTTCTTTTACAATTCTTCTGGAAAAAAAATTCTTTCCTATTTTCTTGCCTTTTAAACCATCCCCTTTCAATTCCACACGCACCTTTACCATTTTCAATTCCCTACATAAATTCTTACCTTAAATCTCATATCAAACAACAACTAACCATCTTCAGCGTCACCAGTTCTGCAAATAAATTTTACCCAATTTCCTTTGATTTCTTTCCCTTTTATTTCTCGATCTATTTCTTTTCTTTCATAAATTCTTCCCTTTTCTCAACAATATTAAAAAAAAACTTGCTTCTTTTGTTTCAGATTTCTTTCCTATCCTTATTCCCCTTCCAATCTTTACGGTTCTTCTATTACAAGTCTGAAAAAAAAAACAGTCAAATATTTCTTTCCATCTAACCATACTCAGCCTACATTCATCACCCTCAACATCTTCCGAGAACGTCAATCGATACCAGGTTCAAAACCCGCGCTCCTCACATCTGAACCACAACCAGATCTCAAACCCGAAAGCCTCATCTGCTGAACAAATAACCACAAAATCTCATTAACCCAAACAAACTCCTCTGTCAATTCTGCACCTCCTGCCAACA
The DNA here is from genome assembly GCA_030737875.1 of Allium sativum. Classification (NCBI taxonomy): domain Eukaryota; kingdom Viridiplantae; phylum Streptophyta; class Magnoliopsida; order Asparagales; family Amaryllidaceae; genus Allium; species Allium sativum. The sequence goes on along the minus strand of CM060912.1, from coordinate 123,411,592 downwards.
ACAAATTCCAACCGAAACTTTCATCTCACCCTCACGCCAAACAGTCAAAGCCATACCACATCCCTTGCACCGCTTCACACCCATACTCAGCACCGTTCTTACTCCTACCCAAATCGAACAAGCACAGACCACCTCGCCAAACCACTTTCAGCCCAGCAATTTTCAGACGCCAATCCCCCACTGCAATTCAATACCCCCAAATTCGAATTGCTCAGACCACACAACAACCCACGCATCCATCACTCTCAAGCAAACAACTTCATACCCCCATCCATTATCAAGGACGTACCAGCCATATCTTGAACTCCACGTTCAAGTCCTCCACTCCTACAACCTGTAAACACCATCAACTCCACACCAGTACCACACTCACACCAAATTCCAATCGCGTTTGAACCCAAACCGCATCCATCCAATCTCCACACTGTCAGATCCCCAAGATCCTCCCACGTTCACCAGTTCTTGTCGCAAGTTCCAACACAACATCCGTTCCGCAACATCAACTTGCTTACTGCTATACCCAAACCTCACCGATAATTCGCAGCAAGTTTCAATCACCACAATTTCCGCACCATACCCAAACCTCACCGATAATCCGCACCCTGCTATACCGCAAAAAAATCCTCAAATACCCAAGATCTGAAAACCCGAACTCCCTCACAGAACCATCAAATAGAACCGCCTGTCCACAATTCAACACCAAAAAAAAAAAAACGAATTGAAATCCTAGACAAGTTTTCAAAACCCAAAATCGAAAAATCTCATCAATCCTTCGGGACCGCGTTCTTGTTTACTTCGGGTTTGATTACTAGTTCATAACGGATTTGAATTTTTTGATCCATTTGCTTTGGGTTTGACTGCTTGTTTTTGGGTTGTGAGAAAAAAAAAACGATTGTGTGGCTTTGAATTGAATGGTGGCCTAGTCTGTTGTAGTGCGTGAGTTAGTAAGGGGCGTGTTAGGAATTAATGTATGCGTGTGGTACTTAAATCGATTTGGCAATAAAAGGACTTGTTTCCCCCTTTCTGGCATGGCTATTAAATAAAAAAGAACGATTTGGCAATAGAGAGTTTTGGTTTGAGCAGCAGCGTCCTGTTTCCTTTTCTTTTAATGCGTGAATTTTATTTCTTATGTTATCCGATTTTGTTAGGCTTAGTTTTATTTTTTGTCAATTTGCTTCTGTTCGTTAAATTTAGCTTCTCATTTTTCTTTTAGTCTACCTTTTTTTTAATTTTAATTTAGCTTTTTATTCTTTTTGCGTTTGTTTCAATTTCTTTTCTTGTCCCAAAAAAAAAAGTAAACGGAGACAGATTTCAAAAATTCAAAGACCTATGTGAAGAAAAAGGAGTTCAAGCGACAAACAAGTGCTAACTTGAGGTCAATCGATTTGCAAACAGTTGATTAAACTGTCAGTGCTTGCAAACAGTTGATTAAACTGTCAGTGCTACTCAATTCTCTGGACGGACTGCCATACGCCACGGTAATATTTTTCTAAATTCTACAGGTGCTGAAGCTGCTTTGAAAATATAGAAATTGCTTGTAAAAATCTTCTGCAGGGGCAGCGGCTTGCTTGTACAATTTTTATTTTATTTTCTGCAATTGTTCTGTGACTGTGTTGTGACTGAAATTATTGAATCTGTTTGTGAGGAACGAATTTCCATAACTAAAATCATCACTCTCGTCGTTTTTCAGTTCTAAAACTTGATTTGACATTGCAAAATAATATAATTGAAAAGTGGTGCTTTGTGAAGTTAACTGTCTTGTGTAATTAGATCGCGGATATATAGTAGTTCAATTTATTGAACTATTAGCAAAAGAGGTTGCATACTACCCATAAAACATTGGTCGTATCCCTTAGTATTTATACTATACGTGAACGACCATAAGACCCTCTTCCCCCTTCTAATTGAGTCAGTTAATTAATAGAGCACAACTCGTTCTTGTATACTATTTTGAAGTGAGAATAATATATGTCTTACCCTGACTTCATTCAAATGTCTAATTCAAAAAAATCCTTGAGAGAAATGTGGGATAATAGCCGGAGTAGACGTCCTCTTGAAGAATATGAGTATGAATTGCAACTCATGAAGCAAGATTTCCCAAAATTGGGTGAAACCAATGTCAACAATTTTCAGTATTTTCAAAATGAACAACATTTTCAAAACCATGATTATAATCGAAATGACGATTTCAATTCAAATTTCAATAGTTTCGATTATGGGCCACATCCGTATCAAAATAGTTTTGAATTCCAATATAGCTTTGATCCACACCAATATGGGTTTGGAAACCAATTCGACAATAATTTTGAAAATGATTTTCAAATCGATCATAATTTTCAAAATTACAACCCATATCCACATCTTGAGCATGACCAAAATTGCAATTTTCCCTCGAATTTCGATAGTTTTGATTACGAACCTAATTTTCAAAATCAAAATGATTTCCAACATCATTATCATCTTTCTGAAAATTCAAAAAAATTTGAGAATCAAGAAATCCAAAACGAGAGCTCTCAAATTAACGATTCTGAAGAATGTCATTTTGATGAGAGGGCAGAAAGGCTAAATAAAAAGATGGATGAACTTCTTTGTTTAATGGCATCTTATAAAGAACAACGAGAGCAAGAAAATCAAATTCAAACAAGCATTGAATCAGAAAATAATCCAATTTCTACTGACATTGAAAATTTTCAAATAACGACTTTGGAAATTGAGAATAATCATCTTGATGAAGTTTTTCAAAATTCAACAAATGATTTGGACTTCAACTCTTTTCAGAAAAAAGACTTAAGCTTGGATTTTGATCTTTCTCTTTCAGACTGCGAGAAACTTGAAATTTTTGAAATTGAACAGAATAGAAATGTTGAATTTTTCGAAAACTCAAAATTGGAAAAGGATTTTAATGAGCAGGAATTTTTTGGATTGTATGAAGAGGAGTTGCCAAATGAGGATGAAACAGAATTAGACCACGAATCCAAGTTTGAAAATTTTGAGATTTCAAATGAACTTGAAATTGTCCGTGTCGAAAATACGTTGTCAGTTAATGATAAGAAATGTGATCACATAGTCTTGAACAACACTCAGAATTCAAATTTCAATCAATTTATATACGATCACAAATTTTTGAGCAATTACACTGATAAATTTGTTGAACACATGAATTACTTTTGGAATGTTAGCTTGATTGAAAAACTTCATGTTAGGACGACCCTGAAAATTCATTTACTGGACTATAAATCGAGGTTTAAAGATGAGATGGTTTTCAAACACCTTTGCTTATTAGAAAACATGCCTAGACATAGTGGGAATGGGACTCATAGGGCTAAAACCAAGTGTGGGGGAAAAAGTTGGTGGCAGTCTTTGCATCGCATGCATCGTAAACACATATATCACTGTAAATACGATCCATTCTTACATATAGTTAGACTGCATTTCATTCTACAAATAATTTTGCATCTCATCCATCTTTGGGTGCTATCTTTTACATTTAGAAAACGTTTTTACAGTGTGGACACTGTATAGTTCTAGTGTGGGGGGAGTCTGCATTTCACTCATTTTCGTTTTTCTTTATTTTTCTTTCTTTTCATTTTCAGCCATTTAATAGGACCATCATGCATTTTAGACTGTACTAACATGCCATTTTTTTTGAAATACGACTCATTTTAGATTTGATACAACAAAATAAGTTAAGGATTATTAATCAGTTGATAGTATTTTTTTTCTCTCAGCTTAGATCAAATAAGAAATATAATGAAAAGTTTAATTTTGAGGGATAATAGTGTAACCGGTACATAGGGAGATTCTTAGGTGATGGCCATGAAATCTATTCTATATTGTAGACTTTGTTTAAATAAGTGGAGGACTTAAAATACTTATAATGGCTTGTCAAACCTTTAAAACTAAGTTGTGTTAAGTTGAATTCGCGTAACTCTCTTTTTGTGCTTATATTTTCAATAATAATAACAGTAATCCAAGGGTATCCAACATTGCTTGTATATCAAGCGTTGGTGTGCAAACCCGCCAAGCTCTATCCGACATGTTGTTGACAAAGTCAGCGTTGGAATATCTTGGTCTCATTTTATGAGATTGGACACCTAAGGATTACCGGTACGTTGTTGACAAAGTCAAAGTCGGCCTGCACAATCCGCCAAGCTCTTTACCTACTCTCCGTTAGTCCGCGAGGCAGTGCATGGGTGGTAAACCTTGGTCTTCTAAGTTAGGTGTATGTACTTGAACATAAATTTTAAAATTTTATAGAATAAAGAATAAGCGATGATGCCCAAGCACTTCGAGACCTTATTGATTTGACTAGCCATACATGAGAAAATAATAATACCACTTTGCAAACTGTGCCAAACAAATTAAGAATTTATTTCATGGCTGCACTATGTTATCGACCGAACTAACTGGCCAAACTGGAATTTAACATTTGAAAACTTGATTTATATTGAAAATTTGTGACAAGTTGAGGTATCTAAAATAAAATCAACTGACTAGAAATTGTTAATTTAATTTGTTGTACCACTTCAGAAACAAGACTTGTTTTCATTTTTGCTTTTATTTTGCATATGTCCATTGCATTCATGTGGTTTCATTAGAATCATAGCATACTGCATTTGGATTTTGTGGGTAGTATCCGCTGAAAACCCTCACGAGACACCACTCGTCCTACTAGGGACACCTAGAGGTTTAACGGCTTGTTGCATACGCTCAATGCAATCGTGTTTCCTACGAAAGTGTGACCTATCTAGTTTGGGTTTTCATTTCTTGTTTTACTCGAGGACGAGTAAAAGATAAGTGTGGGGGTATTTGATTGACATAGAAAGTGCTTATTTTATGCTCTTATATCTTATCTTTTGTATATAAATAAATATTACTTGGGTATTGTTTTGTTACTTTTACAGATATTCCAACCCAGCCCGCATGCAACCAGAAAAGTGGAGAAATGGAGATCAGATTGCTATATATTTACATTTTGAAGAATTGTAGATGAAGATCCCACATTTAGTTGCTGTTGAACAAGAAAATGATTGATAAAAAGGCCATGCACATATCAAATCAAGGGAAGCTTGACAAAGAACCAAGAGGAAAAGAAGAAAGGCCAAAAACTTAATAGATTTAACTAAGGCCCATTTGAGACTCTCATTGTAAACTCTTTTGTGAATTCCCTAAGGCCCATCTATCATTGTATTAGGGTTAGGGTTAGGGTTTGGTTATTCCCTATAAATACCCTTGTAATGTCATTGTAGCCACCATCCGTTATCCTATATCTCATTCTATTCTCTTCTCCATTAATAAAACTCATTTTTCTTTTTATGCAATTTTCTATTTCTTAGCAATTAGTGTTGTCTACACGATTAGATTCGGTAGAACACTATTTGTATTTTGCATTTCTTTTCATTAGTGATTGACCGTCTGATTAGATTCAGCGGTAATCCTAATTTTATTTCCTGTTGTTATTTATATTCTGCACTTTTATTTTCTGTATTTTAATCGCGTTCGTAGGTTAAATTGGATTTGATTAGATTTGAATCCGATTCATAGTTTCATTGCTTTTCCATTGAAATTGTGATTTGATCATCGGTTCAGTTAGATCTGTTCTGAATCAAATTACAGTTGTAATTTTGTTTTGTTTTATTTCCAAAATCAACCTCCAAAGTTTCGTCTAACTCGCCCAAGAGATTAGATAAATAATTTGATTTTAATTTACCTCCCTGTGTTCGACCTGTATGCTACACACCTGTGCACTTGCAGAATTTTATTACAATTATCGCGCTTTTCTAATTCATAGATTAGCGACGATCAGGTGTCAACACCGGGGTCGACCCCCCTTAAGGGGTGTTGACAGCAGGGTCGACCCCCCTACAGGGGTGTTGACACCCCTAATGCTGACGTGGAAGTCGGTTTCAGAGGGGCTAGCAGCTATAAATGCATGGTCATTTATCTTGTTTTCTTCATTGAGAATCCATGGGGACCAAACATGTTGGTAACTGAACTGAACCGAATTATCTTCCACAACTATCAACTTAGCAAATCAAACTTAGAGATTCACGTGTAGATCCAACCTCTGCTATCTTCTACCTTCTCTTTTAATCCAAACACTGTGAGTTAGTTACTTTTAGGTTTAAATGATTAAAAGTAATTTGTGACATGAATAATTTGGATATATACATACCTGTGACTGAATCATATTGGATCTAACATAATTTGTGAATCTATAATGTTCTTGGATCCTAGACTTTATCATGTTAGATACTTTTTTAGATCTAATTCTTTTGTGGTTAATTCGTCATGTCACATATGTGGATCTTATCCTTTTTCTAAGTTTGTGGTTAATTTAGGATTACCATTATCTGGACAGTTAAACCTTTGTTTAGGTCTAGATCAACATGTTGTGATTAATTGAGATCTGTTATTATTGGACATATGAATTCTTATTTGGATATGTTCATCCTAATTATGTTAGATCTAGTTTTATCATTACCCTTTTCACTAGATCCGTTTTTATGTCCACCTTATTAAGATGCCAATTACATGTCCATGCCAAATGTATGTATATGTTCACCTTATCATCATGTTAGTATATATTTATGCAAGTTATGTTAGAACATTCACTCTTGTTATATTCCCAACACCTTTCCCTTTTATCGTTTATGACTAGGCTATTATCTAGCCTAGGCATCCGCAAATTATGTGAATGCGCTAGTTAGGGAACGGGGGAAAAAGGTTAATATTGGAATAATTTGAATATAAACATGAATTGGGCATATAATTCAATAATTGGGTAAATGGGCATAAACACTTATAAAGGCATAGGTATAATTAATTGGATAATATTGAAATGCCTATGACTACAATTAGAAATTGTAACTGCACTTATGGCACGAGGTTAGGTTGCATTAGTGGTGGAAATCTGCCTGGACCTGACTGGCATATCCAACAACCACTAATATTGAACCTAATGTGAGAGGCCTAAGTGTACAAATACGAATCGGGCTAAGACACGAGGTTAGGCCTAACTTATGGAAGAAGTCTGCCCGGACCCTACCGGCATATCCATCATCCACAAGTTGTAGGCCTGATGTGAGAGGTCTAGTCCATTATAACCATAAATGAAAATATGGTAATAATTGGAATACTTAACCTAGTTGAATCCATAGGGATTGTGTGAACATAAACTTGAATAGGGGTTAAGTAAACTTGGTTGAAACAGTGGGTGGGTTAATTAAATCTTGTAGCGATGGGTAATATTTATAGATATAGGCCCACAAACTTAACTTGTTTTATACTTTGGGGTTATGCAACTTTGTTAAGTAAACTTGCTTGGATCAGTGAGGGTTAAGTAAATCTTGTGGCGGTGGGGTAATATTTACATATATAGGCCCGACAACTTAACCTGTTTTACATGCTGGACTGTTAGGCATAACCAGTTGAAATCCTAGTAATGGGGATACAAGACAAAGGGGAGAGCTTGTATCATCTTGTGTGTGTGAGACCCGTTTCAGTCAGTAACCCATCTAGGTATCAAACGAGTACACTAAACTAGGTCGGAGTAGGGGCACGCTTACTGGGCTGATTGTAAGAGATCCAAAACGAAGGGGCGGTGTCAACAGCGCAGGAAACCAACGGAGTCATATGCGTGCATGGGTCTGGCTTGCTATGGAAATTAAGACGCTGTGACATCAGTAGATATGGTTGTGCACATCTTAAAAATGAAGGGTTGCCACTTTAGGAAGTGATACATCCTATTGTGGGGCCAGCCCAGGGTATCTACGGAGTAGGGAGCCAATCGACTAGGGTAGTAGTTAGGGTACATCTAGACTCTGATAAGTTTAGGAGTCCGTTATTGGGGCTGCCTGTGGATTGTATGGGGTTAAAACCTCTCATCAGAAGTACGCCTAAGTCTACCATTTCATACATATTGGGGATCATCTCATTTTGGTTATACTAGTATTAGTGCAGAGAAATAGAAATCATTAGAGAAGCGCAACATACTCTATCATGTTTATCCTGTTTACCTTGTCACACTTACCTTTTATGATGTTATCTTCCTTATCCACTTTATATGCCTGTCATGCTAATTTTAATTCATTTACTTGCTAAAAGTAACTAGACTCGCCAGATTTTATGTCTGACCCTTTTTGTTTCCTCTTCTTTCTTCCATTCCCCCAAGGTTCTCAGGGCAGGAACACTCAGGCTTAGTCAGGACTAAGTTATCATCTTGTTAGGAGCTGTTTTCGAAGTATGGCTCAAGTTCTTATCTTTACTATCACTTTGTCTCTTTTTCAGGATAATTATATTTTCTTTTAAGTACTTATGTTCTCTGATGGTACAAGACAAAAGTTATATTATTGTAATGGTTTTTGTGACTTATGGTAATTTGGACCACGATGTTATGATTTATGTTTGAAATAAAAATTTAAGTTTCCGCTGCTATCTTATTTATATATGTCTTGTAATTATTCTGTATCTGTTTACCTATAACGCTTCACAGAACTTAATGCATTCCCTTAGTGAGTGACATTAACAGATGTGGGGTGTCACACTTGTTATCAAAGTTGAAGGTTACTAGATTAGATAAAAGTTTTTGAAAAATTATGTCCAAAATGGGTTTTAAAAGAAAGCATTTTCAAAAAGAAAAGTCTGTTCTGAAAATATTCCCCCAAATCCATATGTAATATCCTTCGGTCCTTTGTCTAAATCTCTTCCTTTTTCTTTTCAGCATGACTGGGGAACCAAACATTCCAGAGGGCGTTATGATACCCGGATGGTTCCGTAGGTATCTAGAGGCCACGGCGCCTACCGGTGGTCAAACCGACGTTCCTCCCCCAACTGCACCAATCATTCCTCTTCCTCCTCCAAGTGCATATAATTTCGCTAAGATCTGCAAAGACTTCCGTGCTATGGGAGGGAAGTCATTCCATGGGAACGAGACATTCGTAGAAGCGCGGAATTGCTCAAGGAGATCGAGGGGTTGTTCGTAATCTTTGAAGTCGAGGATAGAAGGAAGATTCACTTAGCTGCTTGGCTACTGAAAGATGAAGCCTCATTCTGGTAGGAGGTCACCCAAGCTGGACGTCCGGTGGAAACTTGGGAAGATTTTAGACAAAGATTTGAAATGAAATTTCTTTCCCAAGTCGAGAGAAGCATACAAATGGAGAGGTTCTTAGCACTCAAACAAGGGAACTTGACGGTGAAAGAGTATGTGAACAAATTCAACCTGCTAGCAAGGTTCAGATTAGAATTGGTAGACACTCCGCATAAGAAAGCTTTAAGGTTTTTTAAAGGACTAAATGAACCCCTTCACAGGTTAGCTATGTCCCTTATTCCAATGGGAGCTACTTTTGAAAGGCTTGTTGATATGACCTTGATGCATGAGGAAGATAAAGCTGAAAAGAAAGAAGCTAAGGTTGACGAAACACAAAAGAAGGAAAGAATGACAAAGCTCGAGACAAGCGGATTGCATGAGAAGAAAGAACTCTTGTTTCCATTGTGGAGAGGTCGGGCATCTTATTAAGGATTTCCCGAAGAAACAAGGACCAGGTCAAAGGGCAGGAGCTTCTGGAGGGCAGGTGCATGCTCTCGCGATCGGTGCTCCAGGTCGAGGTAGGAAAGTTCCTGTGGAAGGTTTTATTTCTCTTTCCAATCATCCTATAAGAACTGTTTTTTATTCTAGCGCTTCGCATTCATTTATACCTAGTTATGTAGTTGAATCTCTACACTTAAATACTAGTATGGTAGTGGATCTCATTGTTGTCTCAAACCCCATTGGTGGTTTGACTCATTTATCTATAATTTGTCGGGGTTTGAGAATAGTTGTGTTAGGCGTCGAGTTTGAGTGCGATGCATATTTTGTTTCATGGGCTATGGTTTGATTCTAGGGATAGGTTGGCTAGCCATGTATGGTGTCATTCTAGATTGTAAGAGGAGGGTCGTTAGACTGTTGACTTGCTAAGGGAGGAAACTCGAGATTTCTTGTGACCCGCAAGGGTCTGTTATGCTTTATTTCCTAGAGTCTCTTGATGCATCTACTGATGATCTGCAATCTGTTCCAGTAGTCCGTGAGTATCCTGATGTCTTTGATGAGGTTCGAGATTTACCCCTAAGGCGTGAGATCGATTTCCGCATATATTTGATGGACAATGCAAAACCAATTGCATTGCCCGTGCACCATATGGCTCCAAGAGAAAGAAGGGAGCTCAGCAAACAAGTAGGGGAGCTACTTGAGAAAGGGTTTTCTTTTGGGATGGGTGTAGCAGAGTTGGTTTCTCGATGTTTAGTTTGCCAACAAGTTAAAGCCGAGCAAAAGAAGCTCGGTGGCTTACTTCATCCTTTGGAGGTACCTCAGTGGAAATGGGAAAGCGTCTCCATGGACTTCATAGATGGTTTGCCTAGATCAAAGAAAGGCAACACCAGTATTTGGGTAGTAGTGGACAGATTGACTAAGAGCGCTCATTTCATTCCAGTGAAAAGTAAGAGGATGGCATCATGGTTGGCAGCAATTTATGTTCGTGAGATAGTTCTTCTTCATGGAGTACCTTCCAGCTTCGTAAGCAATCGTGACCCCATCTTTACCAGTGAATTTTGGAGGAGCTTGCAAGAAGCATTAGGTACACAATTGTGTTTGAGCACCGCTTATTATCCTCAGACTGATGGACAGACGAAGAGGATAAATAGAATTCTAGAGGATCTTTTGAGGCTGTGTATCCTAGACTTCGGAGGGACTTGGGAAGAGCACCCTCCTTTAGTAGAATTTGCCTATAACAACAGCTATCAATCCAGCATCGGCATGGCACCCTTCGAAGCATTGTACGGACGACCATATAGATCACCAACTTGTTGGTGGGAATCAACAAAAAGATTATTACTTGGACCAGATATAGTTAGAGAAACATCCGAAAAGATTGAACTTTTCGACGGTGGATGAAGACAACTCAAGGTAGGCAGAATTCCTATGCAGACAAGAGAAGGAATGACATCGAATTTGAAGTGGGAGACTTAGTTTTTATCAAAGCATCACCTCTGAAGAATGTGGTTCGCTTCGGATCGGCAGGGAAGTTGGCACCTAGGTTTGTGGGACCATTTCCCATAACCGAGAGGATTGGCCAAATGGCCTATAGAGTAAAGCTCCTAGAAAATTTATTTAGTGTTCATGATGTTTTCCACGTTTTTCATCTGCGGAAATGTTTGCATGACACTGCGGAAGTCGTTGAGCCAAGCATAATGGAAGAGGTAGAAGTGGAACGGGAGGCAACAGTCAAGCAAGTCCCTACCCGTATTCTTGGATCAGAAGTTAAGAAGCTACGCAATAAAGAGATCAAGCTACTAAAGGTTCAACGGGGAGATAACCCAGAGGATGCGACTTGGGATACCGAAGACAAGATTCATGCTTCGTACCCTTTTCTTCTCGAGGGTATGTTCTTAACTCCTTTTTCCAAAGTTTTATCTGTGCCTGTTTCTATCATTTGAATATATCCTATCCATAGTATTTTCGACCTTTAGATAGGAATCCTATGGATGTAAACATATGTTTGAGACATGTTACGTTTGACGAATGCAAGTGTTTTCTAGTGACTTCCTTTGGATGCATATACACACACATTAGGCACTAGATCGGCTCAATCACTCTCATACTACATATGGATGTGTGTGCATTTTTTTTTCTTTTATGAATGGGAATGGATGTATTAGCATATGGATGTTACATTTGGATGAATGAATGTGCACACATCTAGAACTCACATGCTATAATAGGATTATTTGCATACATATTGGATTCGTGGCACTAACATATATTGCATTAAGCAGGTCAACTAAATCAATAGACTGGTGTCTTATTGAACTGGAAGGGGTTCCTTTCAAAAATAAAGGTTATTGAAATTGGTAGGACACCACTAAAAGCTACACATGATATTGGTGGGCAACCATGGACACGAATTTGCATTTGTGTGAACGTTCGGGGAATTAACGAGCCAAATTTGGGGAACCACTTAAACATTTAGGGAAACAACATAAAACGGGAACCGGAGGAACCATATAAAATAAAACGACAAGCCTTCGACCGCGTTGTTAGTAGGGGTTACCTTACGAAGCATGGGAGGGGGATAAGAAGGAGAAATTCCATTTCTTTGTGCACTATGGAAATTATAATAAGAAACTGGATACATTGCTTCGCGTAGTACGTAAGTCAAATGAATATGAAGGGATGGCTCGGTTGCTTCGCGCGGCATGGAAGTCAATTGAATAGAAAAGAGATGGTTTTGTTGCTTAACAAAGGGTCACCTTGAGTTGCACAGTGCGGATACCAATGGAAATACTTATTGCTTCGCGCAGTTTGGGAGATTTTCGGTTTCGTTGCTAGCAGGGGGAGGGGGTTACCTTGCGAAATATTAAAGAGATACCAAATTAAAAGAAAATGACGGGAAATCATTAAAGAATGAAAATGATGGGAAATCATTAGAAACCGTTAGAATGGGAAATCTAGAATAACGGGAATGGAGAATCCATTATGTGTTGCATACTGCACACTTTATAAAGTCACTTATGTTATTGTGGTTTCATACTAATCACTGAAGTGTGGGTGTTCCTGGTAGAGCTAGCTTGATACTAGTGAGGAGGAAACTCGTTCCGCATTATAGCGTGGTTCCGCTAGATATCGACGTGTCAGATAGAAAGGATTATTATTCATACCGGTCAGTTGACTGACCCAAAGTTTTTGTATTTCTCGGGTGCTCACTGAAGTAAGCCGAGGATTATGGTTTTCAGGTGTTTCGTCGAATAAGCTTTTAGAGGTGAGCTAGTGGCAACGGCTATTTAGGAGCGACGTTGTTTGTTTTGTTTTGATGTATGTATCTACAATATTGTTATTGATTATGTATTTTGACTTTGATCAACTGAGAGGGCATCGTCATATGCTGCTCTCAGATTATATTTTGTATGAATGTTTTATAAATAAAAAAAATCATACTCCCATGTTTTTTTATGTTGTGGTTTATTATAATCCGTTTTTCTTTCACTGAAAGCCGACGCTAAATATGACTGCAACATCTATAGGGTTGTGGTTCCGATCATGGCTAACGGGGTATACAGATTTGGTATCAGATTATAGGTTTATGAAAATTTAAAACCATGTTTTCTCTATAAAGTTATTCAAATTAAAACCCAAAAATCAGAAGAAAAAAAATCTAAGGACCGGGATAGCAAAGCTATTAAGTGTTTGTATTCGTAGTATATAAGTATGTATATACCTTTTTGTCTTATGAATACCCTTCGGTATCTTATTAAAATTTATCTACAGAAGGATGAAGTAAGATATGGAGAGAAAGAGTTTGAGGCTAAATATCGATGGCGAAAGAACTACAAATGATGGTAATGTTCAGCCCAAATCGGAAGGTCAGGGCCGAAGGTCCAGTGAGAATCGATGTGCTGCAAACCCATCAGCGGATATTGGTAACTTGTTCCATACTTTTATCCAGATGTTGCAAGCCGGAGCTGCTGCTAGTCCCGAAAGAGTGAATCCGGAAGTGCAAGTTGGAAACAACCATGCAAAACCGAGCAGGGAAGCTTGCATCAAGATTTGTTGGGCCTTTCCTAGTTTTGGAAAGGATTGGAAAGCTTGTTTATCGGGTGGAACTAGTGGATAGACTAGCGGGAGTCTGTAATGTGTTTGATGTATCGCAATTGCAGAAGTATGTACATGACCCTGACGCTACCATTGATCCGATGGTATTGAAAGAGTTGGTAATGGAACCTAATTTGACTATCGTGAAGCATCTGGTTCGTGCTGTAGATAGAGATGAAAGGAAATTGAGAACCAAGACAGTTAATTGATGAAAGTTCAGTGGAGTTCGGACGAAAGAGAATGCACTTGGTAGAGGGAGGCCAGGATTAGAGAGGATTTTCCTGATTTGTTTTCAGTAAGATCTATATTGCTTTATAGATTGGTTACCAGTGGGGTAGTATATGTTTTGATAGCATTACTTGTTGGGTTGCTATGATTTCTTTGCTTATTTTGTCCTTGATTGAATTTTGGAGACGAAATTCTTTTAGGAGGGGAGAATGTAATACCCTTAAAATTTGATAACATTATTCATAAATTTAATTGGATAAATTAAATGGGAATAATGTGATGAAGGAGAAAATGAGATTTGTGCATAATTAATTAACAAGTAGGTTGGCCTTAGAAACAAATGAATTTAATAAAGAATGGCATATAAGAGGGGCAAAAGGGTAAACTTTTGGTCCTTATTCCTACTCGTATCCTAACACATTTTATTTCACTTTTCATTCACTTTAAAAAAGAACTAAGATGACTGACCATTAAGCTAGGAGGAAGAAGAAGAAAGAAAAAGCTAGGATTTAGAGCTTGTAAACTTTGTCAATAAATCTCAAAAGCTCAACTAATCAAGGTGAATAATTCTCTTTCCTTTATGTTTTGGCCATTGGTGAAATAACCGAAAGTGATGTTTGATTCATGGTGGTTTTTTCATGATCTATATGATGCTAATTGGTGGGAAATCATTAGCTATGTTTGACATATTTATATGGTTTATATATACATGAAAATGGTTGGGTTTTAGAGTAAAACCTATAGTTAAAAATCTCTGAATGCCATGGTTTTTGTTATATGATTTTAGAGATGAATTACGAATTTCATAATTTTTCATGGTTATATAAATTAGTTGTAAATTTTCTAATTTTGAATTTCTTAAGAAAAGCTTAAATGATTAATTAAAATGATTAAAATATATGTATAAATATTTTATACATAGCCGGTATAAAAGTACTGTAAAAAGACTATATACAATCAATATTTTAATTTATAAGCCAATGAGAATTCGACAAATATGGTGGAGCAAGTATAAAATAGTACTTTATATAGAAATAAGTCAATATATCTGTATTTATTGTCAGTGCCGCCATCTTTCCAGAAGCAACGTTCTGATACTCTTAGAAGCCACCTTTCGGTAGCGCTGGATACTTGGAATATCACATACATATGGTATATGAAGTACTCAGACATCCGCCCCTACCTACCGAAGAAGCTTTGGTATTGATACTTATACGTTTCGAAAGTAACTTCTCCACAAGAGGTTTTTCGTTTCCACCCTTTCGGCAGGGACGAAAAATGGTCTTTTATCGAAAAGAAACTGTTTTGAATAAGGACTTATACCTTTCGAGGAACTGGAAGAGAGTCTAAAACCGTCTAAGCCGTTGCCTACGATGACATGCTTTTATAAACTTGTTTTCCTAAACTTATTTCCTTGGACGTGATAAACTTGCCGAAAGGAATTCTTTTAATAAAGGATTTAAGGCTTTGCCTAAAATTGTTGTCGGCGTCGATAACGTCAACGAAGGGAATTTTATTTTATGATTCTATAAAGAAGTTAGAGGTTTCTGCCTCTATATCCTGCCATTGAGGTTTTGAAGTCAGGACTTGATTGATTGCTTGATTGCATGGATCTGAAAGGGGTTCCTTTTGGGAGAATCGTATGGAGCCGGAGGAGTATCTTCTAGAGTAAATGACCGATTGTTTGTTTTATGAAGCCAGAAGTGGTTGTTTTTCGAAGATGAATAATGAATGTTGTCGAAGGGGTTTTCCTTCAGAATTAAAGACCATTATCTTGTTAAACTGGAAGGAGGTTCCTTTCGAAGATAAAGGTTTTTTAAATTGATAGGACACCAATGAAAATTGCACATGTTATTGGCAGAAAACCATGTATACGACATTTGCATTTCTATGAACATTGAAGGAACCAATGTGTGAAATAAATTGGGGGAACCCATGAGAAAAGGGAATTGGGGGAACTAATGAAAAAAAGGAATTGGGGGAACCAATTAAATAAAATGATAAGCCTTCCATCCCGTTGTTAGTAAGGGGGTTATCTTACGAAGCATGAGAGGGGGATCAAAAGGAGGAATTTCATTACTTCGCGTAATATGGAAATGGTAATAAGAAACTGGCTATGTTGCTTCACGCAGTATAGAAGTCAAATGAATATGAAGGGATGGCTATGTTGCTTCGCGCAGTATGAAAGTCAGTTAGATGGAAAGGGACAGTCACAAGGGGTTAACTTGAGTTGCACAATGCAGATACTAAAAAAAGACCCATTGTTTTGCGCAGTATGAAAGATGTTTCAGTTTCGTTACTAAACGGGGTGTTACCTTGCGAAACATGGAAATGACACCCAATTAAAAGAAAACTGATGGGAAATCGTTAAAGAATGAAAATGATGGGAAATCGTTAGAAACCATTAGGATGTAAAATATGAGGAATCCATTGTGTGTTGCATATAGCACATTTTATAATGTTACTTACATCATTGTGGTTTCATACTAACAAGTGAAGTGCAAATGTTCCAGGGATATTTTCGGTTGATACCAGCGAGGGGAAACCCGCTCCGCATTGCGACGTGGTCCCACTAGATATTTATGTGTCGAGTAGAAAGGATTATTATTCACACTAATCTGTTGAGTGACTTGAAGTTTTTGTTTTCTCTTTTAACTCTTGGTTGTTCATTTAAATAGGTTGAGAGATAAGGTTTACAGGTGCTTCGTCGAATAAGCTTCCGAAGGAGAGTAGGAGACTATTGCTGTTTAGGAGTGTCGTTGTTTGTTTGTTTTGATGTATGTATCGGCAATATTGTTATTGCTTATGTATTTTGACTCTGATCAACCAAAGGGGCATCATTATATGTTGCACTCAGAGTATATTTTCTGATAATTTTTGTATTCTTTGAACACGGTTGCGAAAGGGTTGTATGAATGGAATGACCATCAATGAATTTTCATATCTCGGGTTTTCTGATGTTGTTGCTTATTAACATCTGATTTTTTTATCACCGAAAATCGACACTAGAGATGACTCCAACATCTGTAAGGTTGTGGTTTCGATCTTGGCTAACAGGGCGTCACAATGTTGGGCCACTATAAATTGTTATGTTTTTAGTTGCTTTCCTTGAATTCCTTCGTATGCTTGATGTTTTTCTTAGTATCCCTAGATCCAAGTCACAACACCAAAAACTTACAGTAAACGTGGATAAGAGGTTAAATCCACTCATAAACCATAATCAACCATTACAATTTGTTTTGTCTCACATGATCTTTCTTTCCACTAACTCGCTCGCCTCCACTAACTTATTTAATTAAAAATGGCTATTAGGTAGCAGCTTAGTGGTATGTGGTTCTATCCCTACTTAGTAGTAGGTCTCGAGTTCGAGCCCTATCCTGAGCAACTATCCCCCGAACAAATTTAATCCGATGTTGGAGGCCCCTACGGGACAAAGTGCAAACATGGTCAACCTAAACCACCGAAATGCTCCTATATATACATGTGTGAGTGTGCGAGCTCGCGTGTAAGGGATGCTCCATAGCATCCCACAAAAGAAGCATCCCTTTCGTCGCTTGTTTCTATTTACCCATTTATATTAACGTAATTTGTGAGTGAGAGATGGGTGGTGCTGCAATTATTGAGGTGCAACAATACACTCATATATATATGTGTGTGCGCATGTGCATGCGTGAGAAAGAAAGAGAGACATTAAGCTCAAACTTGGAGCATATATAATGCCTAAAAACCTATTTATATATTTAAGTAAAGTAGTAAGTATCATCTAAGCGGATTAGGTAAAAGCCTAGACTGTAAGACTACCATGCATACTTTTACAAGTTACAACTGATACACTTCATTGAGTACTGACTTGGCCTTAATATATATATATATATATATATATATATATATATATATATATATATATATATATATATATATATATATATATACTAATAATCGGAATATGTTTGGTGTCACACTTTTTTGGTGTACACGCAAACTACCGAAAATGCCCTTTACTAAAAACAAACACATATGATAAAAGGAATTAAATCAAGAAAAAAACGGAAAGTATTTAAAGTTAAATAGCAATGTTCCTTTAATTAGCCATGCGCGTCATTAATGACATTAATAGAGACGTAAATGGGAATAATGTTAAAATTTGAAAGCAGAAAATTAAATCTAGAATGGTAACGTAAATGGAATTAAATCATGTATGTTTGAATTCGAAAATAAATGCGCATCGTAAATGGAATTAAATCACGCGTATGTGTGAAAATATTTATTTCAAGAGTATGTGCACGCGTATTAAGAATGAAACTTTTAAAATTAGAAATATAAATAAATGTTTTGAATAACGGTCACACGAATTAACATGCATGAATTAGAAACATAAGAAAATTAATGCACAGTAATGAAAATAGGAAAATAAAAAGAAACTATTGAGCAAATAAATATGCAGAAAAATAAAATGGGCTATAAATAAATGTTTTGAATAACGGTCACACGAATTAACATGCATGAATTAGAAACATAAGAAAATTAATGCACAGTAATG
This sequence comes from Allium sativum, assembly GCA_030737875.1. Taxonomy (NCBI): domain Eukaryota; kingdom Viridiplantae; phylum Streptophyta; class Magnoliopsida; order Asparagales; family Amaryllidaceae; genus Allium; species Allium sativum. The sequence goes on along the minus strand of CM060912.1, from coordinate 123,393,203 downwards.
AAAATAGGAAAATAAAAAGAAACTATTGAGCAAATAAATATGCAGAAAAATAAAATGGGCAAGAAATATACCAGGCCATGTACTAACGACATATTTTTATTTTGTTGAATGGCTCCATGCATGCCATCACCACGCGCGGAGCGCGTGCCATCACCACGCGCGAAGCGCGTGCCTATACGTCTCGTATATATATATTGTGTGTGTATGTATACATGTGTGTACACACACATTAAAACTTCATCTTATTATAATGAAACTACCAAACGTATCAATGTGACGAGCATATCAGTACAGATATTACCTAATGAAATAAAAAATATGCTCCACACATCAAACAAAACTACTAGAATGTTAACGCCAACTTTGAATGTAAACATTTTCACAAAAATTAAATTGCTAGCAGAATTCCTTTCACAATGCCAACAGTGACTCTAGACAACTTCCATGGACGAGTCATGTTTCAGATAAAAATTTGATGAAAGTAGGTACAGGTAGCATGATGCGGCAGCAACAGCACAATCAAACAAGTACCAACTTCAGCAACACCACAATCAAACAAGTACTAACTGTAGCAACACCACATTCAAACAAGTACCAACCGTAGCAACAAAATCAAAAGGAAGTAAATAAGATTTCAAATATTTCAACATGCACAAAATATAATGCTATTTTCAGTATTCACTGGCTTGTATATTGATGGATAAGTTAAAACGACAATATTCATGCTTCAAAATACTGAAGTTCATTGGATTTTGTTCTGGACAGCCTCACATTGTGTACCACGCTGTTTATAACTAAGTTCTTATATAACTCCTAACAATGGCTGTTTTACAACAATACATATGACCTGAATGAGTACTTAGTTATTTGTCATTTGCCTTGCTAAATAGTCAAAAATCCTTGCCCAAAAAATATACTGATTACAATTTTCTCCTTTTTGATACTTTGCTTTGCCCTTCTATTGCAAACAATGGAATCTACCCATTTTTGCAGTTTGTTTCGAGATGCTTTTATTATTATCATATATACTGAACGTCGGAAATTTACCTTGTATTCTTAGATTACCAAATAAAGGAATGCCTGTGTCCAGGGGAGAATCTACTCTTGCTTGAGGAGGAGGAGTTGACCCCCCTCAAGTGAATTGCCCTTTTATATTTTATTAATTACCTAGCATAGTACTAAGCACATTTTCATGAAAAACTATATTAAAGCTGACCCCCCTCAAGTTATGATTAGGGAGTTATGGTAATGTAACCGCTACCGATACATGAGAATCATTACCGTACCAGTACTACTGGTAAGTCAAAAATAGCTACCGATATTTTACCGTAACCAATGGTAAAATATTCATTGGTATACCGATAAACTGGTATACCGTTGGCTGGTAATGGGAAATTTACCAATACAACAAACATTCAAATTTTGTTGCACTAAAATTAAAAAAAAAAAAAAAAAACAATTATCTTGTTTTTTATTATTACTCTATGATATTTATATTAGTATTACGACATGTTTTAGTTGACATCTAGGTATTTCTTAATCCATCACAACTTATTTACAATGATATGAGATAATAACATTTATAATCTCAAACTTTGAGCCTTACAAAATTTAAAAAGAATCATCTTCACAAAAAATACTACAAATCTTCTTAAAAACCACGACGTATCATTAAAAGTGTCTATGGTTAAGGTTTGATCTAATAGTGAAAAATAAATTTAATATAATTGGTAAATTTACCGTTACCACTGGTTTTGACTTTTCTTTACCGCTATATTTACCTTTAACAGTGGTAAATTTACTGTTACCATACCGATAACATTAATAAACCAAAATGACTCAATTTATTTTATCAATTACTTGGTATTGGTATGGTACTGGTAAATTTACCATTACCATAACAGCCCTACTTATGATCTCTCTCAAGTAGAGCTCTAGATTCGACTCTGCCTGTATCATCACAAGTTCTCAACACGTTAAGCATAAGATAGGTATTTGAATTTCCCAAAGATTGCTAATATTATTTGATGCTAAAAGCTTTGCAAAAGAAGAGTTCATGATATGATTGCTTACTCATTCATGATCCCATAACTCAAGAAATCAAGTAAAAAATTGACAACTGTAATGGAATATAGAGGTGAACAATAATACAGTGTTGTGTTTGCATTGGTTAATGGACAATAGCATGCAATTACGACAAGGAAGACTTATAATGATTAGGAGCACTAATTTGGCCTACTCACACAACTAAGCCACATAATTGGTAATTAGCATATTCTGAGTTCTTTAAAAAGATGATAAATATCAATGTTTAATGGGCCATTAAGTCTATATACTAGAAGAAAAAATGTTTCCAAATAGCCAACCCCATTTTGAATAGTTGTCTACCTGAAATTTTTTTTAAAAATTTGCTCTCCCATTGGATAGTTACTAAATGGTGCAAAACTAACAGTCAATAAGCAACAAAAACATCTAATATTTACTGAAAGTACTTCTGATATATGAATTGTATGCGTACACAAGCACGAGATAGTTACTGGTACAATACTTGCCTATATAAACGAGTGAATACCGTAAAACAAATATACTGGCAGATAAATTTACAAAAGTTATTAGAAAGAAATCTTAGATCGATACCTTATTTAGCAATGGCTGAAATTAATTTTGACACACTAAAAAGTCTTCCGCCTTCTTTACGGAATATGGTGACAATTCTAAGTATTGATGGAGGAGGCGTGAGAGGCATCATTCCAGGAACCATTCTTGCCTTTCTTGAATCAAAGCTTCAAGTAAATGAATATATTTTATGTCCCTGTTCCATTAGTTTGTACTAACCATATAAGTTATTTGAAAAACAAACATGCTAATAACGTAGGAGCTTGATGGACCAGAAGCAAGAATTGCAGACTACTTTGATGTCATATCAGGAACAAGTACAGGTGGTTTAGTGACTGCAATGCTTACAGCTCCCGGTGCAAACAAAAGACCACTTTTTGAAGCTAAAGATATCAATGAATTCTACCTTGAGAATTGTCCAAAAATATTTCCTCAGAAGAAGTATGTATGAAACTCAGCACTTTAGTTATTGTTTTCAGTGATGTAACTTACAAACCCATCTACGCTGTTCTGTTTTGGTAGTACTGGAATATTTGCACCAGTAGCAAATATGTTAAGAGCAGTCAAAGGACCGAAATACAGCGGCAAATTTTTGCACTCAAAAGTGAAGCAAGTGCTGGGCAACACAAGACTGCACCAAACACTGACAAATGTAGTAATTCCTACTTTTGACATCAAGCTACTTCACCCTACAATTTTTTCTACTTTTCAGGTATGCATAAAGTTTCTGAGTAGTTTGAATGATTGTATATATCTACTGAATATAGTTAAAGATTTGGAATTAATTTTCATCCGCTGCCTGTACAGGCAAAAGCTGATTCATTGAAAGATGCTTTTTTATCGGATATCTGTATCAGTACTTCAGCAGCTCCAACTTATCTTCCTGCTTACCACTTTGAAACGAAGGATGAAGATGGAAATACAAGGAGTTTTAATCTTGTTGATGGTGGCGTGGCTGCAAATAACCCGGTAAATTTTGTTAAGTTGACGATATCTCTTAGTTAATTTCAGGAATTGGAGAAAAGTTAAGCGTTGTAATTATAAGTGTTATCTTAGATTCTTAATATGGTTAAATCAACAAATCCAACCATCGTTGTGTACCAATGACAAGTTGAACAGACAATTGCAGCTATGAACCTGGCCACCAAGGAAATATTCATGAAAAACAAAAATTTCTTCCCTCTTGAGCCAGTGGATCTATGCAAATTTCTGGTCATTTCTATTGGAACGGGATCTGCAAAACAAGAACAAAAATTTACAGCAAAAGATGCAGCAAAATGGGGAGTTGTGGGATGGTTATATAACAAGAAAGAAACACCTTTGATTGACATATTTACAGAAGCAAGCTCAGACATGGTTGACTTTCATGCATCAGTACTTTTCCAAGCACTTCATTCTCAGAAGAACTATCTTCGCATACAGGTTAGCCGATAACTTGATAAAATTCATATTCAAAGTTTAGCAGTGTACTATATGATGTTACTTGTTAAATGTGCAGGAGGATTCACTAAAAAGGAGCACGGCATCAGTGGATGGTTCTTCAAAGAAAAATATGCTGAAGCTGATTCAAATTGGTGAAAATTTGCTTAAAAAGCCAGTATCAAGAGTGAACTTAGACACAGGAACATATGAACCACTTAACGGAGAGGGAACAAACGAAGAAGAGCTTATCAGATTTGCTGAATTGCTCTCGGACGAACGAAGAAATAGGATTTCACAATCAGCTAACTAATTCATTTACTACTTTCCAAACCAGTATTCTAAATTTTATCAGTATATAAAGATATTAGTTGAGTATGACGGTGTACAAAGTATGAATTTACATAATTTTGTGGAGCAATAAAATTCAGGATTTCCAAACTGCTAAAGGTATGCTAATTTAGTTCATTTGAGAAGGAAAAAAGCATATACTTGCAAAACTGTGGCGTGGAAAAGATGGTCTCTTCTTATTTATATAAGATTTAGTTTATAAACTGTTCGCACATCCCCGCACATGTGATGTATCATGAGTCAAAAACATGTTCATTTATACTGGATGATGTGGAATAAGTGTGACAGATAAGCGCACACAGATTAAATCTTATCTCCATATTAGAGAACAACACATTATCACAAAACTAATCCTTAATGTGAAAAGTGATCTCTTGGTATTTATATAGACTTTATTTTGCAAATTGTCCAATGTGAGACTAATCTCAATATGGTCCTGCAAGCGTGGCGTATCATCGGGCAATTTATTAAATAAATCACATATAAATATTAAGAGATCACTCTTTATATTGCTGATGGTTTTATGATAATACCAGATTCACTTGTATGATATCAGAGAAGGTATAATTTATGTGCACTTAACCATCAAACTAGCCGCACGTTTTATAGTATGAATGTCCACGTGTTTGGCTCATAATACGCCACACGTGTAGAAGCGTGTTGAGATTAGTCACACACTGAACAATTTATAAAATAAATCGCATATAAACACTAAATGGTCGCTCTTAATACCACCACTTGGTTTTATGATGATACGTGATTCTCTAATAGGAATTACAACCACACAATTTCGTGTGCGTAAATAAGTGTGTGTGTGGGTAACAAAAAAAAAAGTGGTGACAAAGGCAAACACCCTTTTATCTTCTCGATACTGGATAACCTTATATAAAAGGTAAAAGTATGTTTACAGCGTGTTTACCAGCTTTCAGGTCGGGTTCCCAAAAGCATATCAGGCCCACTCGACTCGGCACATCACGTGGTACAAAAGCCTGAAGTATCGCAAAAACACTCGGGATTCAGGCCCAGATGAAATTGCAGGAGTATAGGTCTCACAACCCCTCAAAAAGACCACTAACACAAGATTTCGCATCCCCGGTCAGTTCATGAAACTCCTCACACTTCGTATCCCTGGTATACGCATCTGGCATCCCTTAGGATACGAGATTTCATATTCCACGGGATACCAAAGCCGTATCCTCTGGGATACGAAGCTCGTATCCTATGGAATACGAAGCTCGTATCCCTGGATACGAAATTTCGTACCCCTCAGGATACGAATTTTGCATCCCCTAGATGCGAAATTCGTATCCCCCAGAGGGATGCGAAATTTCCAACGTAGCTGCTTCGGAGTGCGAAATTTGGCATGTGGTCCCCATTTCTCACCTACTCTCACTTGATCCACTACCTCATACTTGAAGGAGGTTGGTATTTGCTTGATTTGACACCTCGAAAGGACCTTGGACGCCATTAATGACCTCTTGAGCTTTGGGGAAGAAGAACCAACTTTTTCTCAAGACTTTGAACTTGCAAATAGTGACTCCCGAAAACTTAGTCAAATATTGCACTGTAAACCTTCAATAGTGAATAAAATTGGCAAAAGCTTCAAAGTGGACGTAGATTCATCACGAAACGAACCACTATAATTCTTGTGTTCTTCCTTTCTGCACTTTATTTTCCGTATGCGAAACTTGATTCTCGTTAACTCGAGAATCTTTGGGTGTGACGCCAATTTTCTACGTCAACACAGTGCAAATGGGATATCAGCTGAATCATGCAAAATAACAGTTCAACTACCCACGGGCTCGGAAACACATCTGATCAATGAAACGTTTAAGCCCATTTCTTCATAGACTACTAAATCGACAAAAAGTTATTCCAAATTGTTATTTTATGAAGCACCCTGCTAAATAATTTGCATTGTGACTTAGACTGAAAACATAGTCCTTGTACGCATAATTATGTCAACACTAATTGTTGGAATCATTTGTTGAAATATGTGAATTGTAAAAATGTAAGAAGTGCACTGAGGCTCTTCAGTCCCATCTTGGGAAATTGAGATATATATATTTCTAAAACACATATTGGACCCTTTGGACATTTTATGCCCATTTCTTCATAGACTACTAAATCGACAAAAAGTCATTTCAAATTGTTAATTTATGAAGCACTCTGCTAAATAATTTGCATTGTAACTTAGACTGAAAACATAGTCCTTTTACGCATAATTATGTCAATGCTAATTGTTGGAATCTTTTATTGAAATATGTGAATTGTAAAAATGTAAGAAGTGCACTGAGGCACTTCAGTCCCATCTTGGGAAATTGAAATATATATTTCTAAAACACATATTGGACCCTTTGGACATTCAATGTTTTTATTCGGATTGAAGAGAGCAATCATCTAACCAAACTCGACTGAACCCGACTGGGCTAGGCTGGGCTAGTGCAGTGTGGGTGTAGCACTTTATATTTTTGGCAGAAAAATCTTTAAAAAACTAAATAGCAATTATCTGAAAATGATAATGGTTAAAAAAGCAGATCCAAGTTTATCTTTCAGGTTTTTTTATGACCTGGTTATTCCTCACATATCAGAAACGTTATGTTTGTCCATTTGGAAATATCTCGTCTATTTTATCAATGTATAAACGGGCGAAACAGAGCAAAGCAGAAGATACTTTTCTTCCAGTTATAAACTTATCATTACAAAATCTCAAGCTAACAGACAATTAAAGATGGGTGTGTGGATTGATTTCCGCAGTCCAAAGGAAAGACGAAACTTGATTGTTTTATCTATGGACGGCATGGTAGAACAACTGACTTGCACAACTCAGGCAGAGTTGTGAAACATCTTAAAGAAAGTGGCTTTGTCCGCAGCTCAGCTAGAAATTATATCCATACAGTTTAGTGGCAACACTTATTGCAACCTGACTATATCCCAAAAGCACTTCATAAAAACTTAAAAGTTTGCCCTACCAATTGAGTGCTTGGAGGTGGGTACATCTTATTTGTATTAATTTTTTCAAAAACTATTCATGCCGATAAAAGTAGATCATTTTTTATTGCAGTTATTAACAGATACAATATGATATATTTGGTAAATAAGCAACATTTCAAGATTACAACAGCTGACAGCAATGTATTTATGTGAAATATTTGATGGTAAAAGAACCTTTGAACTTGACGAGAAGTGCACCCATTCTTAAAACTGACATTGTTATGTAGCAAGAGCAAGAATAAAGCAATAAGGAAACAAAAGAAACGGCAGTGGTTGAAGACTTTATTTATAATTAAAAAACAAGTTTACATCTATCATAAAACATTTACATGAGACGATAATCAACACTGGACTATTTTTCAAACATACAATAGTACATCCATTAGAAGACTGTACATCTCTTAGTTTCAAAAATGAAATGATAATTTACAAAATACCTCATCATGTCAGAGCACCATAAAGTCTCCTGGCTTTAGAATCAACAAATAATCTCCTTGTGTGAGCAAATATCAAATCACGGAATTAAACTAGTTATATGGACAAGAACAAACTATCAGGGGTCAGTGCAAACCTTTTGGAGCTGGTTATGAATTCTCAGGGCTTCTAGAATGCTCTCTACCCACCTGATAATATTGCATTATTTATCTTAATTAATGTACACATGGATAGTTCTTAAAAATATTTTGTAATGTTGATGCTTTGTTACCCTAACAAACTTCATGAAAAAGTTGTACAATACTGAACCGTGGGGATAATAAAATGTGTCCTATGCTGCTAAAAAGGGAGTACGGGGATATTAAGAATTGCAATAGATAAAATAAAGTTGCATCTATAAGCAGCTGCTAGTCTCAGTTTTGGTTACCACCATTAATATATAAACTGACAAAGTCTAAGAAGGGTGAGGGTACCCAACGTTGTGATGGAAAGGGCTTACAGTTGCATCCACAAATAATAGAATATACTAGAGAATCAGTATACAGTACTTTTTGTACTACTGGAGACCGATGATTACATTATCCAAATTCCAAAAGCTTCTATTTTAGTTTAACAGTGGTTCATAATGATATTGCGTAAATAATGAAGAATGTATCAACAAGTCAAAGGCATATATACCCTTCTAGACCAGGATTTGTAGGGAAGTACACATTTTTTAGTCCTTTCCTCTTTGCTGCCAAGGCAGTCGTTTCACCGATACAAGCAACGGAGTTATCCCAATTCTTCGACTTGGGAATAAGATTCACCCATGCACTGTTTGGAAAGACAAGTGTGAGTAAATTATTCCTGACAAAATGCTTGATAGTTAACATAATCCTATATTTGTCAACCAACATATATAAAGTTATCATTTTTTATTTCTTACTTCAGAATTTTTTTAAAGAAAAGAAACGCTACTACCGGATTGCAGAAGGGGAGGCCACTGCAATAACAGGAAGACACAAAGCTCGCTTCAAAACCATCTCATCGATATTTTGAACAGGCATCTGAAAGAAAAAGTTAGTGATGGCTATTGAATTTGTAATACGCACACTTTCTCTGTCCCTCCCTGCTTATCATTTCTATACTAACATCTGATGTTATAATAATATATTAATACCAGCAATTTTTGGTAGTAACTAACCGATAAGCTAGGGATCTTACGGTATTGTATGTATTCAGCCTCATAACCTCGAACCCACGATCGGATAATCCTTCCTCTAAACAGGAAAAATGAACAGGGAATTACATCTTTCATGATAAATAAAATTTGACAGTCCTTAAAGTTTCAAAGCAAGCCCTTGCAGCAATGTAACACTCTACAGATTAACAAAAACGACGTACCAATGTCATGACCAGCCTTTACAGATGCTGGATATAAAACTTTACAGCTTCCATTACTAAACTTTGGCAGTTCAGCAGCCAATGCCTTGCCTATTGCTGCAAATTAGAGAAAGATATTCAATACAAGTACATGCTTGCCAATAACTGAAATTAAAATCTTCTAGTTCTATTAGCCAGCGTTTCGACAGTTCTATACCCGTGTCTACAACATGTATCAAGGTTGAGTCTAATTTGACTGCTTCAACCCTTGTCTACAGCAGGGAAGCCTAAAACAGAAAAATCGTACAAGGAGAACATATATTGTATATGGGTACATACTTAGCTGACATTAGTAAAAGAACATGTTATATACAGTATAGTTTACCGTAAGAACATAAGCCTACAGCAAGCTTTATTCACGTGCTGTTGAATTTGGATTTCGTGGATGCTTAGTTTAGTTATCAAGTTTTGGAATCAGTCTCTCCACTATTGGGGGTAAGACTGTGTTACATCTTACCCACCCCAGATGCCTCTAATATGAGAGTTTTGTACACTAGGTAGGGAATGATCATAGAAACAAGGAACGTGGGACGTGGCCACGTTCCGCGAACCGGTTTGTTCGTCCCCGATCCCGAAACGAAACGCGACCCGGAAACGTTAGCAGTCGCGAAAAGAAGATGATGACGCACAGGTTTTTGAAAAGAATAAACGACTCTTCGATTTGTGTTGTACAAACTGTATATGGTTGTAATATATATTGGAAGGACAGCTATATAATATATCAATTTGTATATAGATTGAAAAGGCAATTGTAAATTTGCAAGAACTTCACAAAATTTGGTAATTAACATAAAAAACAAATAGATCAATTTTTCCAAAGTAAAAAAAAAAAAAAAACATGTTTCGTACCCTTACGTTCCCTCGTACCCATGCGTTCCCTTGTACCGGAAACATTCAAGACATCCTTCCACGTTTTCGTTTTTGTACCGCGTTTCGTATCGAACCACGTCCTATGTAACCATGGGAATGATGAATGATGACTTGTATTAGTTAGATAATTTCTTCAAAATCAGCTTTGAACTATAGTTGGCCTTGGTTTAATGGAAATGTGCTACTGTCAAGTAATAACCCATCAGAATGAATTATAAACTACACAGATGACATGAACAAGCATTTAGGGATGGAAATGGTTATGCTAGAGCATGTCTCAGGGTTTGAGGTTTCAAGTGAAACACCAAAATTTTAGTCTTTCCGTTTCAATAAGAGCCGGAACCAAACCAAACCAAAACTTTGATCCAATAATATTATTGAACTCACAATTTCAAAAGAAACTCAAAATTCAAAATTTTGCATTTAAAATTAGGAAACGTATAAAATCACGAAATATATAAATGGGGTAACTGTGAACAATTTAAAATAAAGTAATGAATAAACATTTTTTTAATGTTAACAATTATGAAAAATCAATATTCTTCGTTTATCCCTTATTTCTTAATCAAAGATAAATTGAACAAATACATGTATTTAATATTCTGAAGCTGAAACTAGAACCGAAATTCCTAAAGTTACCAAAGGCCGAAACCAAGACCAAAACCGGGATCTCAAACCTTAGCTTGTCTGCTTAAATATCAGTTGTTTACATATTAAATTTGATTATCCTTGTTATTTATTTTATTTTTTTAACCCCTCGGTTGCCATTCCTATTACTGTACTGCAAATTTCCTGCTCCCACATCTCAAAATTAAACATGATTTGCAAACTAAAATCAAGAAGAAAAAGAAAACTTCATCAAGTAAATATCTTAAAGGAACAACTGTGGCAGTGTGGCACCTTTCGATGGTGAAAATGCAACCTCAAGTGATCCTTCTGATGTCGTTAAAGTTTCTTCAAAAACATTTGCAGTGCCACCTCCAACAACCCCTACTCGAACTCTAGGAGTTCCAGCAGCCCTGAGAACATAATCAAAAAGAGGCATTTTTTTATGAACATATTTTCCAGCAGCGATAAATCTATGTTCAGAAATCATGACAGGCATCAAAATAAAGCTTCTTAATTGAAATTAGTTCATAGAAAAAGTTTTTTGAATTGCTTAATGATATAAACAAGCATCACAGAAAGTTAATGACATATGCTGATAACATCTCGCTTGCATCATAGATGAGAACAATATTGACAAGCTCAAGCACATAGGAATCAGTAGCATTAGTGCAAATATTATAAGATAAACTATATGGTAAGGCAATTCTTGTAGATAAAGTCTTACTTCCATGCTTTAATAAACACAGCAGCAGCTTCGGGAGAAGTTATGACAATCCAATCAAAAGAGGTTTCTAGTAAAAACCAAGCAAAAAATCAATCATAAGATTCCATGTTGCTAATTAACAAATAAAATATGAAATAAAACCATGGCAACGATCTAAGGGGAAATTTTAGGAGCCTCTGGATAATAACATGTTACAAAAATTATGCAGAGAAATTTCACATAATTGTGCATCTAGTAGAATGACAGAATCCTGATGTTGATCGACTATATACTATAAATGCATAACGGAATCATGGAATAGGGAAAAAGCACTTAATATCCAACTGCAATGAATTGGTTACTCGTCTTTGCAATACATTATATCAGTTAGCCATCCTACAAATTATAGTGCATAAAAGACTAAACGTTATAAAAGAGACGGCTGAAGAGCTGATTTATCATATACAACGTCACACGCAAAATAGGAAGAATTAATATCAAACTCTACAAATATCTCAGTTCGCAGGGGGAAAAAGTAAACATTTCGTAGAAAGGTAATCAAAGAAAGGGATATCTGACTCTAAGCAATAATAGGGAAGTTAATACTCAAAGATGCAGAGTTAACATAATTTGTAATACATAAAAAGAGGCAGCCATATAAGAAGCTGTATTCAACTATGAATTCGTTACCAAGAATCGGAAACCAAACTCAAATTTATCACAGAAATATTTGAGATGAAAATATTCTACACTCAGGAGCCAGGAGTGTAGGACTTCATCGATAAATAAATAATCACAATTGTTACTATCTATAATGTTAAACAATAACAACTTAGATTTATTAATTTCGATAATAGGAATTGGTAAATAAAACTGAGTTCATGTTAGGAATTGGTCTTTAGTCCATAATACTGCGAGCACCATTATCACTATTAGTATTATTATTACTATTATCATACTTTTTTATATTCTAGATCAAAATTTATTTTTAATTTATTTAATTTTATTATTATTTGTTTAATTATTTTACTTTATTTTTTTTTCTTTTTTCTACTTTCACATTTATCATTTTAATTATTACTTTTAAATTGACTTTATCACAGCTGACCTAATTTGTTTGAGAATAATGGTTTAGTTGCTGTCAAGCGTGTATATATAAGAAAGAAAGGGTGTCAAATGTTGTTTCAAACCCCACATCTTGCACACACTTCTCCCAAAAGAATACTATTTAGGAATTGTAAGTGTCACGAGTTGAAACAAACAGACACTACTTAATTTCTCTCAGAGGTTTACCGATCCATCAGACTCTCCTATAGCATATGCGCCTTAGTTGCGTAGCTAAAACCATAAGTGAATACGTAGTTTCGACAATAAAAATTGCATATACTTGCAATTTTGAAAATAAAACTTTATATTTCATAAATTCACATCACTAACCAAAATAAGTAGTTGAAGAACCGTTCAACTTAAGTCAATGACAAATTTTATTTTTTGAAAAAGTAGTGAAAGCGCGTGCTTTTTATTGTGCTTCGCTAACATTTACGTCTTGAGTTTTAAAAAGGCTCACTAGGTGCGCCTTTTCGCGATATATATATATATATATATATATATATATATATATTGCACACTATGTGTTAACCCGCCTTTTGACCAAAGTAGCTTAAAATGAACATGAGAATTCATACAAACTCAGATCGACTTGAAATGTGGAATACACTTGGAAGACATAAAAGAAGGTTCACAAGAAAATGAAATCCTTTGGCCTAACCAATAAGAAGATGACGATCCATAAGGTTTGGCCCATCTCCAGTGGGTCCCAGGACCCGGAATCCATACGTAGGTCTCACATACCTTCTAGAGTGCACTTGCAAAATTTTGTGTTAATCGGATAAGTACTGAGTGAGATATGGATGAATCTTCTCATTAGCACTAGAATGACCTAAAATTGACTAAATACATGGACAGACAGGCGTATATCCATCCCCTATGGATGGATACCAATCCGACATTCTGAACTCAAGATACCCGATGGACTGAACAGTTTGAAGATAGTTAACATGGCTCTATTCACTAGTGTACACAGATGAAGTCCAAATCCTATAAAACTTGGTATGTTGCATCACAAGCAAGGTTTGAAATTACGGTTTCCGGTTCCGTTCCGATCACGTAGAAAATTTAAAATTTCAATCATGTTCCAAAAATTTCGTTTAATTCTGATTTGACAATTCCGGTATTTTTTTTTAAATAAATATGCAGTACTAATCAAGGTTTAGATCTGCTTTTCGTTTTCGTTTCAGTCATTGAGAAATTTTGATATTTTGGTTATGTTTCGGAAATCTTGGAAATTCGGTTTCGATGCCAGCACTTCTTTCTTCTAAAGTTGCCTCATGTTACGTACAAAATGCATGTTTTGGTACAAAGATGTACATAACATAACAAATTCCGGTTCGTAATTTGGAAATTTTCGTTTTAACGTCGGTTTTGGATTCGTTGCTATTTGAAATATTTTTAATAAAAATAGTTAGATTAATAAGTATTACAAATCTTTACTGAAAATGAACAAAAACTCAATCCTTCAAAGTATTTTAGCTTCTTCCGTGAAATCAACCTGCTCAAAAGATTAGCCTCAAATTATATTTTTGTATCATCATCGTATAGCACCTACTGCGTCCAGAGCCAAATATATAAATTATGATAATTATGATACAAAATTATAGGCTATATAATACTTACATGTCCAGAACCAAATATTATTTTATTTTACTAAATGCTAGTCTATATAATACTTTACAGGGTGTAAAGCAACTGCTCTTCTTCTTAACCCTAGAAAACATCTCAAGCCGACACAAACCTCCTTTCAATGTGAAAAATATTATCTTTTCTCTCTGCTCAATTTTAATCTTAAGTTTAAACCAGATTCTCATTAGCTCGAAGGTACTTGCAAATCCCTAAAATCTTCATCACACATTCAATCTCCATCTCTTTATTTTTTTATTTTTTTTATTTTTTTGCTCTGAAGGTTCAAAACGGATTTTTAGTTAAATTCCAATCCTTACCGCTGAAACCGGACCGAAATAGACGTGATTTTGACGTGCCAGCCGGAACTTCGAACCATGATCACAAGAGCATAGAAAGACCAAAATTGAAGACGGTACCAAAAAAATATCTTAAGTTATGGATTGGTACCGATCTATAGATGTCGGTCAGATGAAAGTGATATTCAAGGCGAGTTATTGTGGCTTTTAGTTGGACCCCTCTGTGTAATATATTGGCCCAACTCATCTTCAAACACCTATAAATACCCTCTTACCTCCTACCTACGAAGAATGGAATCAATCCTGCCAAAGTGCTTCTCTTAATCCGATTTTCTCCAAAGACAGCAAGAATATTTCATCAACAGGGCTATTGTGATCTAGTTCAATAGTCCTTGTACTCATGAGATCAGATTTCAGCTCTAAAAGATTTATTCGAATATTTGTAATAGAAATCATTATAATTTGCATGGAGAATGAAATCCAAATTTATAAAGTGCATGTAGGCTTAATTAACAGCAGAACCACTATAACTCTGGTGTTAAATTTTTTTTCTCTTCTTTACTTTTTTTCATTTTTCATTTGTTTTCATTTTTCGCGTTGAATTCATGCAAGATAGATTTAATTCCCTGTAAAAGGCTGGTGCTTTCACATAAATCTAAGGTTAATGCCATTTTTTTATGTTAACATTTGGTGTTTTCACTGAAAACTCGAACAAAATGCGCAAATCTAAGCTATGTGCTTTAGATCTACATGGTTTAGAAGTTGGATCTACAATTTAAGCTGTGAGAAAGTTGGTTTCTACTTTCATATCGGATAGATGGTCTAGCTTGAAGAAGAGAACACGTTCCAAGGAACAAATAACGTCAGACTGGTAGGAAAATTGGCATATGCGCTTTGAAAAGCACGAGAAGAAAAGACTACAAAATTTGGTTGCAAATAAGTTAAGTAGAAAGAACGACACTACATTGCTTCCAAAAAGAAAAAGCGCAAAAATTCTCTGAGTGGGTGGATCGATATTGATCCATACCATATAGTTTGACATCAATCCATAAAGGCGAATATGACGACACCTCTGAACTCATGCCTTGATTCCTCTACTCCACCATACTGCTTCCACGGAAACTCATGCAAAAATATTCCCTCTATGGATCGGCACTGATCCATCAAACTTGACCGAAATGTTGTGCAACTCTTTGCAGTGACTCGCCTTAGCTCCGCCCTTTCTCTACGCTCTGTCACATGTACCGTAAGCTTCTAGGGCATTGTACATGAACCCCCCGAAGCAGGACGCTTCACCCCTAGATCCCGACCAGCTTACCGGTCAACCGGATCACCCATAGTTGTCATAGCGAGCGCTATAGCGCGCTATAGCGCATAGCGCACAGGTTGCGCTATTTTGGTTCTCATAGCGCAGGGGTCCCGTGTAGCGCAAAAATAGCGCGCTATAGCGCGCTATTTTATCATAGCGCAGCCATGAATAGCGCGCTATTTTGCTTTTTCTTTTTTGAACATGCATTTTCGTTTTTTTTTTCTTTTTGGAGATTTTAAACATACAGTTTTTTCCTTTTGTGCCTTTTTCCTGTGTTTTTTTTTTAAGATCTTCTTTTCTGTAAGCAAAAAAAAAAAAAAAAAAAAAATAAATAAACATTATAGCGCATAGCGCAGGCCTTGCGCTATTTTGCGCTATTCGCTATTGACAACACTGGGATCACCGTATGGGTCGCTCGAAGGGGGGTATAATCGACTAAACATTCAAAAAGTCAGATAGGAAACCTTTTGCAATGGTAGGTTGAGAAAACAATGAAGAACTTCTCCTTAAAGAAATTGACAACCTAGCCCTGAACTCTTTTAAGCAAAGTACGACTACCGTTCGAGAGCTTAAAGAACAAAGGACTAGCTGAAGTCGGAAGAGGGAATGAGCTCAAAAAGCATGAATGGATGAAGCGGTTGCCTTGATTAACATTCAACCTAAGAATCATGGTGAAGAGACAAGAAAGCAAGAAAACGAGGGATGGAGAATGTAGATTCATGTCAGCTCAAATTTCATTCACCATGACATTGAGAGAACATAAAACCAAAAAAAACTTCAATTATTCCTTCCTATGATAGTACAACTAATCTAAAATTGTTTTCTTATTACAGGTACCGTTGGAGTATGGATAGAGCAATGACAACTATTGCAATCCACTCCACAGTCCTCAACAATTGTTAAAGATTGGAACAACCAACTGTTCTGGATGAATTCTATAGGAAGGCAAACCACTTCCATAAAGTCTATGAAGACATTAAATCGTAAAGAATCCACGGGACCTCGAGGATCTTCAGCTCAACCAAGCCTGCCAATACCCAACATAGAACAACATAGCAAAAGAGTGAGTATCAAATAACACACTAGCAAGCTAGCTAGAAAGGATGGTATAACAACCTAAAGCGACGCTACTTCATTCACTTCGGAATGATTTTTCGACGGTAAGACAATGCAATAAGGCAAGATCATCAAATCCACCATCAAAAAGCATCACATGAAGGCTAAAAGGCTAGTTTGATCAATGGGATCCCACTTGTACTGTGGGCTTACCAAACAACTCACAAATCTACAACCGGCCATACACCTTTCATCCTGGCATGCAGCTCAGACCAATAATTCAAATGAAGTTGGGAGTCCATGCTCATCGGCAAACACACTTCAACCAATGCGAAAACGAGTCACTACTACTTGAAGCTCTTGATCAGCCCGATAGAAGTGGAAAGAAGCAAAGCTGAGAATTACAGCACATCAAAGAAAGGTAGCTAGCTACTTCAATGCTAAAGTTCACCATCAAACCTTCAAAGTTGAAGATCTCATTTTCAAGCACGTCATGGCAATTAGTCAATTATTAGAATATTCGAACCGAACTGAAAACAGACTTATGAACTTGATCAAAAGCTCGTGAATGGAACCTTCAAGCTCACAGCGATTGATGGAATTCATAATCTCTATACTTCAAATAGCAATCTACTATGTCTTTATTATGCATAAGATTTATATTTCTGTTGATTTTCTGCAAAATAAGCCACCCCGCTCACTGGAGGAATTATGCTTGAGCATTTTCTTTTCCATCATCGATAATATTTGCTTTCGAACCAATGAAATTATATGTCTTCATAGGTCTAAAGTTCAATTTGAAATGGCAGGTTCGCAAAATATGAAGTTCTAGTATGTACATAATTTCCAAGTTCAACACACTCCAAGAGAGTAGAAGTAATGAAATTGTTGGCTATCTCTTGCCGTGGGGGACATAGTCTGAATCAAGAATACGAACCTTAGAAAGCAGACGCACAGGAAATCTAACAGCACCAGGAATTCCTTATTTTAGGGAATATAGTCTCAAATATCGATTATGGACCTTAGAAAGCAAAGTGCAGGGAATACTGACATAGAATTCGACCAACGCCCAAAGCTTCATGCCTTGGGAACATAGTACATCAACACCGACTATGAATAGGAGTGAACATTTGGTTGGTTTGGTTTATCCAATTATGAAAATACTCAAACCAAACTAAAACCGATTAAAATGAAAACCAAACCAACCAAATTAAGATCGGTTGGTTCCGTTGGTTATCCAATTTAACCGAACTAAAAATATTTTAGACTTTATGTTTATAATATTAACTATAGTTTTAAACAAATTATTAATATATGATTAAAATATTATTATTTATGGTTCTTATGCTTCTTATAAGTAATTCTGATACATATGTGATGATTAAAATTTACTTAGATAACTAAACTGACCTAAAATATTTACTATAATATCGGTTATCCCGAAAATATAATAAAAGTTCGGTTAATTTGGTTAAACCAATAACCAAACTAAATATTTTTTCGGACCAATTACAAACCGATCTAATTTCAAAACCAAACAAACCGACCAAACTAAATTGGTTTGGTTGGTTTATTTGGTTTAACCAAATAATGCTCACCCTAGCTATGAACCTTAGAAAGCAGGAGCAGGAAGCAATTAGTGGTATCGAAAAAGACCCCACCACCGTTGAAGCACAAAAAGCACCCACCATGCTGAGGCACCCTTACCACAGTTGAGGGATACGAAAAGCCCTCACCATAACCCACTCTCACCACAGTGAGAGTTACAAAAAGCCCTTACCATAGTTGAGGCACCCTCACCACAGTTGAGTGATATAAAAAGCCCTCACCATAGCTGAGGCATGCTTATCATAATTGAGGGATACAAAAGGCCATTGCCACAATTGAGGCACCCTCACCACAGTTCAGGAGTAAAAAAAGTCATCATCATCGCTGAGGTATGAAACCTAACAGTGAAAGTTTACTACTTTGGGGAACAAGATCGACCAACACTGGTCATGAACCTTAGAAAGCAAGGGCGGGAAACAATCAATGAAACCTTAAAGCAGTCAAATCATCGTACATCGATCCAAAACTCTTTTCACGCACCCACAGGCCGTTGGATCATCGGACATTGGTCCAAAACTCTTCTCATGCGGTGACGAATTCAACTCAAGATCGTAGAATTGTAGGACATCGATCCAAAACTATTCTCACGTGGTGAGGACTTCACCCCGAGGCCATTAGATTATTGGACATCGATCCGAACATAAAAGAACTCTCATCCGCTGAAATCGATTCCCAAATATAAGAATCATTTCCAAAAATCCTGATCTATTGGGATTAATACCCAAAGATAGGAATTGTCTCCAAAAGAGAAGCTAATCCATCGGGATCGACTCTCGAAACTAGTTAACCCAGCACAAGGTTCACAAAGTTGTCCTAGACTCGGTCGGAATTGGACTTGAGTCGATTTAAGGCATAGAAGTCAAAGAAATTTAGAATTTGAAAGCTAAAACAGCTGAATCTCTAGATATGGGAACAAACTCATTCCATGAATATCATGTGAACATCGCTATAGTAACTGGACAGACAGAAGGCAACTAAACAAGTCACCACGAAGTCCGTCATATGATTCAAAGCGTGCAAAGAGTCATGTGGCATGAGCCATAAGGACCACACACTCCAATGGCCAAACAAGAAAGGCTAAGATGAATCATACCACAATCCTGTTATGTTTCGTAAAGAATTCCAGTGACAATTCAACTACAACAGTGGGTACAGACTCGAACAGCATAATCTCGGCCTAGTTGACTCAAAAATGAAAAATGTGGACCATGTAAAACATAAACAAAAATATATGCAAAACTAGGAGGATCAACTCACTTCTCTCCTCCATTTCACTCAAACTTGTCTCCAAATACAATCCTGCCTCCCGGATCTTCTACTCAAAGTAGTCTCGCTAACTGAAATAGTGATGATGGGCTTAAATCCACGTGAAACTTCAAGTTCCCCCAGCTCTGCTAGTAGTTCCCTTCAATGATTCAAGCTTATGACACTTTGAAGGATTCTTACTAAACTTAGGCTCCTCCCAGTCTTCCCCTTTAGTCTTTGCATATGCCACCTTTTTCTCCATCAATGTCGGTCCATTTTTGTTCGGTGCTAGCACCAACTCTTCTAATCACATCGATGGGTCATCCAAGTTCTGTAAGGTAGCAACCTGCTTTGAGTAAGACCCTAGCTTTGTAGTGGAGATATGAATACGGCAAGCAAATGTGATAGACACAACAATGAAGGCAGTAAAGATAACATCATGCCCAATGAATTTGGAAAGTGACGGGAATGCATCAAACTTTTGAGACCTTTATCATTAAAAAAACAATCTTTCAACTCATCGACCTCTTTTAGAATAAATATGAAGTCATCGAGCTCAGAAATATCTGCATCGCTCAAGGATAGTATGAGTTCCAATCATTGTCACCCAAGTCGTGACTGGAGCAGAGGCAACCAAAATATAGAGGCAACCAAAATAATACCTTAAGATGACGTGTTGGATACTTAACGGCCCTCATCTTCCGAAGATGTCCCCACGAGACTTAAAAGGACGTGGCTAATAGGTATATGCTCCAAAGTATTTACTGCAGCTAAAACTTGAATCTCGACGACATCCAATTCTTCTCGTTCTCTCTTAAACTTAAGTATACTAGGAAATTTCTCTATAAGGAAGCTCAAAATCCCCTTTCTCATCACGGTCAGGGTATAAACGTTATATATTAAGGCATGTGGATCTCCCATCATGTCACAGCTTCTTAAGCGGCAAAATCGAAAGGCCCATGAAAAGACAGGCGACATCAAGGAACAACTATCATAGCCAAATCAAGCACATACTTGCTCATGTAGCTTGAAGCTAGAACATGACCATGTTCTTAACTCTAAAACCATGAAAGAATCATAGTGCGGCACGAAAACTGACGGTATCATCCAAACGTTGTTCGAAACCAAACAGTCAAAAAATCAGTTCTCAAAGACAGAAACCGACCTGCGAAGAAAACAACCATGATGATATTAACATCCATGCAAGACACATACAGTTAGGCTGAAAATAAATACGAAAATATAACAAATAAAATACCATCCTTTCGTTTCCAAAAAAAAAGTTGAAGCCAAAGCGATGGAAGTTTAAAACTTTGCCTTACGATAACTGATGCTCAAAGATAAACAGCGTTAAGAAGAAGTCCCGAAATCAAGTCGTCCATATGTAAGCTACCAAAAGGAGTAACTGGGGCACCGCTAGGTTTACAACGACGAACTGGGAAAATGCGATCATGGTAAAACAATTGAGGACATCGAGGACATAGAGCTTGGAATCACGCGAGAGGAATGCTAATTTCTGAGAATATGAACTGTCGTGCAAATCAAACTAGGGACAATCAAACGAATTGCTTAGAATATCCCGTCCCTCAACAAATACAAGAACCCTTTCATTCACAGAGACTATAGCTCTTCCAACTAGAGCACGTGTGCCAGAACTCAGTTGAGATGAACTCGACATAACCAAACAGATACGGCCATGGAAATGGCTAAGCTAGGCAACCTAATGGTTCTACTTCATCAAACAAAGCATTTTGGCAACTAAACATAACTAAGTAATATAATAAATTAACATAATTGCCGGAGTGTTTTCATGCCGGGATGTGACAAATAAGGACATCACGTAGAAACAATATTATAATATAAGACATTGTTGCACATGCAATCACATCATATACACAAGCAGTTATTTATATCACATAAAACACAGGAAAAGCATACATGGAAGATTACAGTAGAAAAACTAATCTTCATTTGCCAAGATCTTTTATGTACATGATGAACAACGAGTGTTCCACCCATGCAACCTCGACCTGTTCTAGACATTGGGAACAAAGAAAAAACTATACCACAATCACAACATAAAGAGCAAGTGAACCCGAGGAAGCTCAAAATTTAGAAATCCATGTCCTGGTTTTCGAACTTCAAAACAAATGCGGTCAAACCCCCGCATGGATACTAACAACCAACGGAGCGCATATGGTTAAGTAAGAGCAATGATAATTGAAGGAAACTAAAGCATAAACCATCGGACAATTTTAATCCAAGATATGGACCGAATGATAATTGAATGAGTCACCTCCTAACATTTGGCCACCACATGAGACCAGAAGCTAAGCATCTCGAGGATAGGCTCTGTCAACAGGATTTAGCTTGCAGCGCACAAAGAGAAATAGTATACCTTAATTACTGTTCACAGATGAGACAAAATATTCAAGATTGTACAGCCGCAAGAGAAACGATGGAGTAGCAAGATCTAGCGGACTTTTGCAAGTTTCCCCTTTTCGAACAAAGATATTTAAGAATATATATCTCAAAGAGAAACTAATTAGCAATAACTCCTCCACGAAAGCAGTCGTCCCTCGTAATTCGTAATCAAGCGTCCTAATATAACGAACGCGAAAATAAAATAAAGCAAAGCTTATGTTGTGAAGGATCTAGCCTCAAGAAGAATAGCCGTTTTTTCACCAAATTAAAAAATGAACGACCTAAAAGACATTCTAAACAACTCGACAGTCAATATCGTCAAGTATGTTTTATTTCAAATAATATCTCCATGTGAATGACACTTGGAATCCAAAGGAAGACAACGAATTTCGATCATTTATATTCCAAGTATCGACCGGAGCATGTCTAGTGTGTTATTTATGCAAAGTAAGTCCAGTAACATGTACACCAAAAACAGATCATCATGCGTACATAACTCGCTTGCACTAGAATAAACAACTTACATCCTACTTCTTAATTTTCTTCTCAAAACCCATCGTTGTCGATGGGAAACCAACAACGAAGCCATTATTGAAAGCGACACAAGGAACCTTCCTATGATCCCTAAAAACAAGAAGGATTGTGTGGTGAGATCATCAATCATGTTAGATTTCAAATAAACCTTTGTACAGTATGTCGTAAACTTGACGTCCTCCAAGCAGCTCTGGAAGATTATGGAGACGTGGAGAGGGTCCAATACGGGGCAATTCATGACGTGGATTATACTTGTTTGTATGCCAAATTTACGAAGGAGGTGGGCACCCCATTGCCAGATTCAGTGGCAATTCCAATCGAGGGTTTTTCCCATGTGGTGCAGATTGAAAGATGCGAGGAAGACTCGCCGCCGAAAATCAATGTCCCTCTTTTCAAGCAGAGGGTGTTTGCAACCGATGACGAGGGGAAGCTTAAAGTTTTGAGTAGCAAGGATGGGGGTGCCAAAATGCATGTGGAGGAAGTTTTTGCCTCGGTGGCAGATTCGGCTATTGAAGGAGAAGGGGATGTCTCCGCAAGGAGGAATAATGATAATTATGTGGTTCGATTTGATGATGGGGTGGCAGTAGAGGTTGATGAGGTTGGTAACATTGTGGGAGTGGGTGCAAACTCCAGAGAGATCATCGCCGTTAATGAAAATGATGGAGTAGGCTTGCAAGATCTTGGGGAGGGAGGCAACATGCAAGGTGCCAGGGAGGCGGTGGAAGAACAAGTCATGGACAACGAATCACAAGATTTAAATTTGGTTGGGGATTTGACGCTGGCCCCAACCAGCTCAGGGGAATGCTCGGTTACATGTGGTAAAGGCAAGCGTGCTATGGATCATGGTGTGGTCATGCTACGTCGCAGCGCAAGAGGGATGGGTCATCCATTGGCAGGTAGCATTTTTGTTCCTGCTATTCTTAATACTTTGTCTAGTGATCAACTTCATGATATTGCAAGTAAATCTGGTTTTGTGTTGAATGACGATGTGATAAGTGATATTAAGAACAAAGAAAATGAGAGGGCTAATGGTTCATCATGATAATTGTCACTTGGAATGTTAGAGGCCTAGGAACTTTTGATAAGTGTCTTAGGGTTAAAAACTACCTCAAGTCTGTAAAACCTGACATCATTATGCTTCAAGAGACTAAACTTGAGAACCCTGAACCATTTATTTTTAAATGTCTGGGGTGGGGTGTTATTGATGAATGGGCCTTTATACCTGCTGTGGGAACCTCGGGTGGCATTTTTACTGGCTGGAATAGTAATTCTTGGTCGATTAGGCAAGAAATCAAACAAACTTACTGTCTGCATTTGGCCCTGGAATGTAAATCTACAAATGTACTTTACTTCTTTTCTAATGTTTATGGACCCAATACAAGACGAGAAAGAATGACTTTATGGGCCGAGGGTTTGGACTTTTATAAACTCATGTATGGTCCCTGGGTAATTGGCGGCGATTTTAATGTTACAAGATTTATGTATGAACGTAATGTGGTGAAAAACGCTGGCTTGGGCGACATGAACGACTTTAGTGACTTTGTTGGTAACTGTGGCCTTATTGACCTGCCCATGACTAATAGGAAATATACGTGGACTGACGGTAGGACCCCTCCTACTTTAGTTCGCCTCGATCGTTTCTTCATTAATTCTGCTTTTGATGACTTGCACCCCCTGACTCTTCAAAGAGGTCTTACTTCCCTTATTTCCGATCACTGTCCTGTTGTTCTAAACACTAACGTCGATCATAGAAGGAAATCTTTTTTTAAGTTCGAAAATATGTGGTGCATTGAGCCAAATTTTGATGTGATGTTGCGCCAGAAGTGGGTAGAATTTCGTAGCTTTGGGGATGCAGTTAGCAATTTTTGTAGAAAAATGAGACTATTGCGTAAATTTTTAGCCAAATGGAATCGAGAAGTCTTTGGAAACATCAGAGTTAAGAAGCAGAGACTTGAATATGAGATTATGGAGCTTAATGTGCTTGAGGAAGGGCGTAATCTAAGTGAGGCTGAGCGAGCCTTATTAAAAACTAAAGAAAAGGAGCTTCTAACGGTGATTGACCAAGAAGAGATTTTTTGGAAACAGAGGTCGAGAACTCAGTGGCTTAAGCTTGGTGATAGTAACACAAGTTACTTCCACAAAGTTGCAAACGGTAGACGGCGTACTAACACAATATGTAGCATTTGGAAAGACGGAGTTGAAATTTGTGATCATCAAAGGATAGAAGAGGTTTTTACTGAATTTTATAAGGGAATCTTTGGTGAACGCATTGAGAATCGTGTGAATGTTGATTGGAAGATGATGTATCCTTCGTCTGTTGATCTTAGTGGCATTGATACTGAGTTCTCGGAAGAGGAAATCGTCGCGGCTTTAAACGAAATGCCTGGTGATAAAACCCCTGGCCCTGATGGTTTTCCAAATTTTTTTTATAAAAAATATTGGGATGTGATTAAACATGATGTTATTAACATATTTAAAGAATTTCATTCTGGTTCCTTGAGACTGGACATGTTGGGGTACGCTAATGTAGCCTTGATCCCTAAGAAAGGAGGAAATGTCTCGGCTGCGGATTTTCAACCTATTAGTCTTTTGAATAGTAGCTTCAAATTGATCACTAAGGTTCTCGCAAACAGACTGAAAGCGAAGATGGATGACCTGATTGATGTTTCGCAGACAGCATTTATTAGGGGAAGATTCATTCTTGATGGAGCGGTACTTGTCCAGGAAGTTATCTCCCATAGTGATAGACATAATGTGCCTTGCGCAATCCTAAAGCTGGACTTCGCTAAGGCCTTTGACACAGTTGACTGGAGGTTTATCATGGATCTTCTTAGCGCGAGAGGCTTTCCGTGTAAATGGCTAAACTGGATTCATTGCATTTTAACATCAAGCAGATCCAATATTTGTGTGAATGGAGTGGCTGGCAAAACTATTGTATCCAAGCGAGGGCTGCGCCAGGGTGACCCACTTTCCCCACTCCTCTTTGACTTGGTTGCCGATGTCTTTTGTCGGATCCTTCAGGTGGCAAGTGCTAATGAGATTATTCAAAGCTTCGGGCGTGATCACATCATTGGGGGTATTAATTCTCTACAATATGCTGATGATACTATTATTTTTTGCAACCCTGATTGCAAGAATATTGCCTCTTTAAA
This sequence comes from Allium sativum, assembly GCA_030737875.1. Classification (NCBI taxonomy): domain Eukaryota; kingdom Viridiplantae; phylum Streptophyta; class Magnoliopsida; order Asparagales; family Amaryllidaceae; genus Allium; species Allium sativum. The sequence goes on along the minus strand of CM060912.1, from coordinate 123,367,421 downwards.
AATTTTGCTTTATGCTTTTGAAAGTTTATCTGGCTTAAAGATTAATTTTCATAAGAGCAGCGTTTACACTTTGGGCTGTAGCGTTGATGTGAACAGGAAATGTGCTGAAATGCTCAACTGCATGGCGGATTCTTTCCCCCTCAAATACCTTGGAGCTTACATCTGTCCAAAAAGATTGATGAAGAGTGATTGGCAATATGTGATTGATAAAGTTGACAGGCGATTAGCTAGGTGGAAAGGAAATTGTCTATCAAGGGCTGGACGTCTGGTGCTGGTGAACTCTGTTCTGGCGGCTATCCCTTTGTACTGGCTCTCTTTTTATTCGTGTCCAGGTTGGGTTGTTCAGAAAATTGATGCTGTTCGTCGAAATTTTTTCTGGACCGGTACGAAGGACACGCGTAAAGCCTGTTGTCTAGTGTCGTGGGACCAGGTGTGCAAGTCCAAAGATCAAGGAGGTTTGGGAGTCATCAACTTGAAAAACATGAACTCTGCATTACTTTGTAAATGGCTGTGGATTATGCTTAGCGAAAAGAAAGTTCTCTGGAAGGAGTGGATCTTAAACACTTGCTACGATGGTAGATTCGACTGGAATGCGGACGTTTCTCATTGCTCAATATTCTGGCGTGGTGTTATGGCAAATGTTCACTGGATGAAGATTGGGACTGAAATTGTAGTTAAAAACGGCCGCAGCGTCTCTTTCTGGTATGACTGTTGGTTGCTCCCTATCCCTTTGCGTGATGAATTTGCCGATCTGTTTGCAATTGCATGCAACAAAAATGCTTCAGTCTGTGCAATGTTTAATGCGAATTCTGCCAATTTTAAATGGAATCTGTCCTTCTGTCGCATTGTGGCTGGTAATGCTTTGCTTCAGCTATGCGGCCTGATTCGTTTGTTAGAAGATGTACACCTTCATAGCGATGAGGAGGATGAATTTGTGTGGAAGATTGGTGGTAACTTTTGCGTGAGTACACTTTATAAGTTGATGAACTTCGCAGGAAGGAAGTATGATGGATTCATGAGAATGTGGAGTTTTAAGGCTGTACCTGCTAAGGTCAAGATACATATGTGGATGATCATGCACAACAAGCTCAATAATGTGACAAGATTACGGCAAAAAGGTGTTCATGTTACTGGGGGATGTGTTTTTTGCACTGACGACGACGAGGATTATCAGCATCTTTTTGTTGATTGCGATTTCGCCTTTTACGTGTGGACGAAGTGTTTAGTTAGCCTTAATATCTGCTTAGACTGGTCTCACTTCATCACTGACCAATTTCTTTTCTGGAATAGCACTATTATTACATTACCTGACACTAACATGCGCCATATGTTTGCTCTTTTGAACTTTGCTTATGTTTGGACCCTCTGGCATGAACGCAACTCACGAAAGTTTAAATGCAAAATGAAACGGCCCAACTCAGTTATTGTTCGCATCCTTAATTTTGTTTCTCTTTGGTCAGGCAAGGAAGAAATCAAGTTTGTTGACACAATTGGAGCTCGAGTGATGGACAGGGCTCGTGGTAGCAAAGCTTGATGATGCCATGCTTCATTTTACTGGGTCTGCATGCTGTTTTGTAGTCGTTTCATATATTTTTGGGCTCTATGTAAACATGCATGTGTGCATGTATTTTGATTGTACATATTTATGTAAATATTTGTAACTAGTAGCTAGCTCTATGCGCTGATCACGTTGTACTTGTACATATTTGTTTTATGTTTAATGAATGAATGAAGGCGTGAATCTTGCGATTCACTACCTTTTTGCATCAAAAAAAAAAATGAGGAAGGAGACTCAACTTAATTCACGAAAGGAGACGGTTGAAGCCCAAAAAAGAGTTTGCCTCTAAATTTGCATGCCTTTGGCTGGAACGAAGCTTGCCTCCATACCCAACTATGCACAACCCAAAATTTAGCTACATCCCTCCGCAAAAGGGCTTCCATCCCAAAAATGTGTTCAAGATGGTCATGACCATTGGATGTGCATAAGCAATACGGGAAACGGAAAAAATGTCAATGTGCTCAAATTTGTTCATTCGTCATTCAACATCCTGGAGCACTTACTCTAAGTGCAATATCGATCGGGTACATCTAAAATCAAGTCTAATCAACCACTTCGGTTCAAATCAAAATCCCACCAAAGCAATGTGGATGAAAAGAGTTAGTTTTGAAACTCAACTAGAAAGAGAATTTTTTTTCAAAAGTTCCTATGATCCAGAACCAATCTCTTGATCCAACTCAGCATGAACTTCACACACATGATTTACTAACCATTCTGAAGCTCTCTAGAATTTTCAGAATCAAAGTCGCATTGTGGCCACTACCCAAGACGATCCAAGTAAAGAAACTCAAACAGATAGCTAAAAAATCAAAGATAACTCCTTGAAATTAAGTCAATACGATCAACTAGATCCACCAAGCCAACAACTTAAAAATGATTTATTTTAGAATACATCTTGTTTCCAACGAAGACATACTCTGTGGGGTAAATGTTAACCCGCTTTTTTATGAATGCTGCTTAAAATGAACATAAAGAACTCATACGAAATTTGGATCGACTCGAAATTTGGAATATACGCTTAGAAGATATAAAAGAAGGCTCACAAAAAAATGAAATCATTTGGCTAAGCCAATAAGAAGATGACGATCCATAAGCTTTGACTCATCTTCAGTGGGTCCCACAATCCAAGATCCATAGGGTATGTCTCAAATATCCTCTAAAAGTGCACCTGCAAATTTTTACGTTAATCAAATAAGTATTGAATAAGATATGGATGGATCTTCTCATTAGAACTAGAATGACCTAAAATTGGCTAAGTATATGGATAGACGCATATCCATCCTCTATGGATAGGTATTGATCCATAAATATTGGGTGAGATCCATTAAGGGTCATTTCAACATGACCTCCATCACTCCATTAGTCTCTCCTCCAAGTTTGGTAGCAATCCGATAATCCGAACTCAAAATATTTGACAGACTGAACAGTTTGAAGATAGTTAACATGACTCGATTCACAAGTGTACACAGATGAAGTCCATATCCTACAAATCTTGGCATGTAGCATCACAAAAGCATAGAAAGACTGAGATTGAAGACTAGACCAAAAAATATGTTAAATCAATGGATCAGTACCGATCCATAGATGTAAGTGATATTCTGAGCGAGTTAATGTAGGTTCTAAATCTAATTGGAATCTCTGTGTGATATCTTGATCCAACTCATCTCCAAACACCTACAAATATCCCTTTGTGTCCTATATACAAAGGATGGAATCTCTCTCTGCATACATGCTGTCAAAGTGCTTCTCCAACTCCAATCTTCTCCAAAGACAGCAAGAATCTTTTACCAACGGGACTATTGTGATCTACGCCAATAGTCATTTGTACTTGTGAGATCAAATTCATCAGTTCTAAAAGATTTATTTGAATATTCGTAATAGAAATCATTGTAGCAGGCAATGGAGAATGAAATTTAAATTTATAAAGTACATGCAGGCTTAATTAACAGCCGAACCACTATAAATCTGGTGTCATTTTCTTTTTCTCTTCTTTACTTTCTTTCATTTTTCATTTACTTTCATTATTTGTGTTGAATTCACACGAGATAGATCTAATGCCATGTAAAAGGTTGGTGTTTTCACATAAATCTGAGGTGAAAAACAATTTTGGCGTTAACACTATGTAAATGTTGTTTTCAGATTAAACTTCTATGTAGTTTTAAGGTGTATAAATAGACAATATTCTTTATAATAACATTCAATGCTATATTGTAAAAAAAGTCATAACCAAAATTAATTTTTAAACTATAACTTACCAATATATTTGCTGCTTTCAAACTAAAGTTTTAAGTTGTCAAACATTTAAAGCACGTAAGCAAATTATAGGTTAATTTCCTATGTAGTCCTAAGTACCTAATTCATGTAGCCTCTTGAACATTTTGAGAGGATATATAATATAATTTTGTACTACGTAATAAATTATCACAATTATACTGAAATTCAAATTCAGCTGCTCACCTCGCAGTGTTTTTGTAAGTGCACTAAAATCAGGGCCTTCTGTGTGCTCAAGAAGAGGAACTTCCAGGCAATGAATGTCGTGTTTTTCCTGTTGATAAAAAGGTCATTCAGTAAAAAAATTACACTATCCTATTTCGCATGTATCCGGGATTGTGAATAGAATGTGCCTACTGCCAACAATATATAAATAATGATATGTAACACATTGATCCCACCCCAAATTAAATGCATGGGGTTCAAACATTTACTCCCCTTAATCAAGATTTTCTAACTCTGTCCAAGATATGAGACCAAATTGAACAAACTGCAAATTATAGGGGGAATAAAAAGGATTTATTTGATCTACAAGCGAAATCAAATAACTATAACTGATTGGAATTCGCATTAAAATACCAATGACTGAATGAGCTTTGCATTCTTGCCCTGTTCTCTAGTGACGACCACTTTAGGTTCGACAAAGTCAGCAGATGAAGAACAAGCCCGAAAAGTCGGCAATTTATATGCAAGGGATCTGTCGGTCTTATTATTGTTGTTTAAAGCATGAAAAAGAGAAGGTGAAGTGAGAGGCGGTAAGAGAAGAGGAAGGAGGGCCATGGAAAGAGAGCGATGCGTTGCGTAACATACAAAAAGCGAGGGCAGATGTGCTTATCGCCCAATTTTTCCCTCAAAGGCGCAGCCGTGTAAACGACCAACGACGAAAAAAGGTCAGGTCCCTCGTTCTAAGTAAAGAAAAAGCAAAGCATTTTTGACAAATTTGGGTGTACACCCTAAACTACTCCACATATACCCAAAATTAGCTAGAATCAAGAATCATATATAACATATTCAACTTAACATATGCCGGTTGAAATTCCTCAATTTCACTTTTTCAAGTTTCAAATTTCAGATTTTGATTCTTTAAATGGAACTGAAATTAGTTTAATCACATGTCTAAAAATCTCATTTTTAATTTTGAAATATCGAAACTTTAAACAATTTAAATTTCGGTATTAAATTTAAAATCGAATTAGTTTAAGTTAAAAAATAAAGAGAACTTAGTATTCGATGAAGGTATTAAGTTTGATATAGAATTTTGAGATATAATTTTATATTTAATCAAAAGTAAAAGAAAAAGTTTCATTTAAAAATGCTTGAATACACATTAAAACTATATGAAATAAAATCTGATACATGAAAGGATTTTAAATACAATTTATTTGATATAGAAAATTTGGTTGCTTTATGAAATAAATTAGGCTGTCGATACTAAGAAATTTGATATTCTTTAATATTGAATTTAATTACTTTTATGTTAAATAAGTTAAATTTTGTCTAAAATTTTATTAATATTTTTATGGTGGAGGTAAAGTAATAGAATTTTCCAATATTTTATTATCGGTGGAATAATAGTAAATTGAATCAAAAAAAAAATCCTTTTGAATTATTTGATATTATATGTTCAACTTTTGCTCTCTTTGTTATTTCATTATTATCAAGGGAAATTAAGACCGCCCTTATTTTAAATTTAATACGGGAAAAAGTTTTCTCAAAAACATGCTTTAAATTATCGTCTAAATTATTTGCAAAACTTATTTTTAGATTTCAAATTTGCATTTAATTAAAGGTTAATGTAATCAAATTTATTTTATTGTTACCATCCATGATACTAACATTTATATATTCACTACAAGACACACAGTATTTAGCGATGGCTTATAGCCGTCGGCGGCCGTCGCTAGCCGTCGCTAAATGTCGTCGCTATTACTGACGTCGCCAGCAAAAATAGCAACAGGTTTAGCGACGGCTCCGTCGTTGGTTTAGCGACGGCTAGCAACGGCCAGTAGACACGTGTCACCTTACGTGGCAAATCGTTTCTTTGACCAAACAACCGTCGCTAATCCGAAGCATTTTTTTCTGCATACAGCTTCTATTCCTTCCCCTCAATCCACAAAACCAATACCATTTCAAGATCAACTCACAAATCAACCAATATCACTCCAATATAATCAATTCTCACTACCAAAACACATCAACAACACAAAATATCCAAAATATTACTAAATTTATCACAATATCATAGCATACTATCGTCATAGATCAAAAAAACAATATCATCGTCACATATTACCGTACCATCATCACATATCATCAAAATAAATCCAACCACACCATACCATCGTCAAATAACATCGTACGTGCATGAAGCATATAAAAAACAAGTATATGTACATACCAAAGCAATAGAACAACCAAACTAATCATCGTCCTCCTCGTCATCGTCCTCCTCGTCTTCGTCCCCTTCTTCTTCGCCTTCAGCATCATCATCGTCCTCCCCAGGCATCGTTCCATGCTCCTGATAGAAAGCTGCAATGCGCTCGTCTATTTCCTGCGTCAGTTGGCTTTTTCTCCAATCATTCATCTCTTCCAACTGCTGCTGCATCCGAGCTATTGCCTCCTCATCCATGGACCTCATATATCCTCGCTGAAAATCAATGGCCTGCAAATAAAGTTCATATTTAAGTTAATAACCTAAATTATGTGTAACACTCTACCTCCGCTAGGGTCACTCGCAAAGGAATGCACTAGCTTTAGAGGGGTATTATTGGTAAACATGTACAGAAATATTACAAGACAGAACATATAAAATAGCGGAAGTAAAACCAACTTTCATATCATTAATAAATAAGGTCTAAAGCCTTTTACATCAGAGAATTTCTTACATGGAAACCTGTCTTGCAATAGTAAAGAAGCATAAAAACCTTTTCATAAATTATTCCCCAAGTGAAACAGTAAAGTAGCCATAGCCAAGAAAAGTTCAAGTCATACATGATGACCTTCAAACAGAAGAAGTCCGAACTAACAATAGCATTTCCTCCCTGTAACCTGGGGGGAAAACGGAAGACAAAGAGGCGAAACAAAACGGGGTCAGTCATAAAGACTGGTAAGCCCTATCTACTATCAGTATATAAACTAGTAAAGTTAACTGACATGAGGAACTGAGATGAACATAAGTATGATGACAAGATAGATAAGCTAAACCAAAATAACAGGATAAACTACTATACCAAGATAAACAAGTTTGTCATGATAAACTGCGGTGTCAAGATAAGTCAAGGTATCACATCGTCAGGTTTCTATCAAGTATAATATCCCAAGACATCTATCATGTATAACATCCCACGGTATTTATCATGTATATTTGCTCTGCACCTCTCGTACTAGTATCCCAACCCGTGTCATGTGTTAACTATGAATGTCTCTTGCCCAATGTCATGTAATGGTCCATGTCAACCTAATATATAGCATATGTAGGTTTTCCCCACTCGTATGTTTCTTTCCATGTATAAGTTTAGTCCTTTGCCGTAGGCCGTACGGGCTTTCCCATGTAAATCTATACCACCTCAACGTAGTACCATTTTATCCTTGAAGTTGTTTTGGACTGCTACCCTTGATCTGGTTATATTTTCTTACCATGAACTATCGTGTGTTCACTTAGGATTTATGCCACCTAGGACCACTAGGGATTATGCTACCTAATGAACGGTTTCGTGTCTCGGTTTGGGTTCAAGCCACCTAGGGCCACTAGGGATTATGCCACCCGTCAACCGCGCCCTTTATCCCACGTATGTATCGTGAATCATTTCCATGTCTAGACGCACATGTATCTCAATGTGCCACCCGAGTTCCGTGCCAGGGCAAATCAAGAAATACGGAACTCGGTCGGGAGCTTTAAGTCGTCTGCTGATGCAGATACCAAGATCTGTTTTTGTATCCGTGGCTATGGTCCCACGTGACCCCTCCCTCAACTACTGAAAGGCAATCCAAGAAAAATCATGTATGAGAACTACATCCCGGCCCCACTATAGCCCCACTTTCCTATGGGCCAACCTCACCCATGACTCGATAGCAAGAACATGGTCTGTTGGGAGTTCTCTGCCTTTCCGTTCGTACACGATTGACTAAAGATAGTAGGTAGTCGGCGACGTGCTATCCAGGGCAAAAACAAGTATCGTCGACTCCACGCTAATCCATCCCAGTCTTTAGGTCGCTCGCATAGCAACCAAGGCATACTCTTGGCTCTTCTACCGCAGACCTTAACCTCTGTGAGGCCGGGTTTCATGGACCACCTGCCACCTCACAGAGGGATACCAAGAGTACCCTCACGTCCCCCGAAGCTACCGCTTCGTCACCCAGTTCGCTGGAGCTTTTTATCCAAGTCCGATAAGTTGCTCCTCCTCGTATACTAAGCGATGACTTACCGTATCTATTTATGAACTAGTCCTATGTCCTTGGCTAAGAATTATTACTTAGTTATCCTTAGCTAAGTTTTACCACTTAGCTTCTCTTCCCACTATCCTTGTTAACTACGATTTTCAACCTAGTCCCCTGAGCTAGGGTCTTGTCTAATGGGTTAAGTGTTGTCATTCAAGTTCATGACCTATCCCGCCCACGAATCATGTCAAGATTGGCTAAGTACTCAAGTTCAAGGCTTAGCCCTACAAGTTGGTTAAGTGTACCAAGAAGCTCATGACTTATCCCTATCAAGTCAAATTGGTTAAGTATTTATTTGTCTTAACCCTATCGGATTATCGTGTTAGATTGATTAAGCCTAGATTATCTTAATCCCATCAGATTATCGAGTCGGATTGGTTAAGTATGGGTTAGCTTAACCCCATCCACTAATCGTATTACAATGGTTAAGCCTAAGTTAAAAGGTCTTGTGACTTAACCCTATCAGGTCCGCATATTAGATTGGTTAAGTATAGGTTACTTAACCTCATCAAATCATCATGTATAATTGGTTAAGTATAAGTTACTTAACCCCATTAAATTATCATGTTAAGTTGGTTAAGTATTGGCTACTTAACCTCATTAAATTACCAAGTTTAGATTGGTTAAGTGTTTAACTTAACCCCATCGAATTATCGTGCTTAGATTAGTTAAGTGAAGGTTACTTAGCCCCATCTAATTACCGTGTTTAGATTAGTTAAGTCTAAGTTACCTAACCCCATATAATTACTAAGTCGGATTAGTTAAGTGTAAATTACTTAACCCCATCGAATTTACCGTGTTAGATTAGTTAAGTATGGATTACTTAACCGCATCTAATTACCGTGTTTAGATTAGTTAAGTGTAGGTTACTTAACCTCATCCCCTAATTGTCTTATATGGTTAAGTGTCATTAAGGAACCAAGTCCGGTTTAACTTAACCTGCCCATTCGTGTCATATCGGTTAAGTGTCATTAATCAAAATTACTTAACCTTTTCATGTGGCATTAATTAGATTAATGCACCCCAACCTCTCACATTAGACTTTGTTGTGGTTACTAGTTAAGCCGGGCGGGTCCGGGTAGATTTATACCACAACCTAGTCTAACCTCGGGTTTTAAGTGCTATATGACCAACTACCCACATTGGGTCCTATTGTTTGTAGCCACTAGTTAAGCCGGGCGGGTCCGGGTAGATTTATGCTACAAACTCAACCCAACCTCGAGTTGGCCACTTTCATGTTTGGTCTAGTGTCTTATTACACTTACAACCCATACGTGTCAAGTTTTCAAGTCCCATGTTCATAGCCAAAATTACATGTTGTCATGTTTATACCAATTTACCCAAATCATGTTTCATGTCATTAAAGTTTACCCATAACGTAACCCCAACGCTTTTAAACTCGCATATACATTCGCAACAACGCATAATGGATTAAAAGAAGGAACTTAGCAAAGGTATGACAAAAGGGGTATAAGGCCGCAAGTTAAACATGGTGGCATATGAGACATAATGTGTTCACAAACTTGCATGTTACATTATTAAGCCCCAAAAACATGCATAACCCCAAAACTTAGCATATAGGTGAATCATGGTGATAGATGACATAGCAAAATGGCTAGAAGTTCGCATCTAGCATTCTATGCAAGTTAACTTAAGGGATAAGAGAGTTCTTATGTTGCATAATGCAACATTTCAACATAAAGCTTATAGCTTTTAGCCCACAAAATCAAGGTGATGACTTTACGAATATGCATAGTATAAATCTACACATAACATGATAGTTTCTAAGCATGTAACCTACTCAAGTTCAAACCCAAAGCTTGCAACATGAACATTTAACTTCATATTTAATATCTAAGAGTAGGAGGGGGCTTACAATGCTATGAAGGCACAAATCAATATATAAAAAAATTGAGACGAAGCCACACTAGCAAAAAACCCAAATCAATAAGCTCCAATAAAACCCTTGAGAAAATAATAAGAAAGATCCTTGCTTTGATGAAGATTTGCCTTGAAATCAAGTTTAGAAGCTCCCATATGAACATAGAAACTCTCATACACTCATATGATCATGTAATCTCTCATGTGAATGAAGATAGAATTTATGACAAGAGGATGGAGGCTAGGGTTTTGAGTGGAGGCCATGATCATTAGAAATTTTGGCATAGTTTAGTTGTAGGATCTAATAATGAGGGTTTAAAGGTTAAGTTAGGGGTCTTTTTATAGAGATTAGGATTAGTTTTAGCCATAGGATTAACCCCAATTCAGATCCTAGCCATCAGAATCCGTCACAAGCCAACAAATCAGGCCCAAAACATGTCTTGGGGAAGAAGTCAGGTGCACCAGGCCAAAACTGGTCTGGCCACCTGTGTCGACTCCCAAGTCGACTCTAGAGTCGACTTGGGGGGGGGGGGGTGGTGTCGACTCTAGAGTCGACACCCCTTTGACCAGGGTTGACTTTTTTGAATTTTTAATCTGTTTTAAATTCTGAAAACTTCGACGGGCCATATCTTGGTCATACGGACTCCGATTATTGAAAATTCGGACTCTATTTCGCGTATTTTTTCGAGACGAACGCAATGGCACAGCCCGTTTCCCTTGATTCAGATTTTAAAATTTAATCCTGCCTTGATTTCTTGTTTTAACGTGTTGTTAAAATTCGGGTTGTTACATTATGTTCATGACGTTACCATATAAATCTACATGTATATCGCGTAGCATTTAAAAAATTTATAAAGACAACATGGACTTGTAGAATAAAATTACTACGTACTATATTTACTATTATGTTACAAGATAAATGTAATACATACTTTATTGTTGTTTTTATAATTGTTTACAACTGTATACATACTTTAAATGTAAACTTAAATTAAAAAACGTTTACCTCCTAGTTGCCGAAGCCATATCGCCTATTACGAGTAGGCGGTTTAATAATAGAATCCCATATACGATCGCACTTTGCAACCGTAAGCTCCTCTCGTCCACTAGCCTGAGTTACCCTAGCCGACTCTGCATCATATCTCGCCTACAATACCAATATAATTTAAATACAAATGCCATATAATTTACTTGTATACTGTGATATAAAAGAATATGAAACATTTTAATTATAAATAAACATATTTACCATTACACCCGCAGCCTTGTTGTCCGCCCAATTATATGTCATGTTCCCTTCGTCATCAGTATGCTCAATCGCATGTGTACGCCTGAAAACCTCTGCCATCGTAGGCTCCCTTTGAAACTTTGTCATCTGAGTATATATACAGTAATAAGATTATTAAAAATAAGAATAAGTTAACGATATGCACTATTTGCTTTAAAGAAGAATAAGTTAATGATATGCACTATTTGTCATCTGCTAAAAATATTGAAATTTTATACCAATTCTCTCTTATGTTGCTGGAACGATTTTGAGCCACCGCGGTGTAAACCTGGATTCTTAGCTCTATTTGCTTTATTTCTTTTTGCTACTTCCTATTATATTTGATACACGATTAATTAGAAGAATGCAATCAACATAAATGTGAATATTTTCATTATATCTTACTTTGGCTGCTTCCGTATTCCAGTATGCATTAAATCCAGCCCACACATCATCAGTCATCCATGGAGGCTTTTTCGAAGATGTCTTTGCTCTAGAAATTGCTTCTCGATAATTCTTTCGCATTTTCATATTCCAGTATATCAAAAAAAGTTGCATGTCCCGCGGCTCCACACGTACAACCGCCTGCATATCAAATTTATTTTTATTTATAGTACATTACTTTCAATAATAATATAAAAAAATACTTGCCAGCAAATCGGCTAAAATAGCATTCTTGATGTGAGGTGGGATACTATCCCAATGCGGCCATGCCCCAGACATCCTGCTCGTGTAGGACTTCTTCGACACCTCTAAAATAAATTCTGCTGGCTGGATTTCGAACCCCCTGCGTACATGTTTACATAGATATTTCATATATTTTAAATAAACTAAATAGAAATAAATTTGACACTTACCCAACACTCTTAGGAACAATCTCTACAACTCGCCGTAAATCAGGCTCGGAGCTACTAGGACCTGCTCCTGGTGTAGGAGATGGGGAAGGAGTCGGCTGTGACAAACTCCTCGATCGTCGTCCACCAGACATATCTCTTACAATCATATAATGCATACAAATAACTTGAATTGTTAACAGTTTAAACTGAAATAATTTATAAACTAAGCTTTCAAGTTAATTAATTAATTTTAATTCAAATTTAAACAATCATGTTTATTTCATTTTTAGTTAAATATTTAAGTAATTAAATAAAAATATGAAACATGGTCAAACTTAATTTTTAGTTAATAAAGTGTAAATAGTTGAATGAACTATAAAGTAGTTTAATAAAATATGAAATATGATATAACTTAATATGTAGTTAACTAGCATCAACTATGCACTTTGACTCATATGCACAACATTGATTAACACAAAATCACGATATATTCAAGTTACTCTCACCAAATACAAACACAATCATCCTACAACACATTCATCGTAAGCCTACATACGTCATAATCATTGTTTTCAACATCCTATATCCATTACATATGTGACAATCATAGTTTTTTTTCTTTCTAATCAATTACATTTATCCCCAAATCAACTTACAACACAACCATCATCATAAGCATCTCTCATGACAACCAATTTCATATTCATAAACATTCAATATAACTAATTTCATATTCATAAACATTCAATTTTGCAAACCCATATAAATAAGCAACTAAAGCCTTCAATTAACCCTAATTAAGCATAAATTAGAGTTAGATGACATACCGAAATGATTGAAGAATCTTGGAATCGAATTTGGAGGTTGGAATCGGATCAACAATGGGGGGCGACGAGATGTAGGGTTTGGGAATTGTTTTGGGGGAAAAATAAAATGAGGAACAAAGAGGGCTCGGCAGTTTGATAACTGCAGAACGAGCAACGGCTTGCGACGGCCAGCGATGGCCGTTTTTTTAGCGGTCGCAAGCCGTTGCTCATGCTCGTCGCTAAACGAAGCCTTTCTAGTAGTGATTTTATGTTGTTTCTTAAGGTTGTTGTCATCAAAACAATAATTCCCTTTTCACACCATCCAAAAAAGTAGTATTTATAACTATTCTTTATTATCTGTGAAATGTCGATATGTGTACTTAGTTTTATTTTTTTAGGATCTTATCCAATTAAAACTTGATAGTTATCCTTAGAGTGAAGAATGAAAGTTGGTCGTCCTTTGAAATTATAATAATAACAATTCAATTCTTGAAACAAATATTCGATATTTATTATATATGCACTCTCTTTTTTATTTCTTTAGTATATTGCTACTTAATCCCTATGGGCGAGTTTTGAGTTGGAGTAGTTCCTTTTATATGTATGGCTGTAGAGACATAGAATGTACTTTAAGTAATAAACACCAAATTTCAAAATGATGACAACATCAGGAAATGAACAAGTTATATTTACACATATATTAATTATTTTATGTGTTTATATATAAGGAAAGTCTATATGAACACAAAACGTGGACACAAAATCTGAACCATTAGATCTCCCCCTGAATTCCACCTCCCATATAAAGATAAACAAATTTTATGGTCTAGATTTTGTGTACATAAACTTATGTGTAATTTTGTGTCTCAATAGCTGCATATATATATATATATATATATATATATATATATACACATATATATATATTGTACATAGCGCAGGATATTGATATTGAAGACTCACGAGTATTAAAGAGTTCAAGATTTCAAGATATTACTGAGTCTTAGATATTATGTTAAGACTCAGGTTATACTTATTTCTCTTCATCTAACTTTACAAACTGATTTTTCAAAATATATTTCAAAAGAATTACAATTTTCAAATCTCTTTACGGAAATATTTTCAAATATCCTTTATTTTCAAAATGATTTTTCAAAAAGAAATTTTAGGTTGCGTTGAAATAATTTATATTTATACTTTTACTTGTTACTACCAAAATTAACTACGAGACAGATTGACAGTGAAGGGTATCGGACCGCCACAGACAAAGAAAAGTTATCTGTAAGCAGAAGCTAAGCACAGGGTAAAACCGAGAGCCTAAGAGAAGTGTCTGGAAGGGCAAGCAACCGGCACCCTCAACAAAGAAGGAACCTCAAATCCAGTACAAAGAGATTACCGGCAGGGAAATTCCGATAGGAGGTGTAACAACCTGGAAAATCAGAAGCAATTAAAAAAAAATTATTTTGGCGATTTTAATGGATTTTGAATATTTAAAATGAATTATTTTAAATAATAACGATGGAAAATTTATTTTCGACGAAGTTAAAACGAATAATTTATTTTAATTATATAACGAGCCTGAAATGGCGCGGTAGTTTGAAAATTCGATTTCGAATTTCAAATGAATATACATAATTCGTTTTAAATCAGATTTCAGCGAAACAAGAAATACTCAAATCTGTAAAGACCCGCAACTTCCCCGTAAGGGAAAGCGTCGGATAGTTCGAGAACAAGCCACAACATAACGCATACATAAGAACATCTCATCGTATATTACAACAATGCATCAGATTACAAGAATATACAGAGTATAAATGAATAAATATTACACAGAAATATCAGAGATTAACAATAAGTTACATAGCAGCGGAAAAATAATACAATACACAACTAGAAGAGATATACGGATACAAAGCTTTCCGGATATCGTTCCAGCTGTAAACCAGGATCCTGTGAATATAAATCTGCAAAACCAAAACTACTAGCTGCCCGTGTCAAAAATAGGGGCACCCAGAGTTTAGGTTAAAACAATAAACTCCAGGTCAGTCATGTGACTGGTGTGAGAACTAAAACAGTTATTAATCTTTATTCTAAATCATTAGGTAAATCAAGGGACCACGCCGTATAACACGGAACGGGTTTCCTCCCAAGAATACCAGTGCATAAAACAAACAGCGCAATGCTAAATAAAGAAAAATGAAGCTGTTATAAGACCCAGGTCCTATCACACAATGCAACGCAAGCCGGGGGATAGGGTTTTCCCTTATAACAGCCAAAGAATGCTTGATACGTTTAAAACAAATCATTTGATACTATAATAAGTGCATATTGTATAAAACAAAACAACTTCAAATCATAAGTATCAATCATAGGCGGCATGGGTACCATATATCATGTCGCCATATATAGGTTTACAAATAAAACCGCAAAGTCACGTATTTGGAAATTGGATTTCCGTCTATGAACCGAGGCCAGGGATCGTCCTCTACCGATTCGAGACAATCTAGCCTACCATGTCTCAGGAACAGCCGCAACTGCCCCCTGGATCGTCAGGGCCGGTCCACCGATGTGGATTATTATGCCTGAACAATACGTCTCCCCGCCCTTTGGGGCGCAAACGAGCCAACGAATGACTCCATCGGTTCGAGAACGACCGATCAATCCGAGGCGCCTCGCAACAGCAACAACCACATAAGTCAAACCGTCAGGGCGTGTAAAACCACTGACGCCACTTTTAGCTAGAAAGAAACGCAAGTCCTCCCTGAGGTCCGTCTCCCGTTTTTGGTTCATACCTGGTGTGAAACACGCGAGGGTAAACGTTACACAAAGCTACGCCACAAAGGCCGTGCTTTGATCATCACCACAAGACTTTGCTTTTCAACAGAAGCCTTGATCATTTGCATCTTAGCATGCCACACAGGCAAACCATCCTATGCAACCGATATCAGTCACACAGAATGAAATCCGATGTCAGACACACAGTCCATTTACAAGTCCGTCCTGGGTCTGAACGAAACCGGAGGCACCTAGTACCCCGCATATCCATCGATCTCCAAGTACGTCTGGACGATCACTAACTGTTTCCATCTTCTTGGGTGTACAGCCCAATCAAGATCATCAGTAATTACCCAAAACGACGTGAAGACCTCCGGTCTTCGACCATCGTCTTCATCTTCGACTTATCGTCGTATCAGTTATTCAGAATGGGATAAACCCGGTCTTTCCGAATAACTCGCGTATATATTATAAAAGTGTTACACAAACACAACATACGCCTCATTCCAATTCATTAGTCACTAACCGTAAATTAATCAAGAGAATAATTTCCCAAATATTAACCCCGAAGGCCGAAACCAACATCAGATCAATATCCAGAAAACCATTCTGCTTGGCTAACCGACAGTTAGTTTCTAAATTTCACATTCAAATCTAATTAAAGATTTAACTATCGCCTGGAGCAAAACTGGTGATACTCCATTCTCGATTCTTTTCAATCTAATTAAAGATTCATTAAAACTCCACTTAGTTTTAATCTGTGACTGGGTTAAAGAATCAGTGTCATTTAAACACGGTTCACGATAAACCCAAAGTCACATCCATTAATTATCGGGTTAAAGAACAAGTGTTATTTAAAACACTGTTCACGATAAACCCAAAAATCAATATTCATTCAATTCCAATTAAATATTATTTAATTGGTACACTTCATCAAATCTAAATCAAAAGATTTAATCTTTTCTCAACTGGGTTCAAGAACAGTGTTAGTGAAGACACCATTCACGACAAACCCAAATCACATTCATTAATTATCGGGTTAAAGAACAAGTGTTATTTAAAACACTGTTCACGATAAACCCAAAAATCAATATTCATTCAATTCAATTAAATATTATTTAATTGGTACACTTCATTAAATCTAAATAAAAAGATTTAATCATTTCTCAACTGGGTTCAAGAACAGTGTTAGTGAAGACACCATTCACGACAAACCCAAATCACATTCATTAATTATCGGGTAAAGAACAAGTGTTATTTAAAACACTGTTCACGATAAACCCAAAAATCTACATCGATTCAATTCCAATTAAATATTATTTAATTGGTACACTTCATTAAATCTAAATAAAAAGATTTAATCTTTTCTCAACTGGGGTTCAAGAACAGTGTTAGTGAAGACACCATTCACGACAAACCCAAATCACATTCGATATTCAATACAAGGCTCTGAATAGAAAATATATCGGCTTATATTCAATATCGAATTCTACGACTAACAAATGTCGTATTGGAAATAACGATATAATTATATATCTTTCAAATTTCCATAACCACACCTGTATAATCACGAATTCCAACATCGAAATATTCCCGAAGACAATTTCGATTCAAATCCACTCCAATGCAATCATTGGAAATTTTGGTTATTTTCAAAACCCTTTTCAAATTCAATTTATTTATTTAAAAATAAATAGAATTATAATTCTAGTTCAAAACTAGTTCATTTCGATAAAATCTATTTTTATCTTTTCAAATATGGAGTTTTTCATCCCAAACTTTCACAAATCATTTCTTATGATTTTACACAAATTATTACTATTTTTAATAATTTTATCAAGGCCCGTACAGTCGATTTCCAACAACGGCCATCGAACTGCACTTACAGCGACCTTTTTCGAATTTGATTTGGACGTATCTCCAAATCCAACCGTTAGATTTCAAATTTCTAACATTCATTAGAAAGCTCTTTTCGATACGAACCCAACGGTTCCGGTTTTAGGAGAATCCGACGGTCGGATCTCCCGCAATGTCCGTTTGAAATAAATGGTCGAAATTCACGAACTGCCGCGGCGCGGCGCGTTCTATTCAGGCCATTATATTATATATATAATATATATAATATATACTTCGTCGATTTCTATTTAAAACGAATTATATAAATAGTTTTAAATTCGTTTCAAAAGCAATTTCAACCTCCTTTTCAATTCAAATCAAAATTGAATTCTTCTTTATAAATTCGTTTCAAAATTCATTTCTATTCAATTCAAATTTCAATTCAATTTGAATCCATTTCAATTCGTTTTCAATTCAATTCTTTTCGAAATCGTTTTCAATTCAATTCATTTCGAAATCGTTTTCAATTCAATTCATTTCGAAATCGTTTTCAATGCAATTCATTTCGAAATCGTTTTATTTTCAATTCATTTCGAAATCGTTTTATTCAATTCATTTCAAAATATTTGATTTCAATTCATTTCAAAATATTCGATTTCGAAATCACTTTTCAATATTCATTTTAAAATGAATAAAATCGATATAAATATCGTTCACGTCAAAATGGCGTCAATCTAATCCTCACGGCTTCACATATTTCTATTTTCAAATATTCTATTTCAAATATTTCTATTTCAAATATTTCTATTTCAAATATTTCTTTTTTTTTTTTTTTTTGAAACTGGAATGAGGCCCAATCAATTACCATATAATGTTAATTATATGGATTTTCTACAACACATGTATATATCAACAACGATGAATAATCAACCATCAACCAAAGTGCACTACACTGTATAAGCATCAAATATAGACATTTAACGCTTATA
This sequence comes from Allium sativum, assembly GCA_030737875.1. Lineage (NCBI taxonomy): Eukaryota > Viridiplantae > Streptophyta > Magnoliopsida > Asparagales > Amaryllidaceae > Allium > Allium sativum. The sequence continues at coordinate 123,348,765 of CM060912.1, read as the reverse complement.
GCAGCTTGTCAATCAATCGATCGACATATTTAATCAATCAGGATGAGTGAACTTCAAATTTCATCCTAACACCCGTGTGGGGTTTCAAACAATCAAACACATATTTTATTTGTGCAGTTAGGCGATGTGAAAAATTTATCGACCCAATCAACGTCATTCAAATAGGTGTACATAAACAAACCGTCTGGTTTGTAAATGAATATTTATTTATTCACATTCACGTTAAAAATTATATTTTTAACGATAACACATTTTATTTTAACATATGAATTTCTATTCAGTTCATTCGTTAAATAAAATGCTATTTTTATTTTTTTTTTTCTAACTTATTTTAGAAAATTTCGGCGGCATAACGGCACGATACTAGAAACGGGACAAGGCCTAGCCTTATCCCCGGTCTAGTGAAGGCCCACGCCATTCACACATCAATCAAATCAATTCGTTATGCAAACCACAAACTTTGAAGTAAGGATCTAACCTAGCCTTACTCCTTCGCCTTATAACGGCGCACGTCTAATCCTAACCAATTTATCGATTCGATTTTTCACACCACAAACCACATTCAAACCAATATCGCAATCAATCACCAAACAGTCAAACAAACAAGTCCATGGTCTGTGGACGATTGTGTCGGGTGCTACTAAGCACCGTCTGCATCCTAGTATATATATATAACTAGAAATAAAATAGAAAGGTGAGAAATTCTCACTTTTAGCTATCCAACCATCTCGACTCTTCTTTTGCAGAAGTCTTCGTCGTTTCGCCTTTTTGTCACCTTCGTTGCCCAAGGCCACTATATATATAAAAACGAATTTTTATTTCAAAGTTCAATATATAAAAATCGAATTTTTATTTCAAAGTTCAATATATAAAAATCGAATTTTTATTTCAAAGTTCAATATATAAAAATCGAATTTTTATTTCAAAGTTCAATATATAAAAATCGAATTTTTACTTCAAAGTTCAATATATAAAAATCGAATTTTTATTTCAAAGTTCAATATATAAAAATCGAATTTTTATTTCAAAGTTCAATATATAAAAATCGAATTTTTATTTCAAAGTTCAATATATAAAAATCGAATTTTTATTTCAAAGTTCAATATATAAAAATCGAATTTTTATTTCAAAGTTCAATATATAAAAATCGAATTTTTATTTCAAAGTTCAATACTTAAAAATCGAATTTTTATTTCAAAGTTCAATACTTAAAAATCGAATTTTTATTTCAAAGTTCAATACTTAAAAATCGAATTTTTATTTCAAAGTTCAATACTTAAAAATCGAATTTTTATTTCAAAGTTCAATACTTAAAAATCGAATTTTTATTTCAAAGTTCAATACTTAAAAATCGAATTTTTATTCCGCTAATATATAGACAATAATCTCATTTCAAAAATATTGATTTCGCCTTTATAAAAATAAAGTTTTCACCATTTTAAATTAAAGTCTTCACCTTTTTAAATTAAAAGTTTTCACCATTTTAAATTAAAGTCTTCACCTTTTTAAATTAAAAGTTTTCACCTTTTTAAATTAAAAGTTTTCACCTTTTTAAATTAAAAGTTTTCACCTTTCAAAAATCAGTTTCAAATTACTTTTAAAATTTTGATTTTATATTTTCCTTAAATCAGTTTTAAAATGAATACAAATCAGTTTTTAAAATGAATAAAAATCAGTTTTTAAAATGAATAAAAATCAGTTTTAAAATGAATACAAATCAGTTTTTAAATGCTTTAAAGAATTAAAATAAAAACGAAATTAAGAAAAAAACTTACTGTTATTGTACGAAGAGGGAGGAGGAGGGGTGGAGCGGCTTCCAGTGCGGTGGCGCGGGGGGGGGGGGGGGGGATGAAGGGGTTGCGTCGGCTATTTCGAGGGGGAAAGGGGACTGCGGAGGAGAGGGGGGTTCGATCGGGGGTTGCGGCTAGTGGGAGGAAGCGGCGCCGGAGGTTGACTTGGGGGAGGGTTGTCGCGCCAGTGGCGGCGCGCTGAGAGGAGGGCGGCGGCGGAAGTTCGACGATGTCTGGGGTTTTTTTTTTTTTTCTTTTTTATCCTTTACAGAAGAATGATCGGGGGGGGGGGCCAAAAGGTTTTAAGGGAGAGAAATTTTTTTTTTTTTTTTTAATTTATTTTATCCTAAAGAGTTGACTTTCAAATACGACCTCTAAACGAGGCCCACCGCCTGTCGTCTATAGCGTTCTACCCCCATTCCGAACACAATGGGATATGTATCGCAAGCTGATTCGACTGTTTGAATCAGTTTCCATTAAATTTACATTTAAAACTTTATATTGAATTTTAAACGTACATTTCAAATTACCGGGGTCACATACTAACTAGAAAAATTCCAGAAAAATATTTTCTAGCTTCGTATTGACGATACGGTCCTAACAAAACTAGTTTCGTCGAATTCTGAGACCGTTTGAAAAATGGCCAATTTCCAGTCGATTAAAATCAACTGAAACTGGTCAAACGCGTTTTCCTTTGCCACGCTCACATATTGATTCGAAAAATTATGAAATTTGAAACCTAGCAATAACTTAACATCACGGACCCAACAAAACTGGTTTCGTCGAAATCCGAGGTCATTTGCAAAATGTCCATTTTTAAGGGCCTGAATTCCATAGCGACTATTCAGAATTTTCAACTAGACATATCTTTTGATTCTCGCTACGAAATCTTGATCTTTCGGATTCGTTGGAAAGATATTCACAATTAGATTCCATTATTTTTGGTTTCACTAAAATCCGGATTGTTTTGCACCCGGTACATTCAATTGAAGTTTGAAATCGAATTATCGAACTACCGCGCCATTTTCAATTCTATATAAATAATTATATATAATTATTTATATTCTAACGACGACGCGTATACTATATACGTTCGAATTCTATTCAAAATAAATTTCTCGTCGATATTATTTAAAATAATTCATTTTAAATAATCAAAACTCGCTATAATTGCCAAAATAAAATTTTAAACTGGCCCAGATTTTACGGGTTGTTACAATCTCCCCCACTTAAAACTTTTCGTCCCCGAAAAGGAACAAAGTCGAAAGTGGATTGATTAATCAGCTCTACGCTCGATTCGGCCTCCATTCTCTAACTCTTTAGTTTCTGAGAATTTTCAAAATTTCAAAAATTTGGCTAACACCCTAAATTTTTGAAAAATTTCGCCATAACCTCCCCTGCACCGGGAGCATCGGGGAATTTCAAATAGCTTCCCCGGTCCTTCAGATCTCAAAAAGAAAAAGAAAAAGCCAAGCGGCTAGCCAATAGGCTCACAAAATCATCATCACCCAAACAAAACAGGAAATTATGTAGTAAACATGTACCTATTTGTCGGGCAAACAAATTTTATTCTCTGCTCTAGCCTCCTTGCTATGACCTGTTCAAAGATATATATGTATATGCAAGCAGATGCGACCAATTTTCAATATCGTTCAATATTTGATATAATTAGGCTAAACGGTTCAAAATTATCAAAAAATTAAACAAACAACCCAAACATCAATCAATTAGTGAATTAGAGTTTCAAATTCATAACTTTGATACATAGTCAAAAATCAGATTTTTGATGCCAAATCACAACAAATAAATCTAGCTATATAAGTTTTGGTTCTCACACCAGTCTAATGGAAATATATAGAAAATCACACCTTCGAAACTCGAATACCAATTCTGATGATGTCTAGACTATCATCAGAATCGTCTCCGGGCGACTAGAGTGTGGCTCTATATCTATCCAGTATATTAAAACTTCAAATACACGTGGATCAGACGCATACGCAAAGACTATATATATACTGGACTGTCCAAATTCAATATAAATAGATAATCAGATACGAATAATTGATTTAAATTTTCAAAACAAAATTTGTTTTCATTTGAAAAATATACTCTTCACACTCGTTCTAGGATACTACTGATCCTATCTCTAACGAGTCATCCCCATTGGATATTACCAATCCAACATCTGATGAATTCTTTCGTATGGTTCTAATGTGTCTTGTTCTCTGAGCTTTGTAAACCAAAGCTCTGATACCACGTGTAAAGACCCGCAACTTCCCCGTAAGGGAAAGCGTCGGATAGTTCGAGAACAAGCCACAACATAACGCATACATAAGAACATCTCATCGTATATTACAACAATGCATCAGATTACAAGAATATACAGAGTATAAATGAATAAATATTACACAGAAATATCAGAGATTAACAATAAGTTACATAGCAGCGGAAAAATAATACAATACACAACTAGAAGAGATATACGGATACAAAGCTTTCCGGATATCGTTCCAGCTGTAAACCAGGATCCTGTGAATATAAATCTGCAAAACCAAAACTACTAGCTGCCCGTGTCAAAAATAGGGGCACCCAGAGTTTAGGTTAAAACAATAAACTCCAGGTCAGTCATGTGACTGGTGTGAGAACTAAAACAGTTATTAATCTTTATTCTAAATCATTAGGTAAATCAAGGGACCACGCCGTATAACACGGAACGGGTTTCCTCCCAAGAATACCAGTGCATAAAACAAACAGCGCAATGCTAAATAAAGAAAAATGAAGCTGTTATAAGACCCAGGTCCTATCACACAATGCAACGCAAGCCGGGGGATAGGGTTTTCCCTTATAACAGCCAAAGAATGCTTGATACGTTTAAAACAAATCATTTGATACTATAATAAGTGCATATTGTATAAAACAACTTCAAATCATAAGTATCAATCATAGGCGGCATGGGTACCATATATCATGTCGCCATATATAGGTTTACAAATAAAACCGCAAAGTCACGTATTTGGAAATTGGATTTCCGTCTATGAACCGAGGCCAGGGATCGTCCTCTACCGATTCGAGACAATCTAGCCTACCATGTCTCAGGAACAGCCGCAACTGCCCCCTGGATCGTCAGGGCCGGTCCACCGATGTGGATTATTATGCCTGAACAATACGTCTCCCCGCCTTTGGGGCGCAAACGAGCCAACGAATGACTCCATCGGTTCGAGAACGACCGATCAATCCGAGGCGCCTCGCAACAGCAACAACCACATAAGTCAAACTCGTCAGGGCGTGTAAAACCACTGACGCCACTTTTAGCTAGAAAGAAACGCAAGTCCTCCCTGAGGTCCGTCTCCCGTTTTTGGTTCATACCTGGTGTGAAACACGCGAGGTAAACGTTACACAAAGCTACGCCACAAAGGCCGTGCTTTGATCATCACCACAAGACTTTGCTTTTCAACAGAAGCCTTGATCATTTGCATCTTAGCATGCCACACAGGCAAACCATCCTATGCAACCGATATCAGTCACACAGAATGAAATCCGATGTCAGACACACAGTCCATTTACAAGTCCGTCCTGGGTCTGAACGAAACCGGAGGCACCTAGTACCCCGCATATCCATCGATCTCCAAGTACGTCTGGACGATCACTAACTGTTTCCATCTTCTTGGGTGTACAGCCCAATCAAGATCATCAGTAATTACCCAAAACGACGTGAAGACCTCCGGTCTTCGACCATCGTCTTCATCTTCGACTTATCGTCGTATCAGTTATTCAGAATGGGATAAACCCGGTCTTTCCGAATAACTCGCGTATATATTATAAAAGTGTTACACAAACACAACATACGCCTCATTCCAATTCATTAGTCACTAACCGTAAATTAATCAAGAGAATAATTTCCCAAATATTAACCCCGAAGGCCGAAACCAACATCAGATCAATATCCAGAAAACCATTCTGCTTGGCTAACCGACAGTTAGTTTCTAAATTTCACATTCAAATCTAATTAAAGATTTAACTATCGCCTGGAGCAAAACTGGTGATACTCCATTCTCGATTCTTTTCAATCTAATTAAAGATTCATTAAAACTCCACTTAGTTTTAATCTGTGACTGGGTTAAAGAATCAGTGTCATTTAAAACACGGTTCACGATAAACCCAAAGTCACATCCCATTAATTATCGGGTTAAAGAACAAGTGTTATTTAAAACACTGTTCACGATAAACCCAAAAATCAATATTCATTCAATTCCAATTAAATATTATTTAATTGGTACACTTCATCAAATCTAAATCAAAAGATTTAATCTTTTCTCAACTGGGTTCAAGAACAGTGTTAGTGAAGACACCATTCACGACAAACCCAAATCACATTCATTAATTATCGGGTTAAAGAACAAGTGTTATTTAAAACACTGTTCACGATAAACCCAAAAATCAATATTCATTCAATTCCAATTAAATATTATTTAATTGGTACACTTCATTAAATCTAAATAAAAAGATTTAATCATTTCTCAACTGGGTTCAAGAACAGTGTTAGTGAAGACACCATTCACGACAAACCCAAATCACATTCATTAATTATCGGGTTAAAGAACAAGTGTTATTTAAAACACTGTTCACGATAAACCCAAAAATCTACATCGATTCAATTCCAATTAAATATTATTTAATTGGTACACTTCATTAAATCTAAATAAAAAGATTTAATCTTTTCTCAACTGGGTTCAAGAACAGTGTTAGTGAAGACACCATTCACGACAAACCCAAATCACATTCGATATTCAATACAAGGCTCTGAATAGAAAATATATCGGCTTATATTCAATATCGAATTCTACGACTAACAAATGTCGTATTGGAAATAACGATATAAATATATATCTTTCAAATTTCCATAACCACACCTGTATAATCACGAATTCCAACATCGAAATATTCCGAAGACAATTTCGATTCAAATCCACTCCAATGCAATCATTGGAAATTTTGGTTATTTTCAAAACCCTTTTCAAATTCAATTTATTTATTTAAAAATAAATAGAATTATAATTCTAGTTCAAAACTAGTTCATTTCGATAAAAATCTATTTTTATCTTTTCAAATATGGAGTTTTTCATCCCAAACTTTCACAAATCATTCTTATGATTTTACACAAATTATTACTATTTTTAATAATTTTATCAAGGCCCGTACAGTCGATTTCCAACAACGGCCATCGAACTGCACTTACAGCGACCTTTTTCGAATTTGATTTGGACGTATCTCCAAATCCAACCGTTAGATTTCAAATTTCTAACATTCATTAGAAAGCTCTTTTCGATACGAACCCAACGGTTCCGGTTTTAGGAGAATCCGACGGTCGGATCTCCCGCAATGTCCGTTTGAAATAAATGGTCGAAATTCACGAACTGCCGCGGCGCGGCGCGTTCTATTCAGGCCATTATATTATATATATAATATATATAATATATACTTCGTCGATTTCTATTTAAAACGAATTATATAAATAGTTTTAAATTCGTTTCAAAAGCAATTTCAACCTCCTTTTCAATTCAAATCAAAATTGAATTCTTCTTTATAAATTCGTTTCAAAATTCATTTCTATTCAATTCAAATTTCAATTCAATTTGAATCCATTTCAATTCGTTTTCAATTCAATTCTTTTCGAAATCGTTTTCAATTCAATTCATTTCGAAATCGTTTTCAATTCAATTCATTTCGAAATCGTTTTCAATGCAATTCATTTCGAAATCGTTTTATTTTCAATTCATTTCGAAATCGTTTTATTCAATTCATTTCAAAATATTTGATTTCAATTCATTTCAAAATATTCGATTTCGAAATCACTTTTCAATATTCATTTTAAAATGAATAAAATCGATATAAATATCGTTCACGTCAAAATGGCGTCAATCTAATCCTCACGGCTTCACATATTTCTATTTTCAAATATTCTATTTCAAATATTTCTATTTCAAATATTTCTATTTCAAATATTTCTTTCTTTTTTTTTTTTTGAAACTGGAATGAGGCCCAATCAATTACCATATAATGTTAATTATATGGATTTTCTACAACACATGTATATATCAACAACGATGAATAATCAACCATCAACCAAAGTGCACTACACTGTATAAGCATCAAATATAGACATTTAACGCTTATAGCAGCTTGTCAATCAATCGATCGACATATTTAATCAATCAGGATGAGTGAACTTCAAATTTCATCCTAACACCCGTGTGGGGTTTCAAACAATCAAACACATATTTTATTTGTGCAGTTAGGCGATGTGAAAAATTTATCGACCCAATCAACGTCATTCAAATAGGTGTACATAAACAAACCGTCTGGTTTGTAAATGAATATTTATTTATTCACATTCACGTTAAAAATTATATTTTTAACGATAACACATTTTATTTTAACATATGAATTTCTATTCAGTTCATTCGTTAAATAAAATGCTATTTTTATTTTTTTTTTTCTAACTTATTTTAGAAAATTTCGGCGGCATAACGGCACGATACTAGAAACGGGACAAGGCCTAGCCTTATCCCCGGTCTAGTGAAGGCCCACGCCATTCACACATCAATCAAATCAATTCGTTATGCAAACCACAAACTTTGAAGTAAGGATCTAACCTAGCCTTACTCCTTCGCCTTATAACGGCGCACGTCTAATCCTAACCAATTTATCGATTCGATTTTTCACACCACAAACCACATTCAAACCAATATCGCAATCAATCACCAAACAGTCAAACAAACAAGTCCATGGTCTGTGGACGATTGTGTCGGGTGCTACTAAGCACCGTCTGCATCCTAGTATATATATATAACTAGAAATAAAATAGAAAGGTGAGAAATTCTCACTTTTAGCTATCCAACCATCTCGACTCTTCTTTTGCAGAAGTCTTCGTCGTTTCGCCTTTTTGTCACCTTCGTTGCCCAAGGCCACTATATATATAAAAACGAATTTTTATTTCAAAGTTCAATATATAAAAATCGAATTTTTATTTCAAAGTTCAATATATAAAAATCGAATTTTTATTTCAAAGTTCAATATATAAAAATCGAATTTTTATTTCAAAGTTCAATATATAAAAATCGAATTTTTACTTCAAAGTTCAATATATAAAAATCGAATTTTTATTTCAAAGTTCAATATATAAAAATCGAATTTTTATTTCAAAGTTCAATATATAAAAATCGAATTTTTATTTCAAAGTTCAATATATAAAAATCGAATTTTTATTTCAAAGTTCAATATATAAAAATCGAATTTTTATTTCAAAGTTCAATACTTAAAAATCGAATTTTTATTTCAAAGTTCAATACTTAAAAATCGAATTTTTATTTCAAAGTTCAATACTTAAAAATCGAATTTTTATTTCAAAGTTCAATACTTAAAAATCGAATTTTTATTTCAAAGTTCAATACTTAAAAATCGAATTTTTATTTCAAAGTTCAATACTTAAAAATCGAATTTTTATTCCGCTAATATATAGACAATAATCTCATTTCAAAAATATTGATTTCGCCTTTATAAAAATAAAGTTTTCACCATTTTAAATTAAAGTCTTCACCTTTTTAAATTAAAAGTTTTCACCATTTTAAATTAAAGTCTTCACCTTTTTAAATTAAAAGTTTTCACCTTTTTAAATTAAAAGTTTTCACCTTTTTAAATTAAAAGTTTTCACCTTTCAAAAATCAGTTTCAAATTACTTTTAAAATTTTGATTTTATATTTTCCTTAAATCAGTTTTAAAATGAATACAAATCAGTTTTTAAAATGAATAAAAATCAGTTTTTAAAATGAATAAAAATCAGTTTTAAAATGAATACAAATCAGTTTTTAAATGCTTTAAAGAATTAAAATAAAAACGAAATTAAGAAAAAAACTTACTGTTATTGTACGAAGAGGGAGGAGGAGGGGTGGAGCGGCTTCCAGTGCGGTGGCGCGGGGGGGGGGGGGGGGATGAAGGGGTTGCGTCGGCTATTTCGAGGGGGAAAGGGGACTGCGGAGGAGAGGGGGGTTCGATCGGGGGTTGCGGCTAGTGGGAGGAAGCGGCGCCGGAGGTTGACTTGGGGGAGGGTTGTCGCGCCAGTGGCGGCGCGCTGAGAGGAGGGGCGGCGGCGGAAGTTCGACGATGTCTGGGTTTTTTTTTTTTTTCTTTTTTATCCTTTACAGAAGAATGATCGGGGGGGGGGGCCAAAAGGTTTTAAGGGAGAGAAATTTTTTTTTTTTTTTTTTAATTTATTTTATCCTAAAGAGTTGACTTTCAAATACGACCTCTAAACGAGGCCCACCGCCTGTCGTCTATAGCGTTCTACCCCCATTCCGAACACAATGGGATATGTATCGCAAGCTGATTCGACTGTTTGAATCAGTTTCCATTAAATTTACATTTAAAACTTTATATTGAATTTTAAACGTACATTTCAAATTACCGGGGTCACATACTAACTAGAAAAATTCCAGAAAAATATTTTCTAGCTTCGTATTGACGATACGGTCCTAACAAAACTAGTTTCGTCGAATTCTGAGACCGTTTGAAAAATGGCCAATTTCCAGTCGATTAAAATCAACTGAAACTGGTCAAACGCGTTTTCCTTTGCCACGCTCACATATTGATTCGAAAAATTATGAAATTTGAAACCTAGCAATAACTTAACATCACGGACCCAACAAAACTGGTTTCGTCGAAATCCGAGGTCATTTGCAAAATGTCCATTTTTAAGGGCCTGAATTCCATAGCGACTATTCAGAATTTTCAACTAGACATATCTTTTGATTCTCGCTACGAAATCTTGATCTTTCGGATTCGTTGGAAAGATATTCACAATTAGATTCCATTATTTTTGGTTTCACTAAAATCCGGATTGTTTTGCACCCGGTACATTCAATTGAAGTTTGAAATCGAATTATCGAACTACCGCGCCATTTTCAATTCTATATAAATAATTATATATAATTATTTATATTCTAACGACGACGCGTATACTATATACGTTCGAATTCTATTCAAAATAAATTTCTCGTCGATATTATTTAAAATAATTCATTTTAAATAATCAAAACTCGCTATAATTGCCAAAATAAAATTTTAAACTGGCCCAGATTTTACGGGTTGTTACAAAATCTGTTTAATCATATCTTTCTAACGGATGTAAGAAACCGATATTTCACTTTACAGAGTGTTAGATACGTCCACTTTAAAATTCAGAAAAGTCGCTGTGGAATTTATATATATTTTAATATATATATAAAGGCCTTGAAAATAGCCATTTTGCAAACGATCTCTGTTTTTGACGAAACTACTTTTGTTGGATCCGGATGTCAAATTATTGTTAGGTTTCAAAATTCATAATTTTGAAATCAATATGTGAGCGTGGCAAAAGAAAACGTGTTTTAACAGTTTCAGTCAATTTCATCGACCAGAAAATGACCATTTTTCAAACGGTCTCAGAATTTGATGAAATTAGTTTTGTTAGGACCGTACCGTCAATACGAAGCTAGAAATAATTTTTCGGGAATTTTTAAAATCAGTATGTGGCCCCGGTAATTTAAAATGTGCGTTCAAATTCAATATACATTGACTTACATTTTAATTTGAATAGAAACTGATCGAAATGATAAAATTGGCTAACGAAACATATCCCATTGTGTTCGGGATGGGGGTATTTGGCTAGGAACGACAGTCGTTGAGTTTGATTTAGAGTGCATATGAATAAACATGAATTTTTGAAATTTAATGAATTAAATAATAATAAAAATATTAATAAAAGGGGGCAACCCTAGCCCAAACGAGCAGCCGCCACTCAGAAAATTCAAAGGCCGATTTTCACCCAAATTCCTTTTGATTTTTCTCCGAATCTAAAGCGAATTTCAATAGGAAACCAAAACGAAAACAGGAGAGATTTTGATGAGCTTCAAATCTACAGTGGTTTGATCAAGTATGGCGTGGTATACTGGAAGAAATCGGGGCTCAAAGCACCCACCGTCGAGCTCAATTTTAGAGCAATGGGGCCCACCGAGCTACACTCTTTTCGTGTCGGAGGAAGGCGATGCCACCCCCCTTCGTGCGATGTTCTCTGATCCTCCTCCGGCAGCTTGTCGCACGAGCAAATTGGAGCCCTAGGGCCTGAGTTAATTTTGAAGATGGCGGCTTCTGTTTTAGAACGAGAAAGAAGAAATGTTAAGGGAATTAGAATAATAATTAAAGTTAATTATATATTTAATTATTCTTTAATGTAATTAACATTCGAATGACCATATCTTGTCCGTGCAGCAGCGAAATCGAATGATTCGAAATGCGTTGGAATCGTAGGATCGAGCATTTCAACATGGAACTGACTAGGACCAAAACCGAGCAAATCAGAATTTGGGGAAATTTCAAACCTAAACAGTACTAAGATTCAGAGATAAACACTGATGGAGTCAAAACCAAGGTGAGAACTTCTCTCACTTTGTATAGTTATTTATTTTATAACTGCATATATGAACTGCTCACATACGTCCACAGACCGTGGACGATTTATTTGATTGTATTGTGTGTAATTGTGACATGAAATGAAAATAAAAATAATATATATATGAAATTAAATATATATATATATGAAGTGAGAAATTATATATATACTAAGTGAAAAATTCTATATATACGAAGTGAAAATTGTATATATACGAAGTGAAAAATTATATATATATATATACAAAGTGAGAAATTATATATATACGAAGTGAAAAATTATATATATACGTAGTGAAAACTTATATATATACGTAGTGAAAAATAATATATATATGAAATGAAATATATATATATATATATGAAGTGAGAAATTATATATATACGAAGTGAAAAATTATATATATACGAAATGAAATATATATATATATATATGAAGTGAGAAATAATATATATACGAAGTGAAAAATATTATATATATAATGAAAATATTATATATATGAAGTGAAAATATTATATATATGAAATGTGAAAAATATATATATGAAGTGTGAATAAAAATGATATATATATATAAGGTGAATAATATATATATATGAAATGTGAAAATATTATATATATGAAATGAAAATAATATAAATATATGAAATGTGAAAATAATATATATATGAAATGGAATATATATATATATATATATATATGGAATGTGAAAATTATTTGATTGTTAAAAATATAATTTTTAACATATATATACACTGTATAAAATTATCGTGTATATGGAATATTCAATTTTGATTTAAAATTGAATATGAAGTTGAAATCCTTTTTAAAACGAATTTAAAACAGTTTATAAAATACATTTTAAAAGGAAATCGACGAAATATATATATTATATATACTTAATGGCCTGAATAGAACGCGCCGCGCTGCGACCGTTCGCGAATTTCGACCATTGACTTCGAATTGACATTACGGGAGATCCGACCGTCGGATTCTCCTAAAACCGGAACCGTTGGGTTCATATCGAAAAGAGCTTTCCAACGAATATAGGAAGTTGAAATCTAACGGCTGGATTTGGAATTATGTCCAAATCAATTTTGGAAAAGGTCGCTGTAAGTGCAGCTCGGTGGCCGTTATTGGAAACCGACTGTACGGGCCTTGATAAAATTATTAAAAATATTAATAATTTGTGAAAAATCATAATAAATGATTTGAAAAGAACTAGAATGAAAATTTTCATATTTGAAAAGATAAAAATATATTTTTATCGAAATGAACTAGTTATTAACTAGTGGAATAATCCAATATTTTTAAATAAATAAATTGGATTTGAAATGGTTTTAAAAATAACCAGAATTTCCAATATATGAATTGGAATGGATTTGAATCGAAATTATCTTCGGAACATTTCGATATTGGATTCCGTGATTATACGGATATTGTGGAGGAATTTGAAAGATATATATATATATATATATATATATCGTTATTCCAATACGATATTTGTTGATTTCAGAATTTGATGTTGAATATAAGCCGATATATTTTCTATTCAAAGCCTTGTATTTAATATTGAATTGGATTTTGGGTTTGTCATGAATGGTGTCTTCATTAACACAGTTCTTGAACCCAGTTGAGGAAAGAATGAATCTTTTAATTAAGATTTAAAGAAGTTTACCAATTAATTAATATTTAATTGGAATTGAATTGAAATTGGGTTTGTCGTGAGCTGTGTTTAAATGACATTAGTTCTTTAACCCGAGTAAAAGCAGGATTAATTTCCAGAATGTTGAACAATAAATAAGAAATGATGTTTGGGATTAATACCAAGTGGAGTTTGAATAAATCTTTAATTAGATTGTGAATGAATAAACGGTGATTGAATTTACCAAAACATGTGATGTGATTAAACCAGATTACTTGGTTGTTGATATTCATGATTGTGATTGATTTATTGTTTGGATTGTGCTCGACCAGTTTATGAGCAAGATATGCTTTTACATTTAGCATTGGGTTGGGTAGAAATACTGGTATGCTAACATCTTGTGAAACACTTCACGATTTGACTATGAGATGTGTAACGATGTTGTTGTGTTCATTTCAAATTTAATGAATGATTTTGAAATGATATTTTCTTAAGTGAAAAGAAATATATTCCCGAATTTGGATAGGGAATGTTTTATAAAAATGGTTTATAAAACAGAAAGGATTTCGAGGCCTAAGCCCGATGATTTCTAAAATGATTTAGAAATGTATTATGTGTTACATTGTAATTCATCACATATTCGATTAGTTGCTATTGATAATGTATCTGTTTGGTGGCGGAAAATTTATTCTCTTGCTTAACACCCTTCTTTGAGACATACGAGCTCAAAGGTTATGTAATTAATAGTGACTAATCATATGTGTGAGCTGCTGATATGAAGTACTATATTTTGAAAGTACTTCTGATTATTATGTTGTGAAATGATTTTCCCTACTTCGGGATATGAAATGATTTGGTATGTGGCTAAAGATTTGGTAACCCGGTCTACTAAAAGTATGGGTGGGATCCAGTGCCTTAGGGTGAGTGGTCAGTGTGTAGCCTGCTCCATGTGTGGGAGGTGCATATATATATATATATATATATATATATATATATATATCCTGCTCCATGTGTGGGAGGGGGTGTGTGTGTGTGTGTGTGTGTATATATATATATCGAGTTGCTAAGGTATGTGCCCTTTGCCTTGTCTGAGTAGAGCCCGATATTTGGTTGCATACTTGTTTGTATGCATTGTTATGTTTTGGAATTCATATTTCCAAAGATTTTGGTTTGAAATCCCGAAGTGAAATCTACTTTGATATAAAAGTTAGATATGTATTTCAAAATGAATTGAAATAGAAATCGGGAAATGAAGTCCAAAGGAATAATTTCTGTAAATTGAATTGGATTTGGAAAATCTAAGTGTGGTGATTAATCTAAATGGGTAGATTGGGATATTGCATGTTGATTGATGCATAGTAGATCCATATCTATATTACTGATTGTTGTTTATACATCGGCATTCATGGGGGTAAACCCGTTCCGCGTTAGCGGCGTGATCCTGTGATTTGCCTTATTTAAAATAAGTTAATTTATAACTGTTTAGAGTTTCTCACACCAGTCCCATGACTGACTCGTAGTTTGCTTTTCCGTTGCAAACTCAGGTGCCCCTATTTTCCACACGGGCAGTCGAGTAGTTTATTTTGCAGATATATAAGCAGAATTCTAGATTGAAGCTTAAAGCTGTGTCCAGAGCATTGATAGTCTTCCACTGTGTTACTTCATTTGTTTTCCGCTGTGCATTGTATTACATTTATTGTAAATTAATCTTCTGCTGTATTATTATGTTTCGATATACTCTGATATTTTGTACTCTGATGTAACATTATTATGGTGTTTATAAAAGTCTTCTGTTATTTGTTCTGATGTGTTGTATGCCCAGAGTTAGCGTATCCAGGTTTTGAACGATCTTGGTCGATTTAGCGATCGATTAGGTCCAAGTGAAATCCGTATCATTACAGGAAGGATAACCGACAAGAAGTCATCCAAAACCGGGAGCTAATAAAGAGGAAACCAAAAGATACCGCAACCCGAGACCCAGAAGGATGAAAGGGCTATCGGTATTGGCTTAATACCAATACATTAAGAAATGGGAGCATCAAAAGCACAAAGTTCGAAACATAAGGAAACTGTCCAGGAGCCATCTACCGAAACCTCAATTAGATAATCACCAAGAGGCCACAACCAACGAAGCACCAAAAGCACCCTTTCGGAAGGTCGAGGCACATTTTAGAGATTTATCGAAAGGCAGGCTGGAGCCTTAGAAAGGGACAAGATATCCACACTAATCTGCTTAGTGTTGATACCGACAGGGGTGGCGGATCCGTTAACCATCCACTTAAATCATGAAGGCAAGTTCCACGAAGAACTAATACCAAGACCGAAAGTTCATGACTGAAAGCCTATATCCTGAAGACTATATATCCGGAAGCCTGTATATGGGAGCCATCCTAAAGCTATCCACACAGGCAGGATTGGTGTTGATACAAAGAAGATAGACCTGACAATCAAAAAGAAGTTCCAGAGAGCGGACCGTCCGAGAGCCAAAACCGACACCTTAAAAGCAATAAGCAAAGCCAAAATAGCGATCGAAAGTTAAAGCGCCCGGGACCAAAGGGAAAGGCGACCGACAAGGGTTTCTGCTGGCCCAATAAGAAAATGGGGCCCGATTTGTCTATAAATAAGAGCCCAAGGTCTCATTTTTGGGACCGATTTCTCATTTCTCATTCTTGTACTCTTTTTCCCTAGAGAAAAACCTAATCTCTTAATCAATTTGGAGATTTCTATTGTAATCACTTATGTACTCCAAATCAAAAAACAGTAAAGAGCAAATGGATACCTAACATGTTTTCTTATGAGTTTCTTATGTGATTTCTTAGCTATCTCCTATACGACACACCATATGCTCTCTACATAGCCATGGGTTCCGACTTAAGCTTAGGCCATTCCGCATATTTTTTGCAGAACCCCCTCCTACAAGCCGTTTAGCCTCTTTATCGAGAGTTGTGTTTAGGGAACCCTTGTCCCAATATAACTATTGGTTCTTGAGTCGCTTAAGTGTGATACTCACCCACATTGAGGGACGAGTAACTAATCTTTTGGGCTCTAAACCTTGATATCTAGGAAACGGTGAGCTAACTCAAACTCGTGAAAGCTAAATAACCTCATTTTCCCCTTAGGACCTCCATTAAGGTCACTCACAAAGGGAATGCCTTAACTTCGATGGAGGTTTATACGTAAAAGTCACAGATAAAAACACAAGACAGATATAAACACAGGTATATAAGCAGCGGAAAAATAGACTTTCATTTCATAAATAGGTGTTCATACAAAACATTTCCATAATTGTCTCAAAACAAACTTTCAAAACATTACATCATCATTACTGTCTAGATTATTAAAGAACCATAAAACATAAATAAAGCAACAAAAATCCCCATAGTGATATCCAAAGCCATAGCTCGAACGAAAGAGATCCAAACCATACGTCTACTATCTTGAAGCTTGCAAAGAGTCTGAATAAGCTGGGTTGTTTCCTCCCTGTGGACCTGGGGGGGAGGGGAACGGAAGAAAAGAAGACGAAAGAAAAATATAGGGTCAGACATAAAGCCTGGTAAGTCTAGTAACTCTTCAATATGAGAATAAAAAAAAGGGCATGATAGGTATAAACTGAAAACAGGAAAGTACCATGAACTAAGATAAAGTAGTTTAGAACCGAATATACTATCGCACCCCACACTATATCTCTGCACCTACTTGTATTTGTTCCGACTGGCACCCCATGATCGGGATGAAGTGATCCCCTTTCTAAGATCGGCTCCTACTCGCGTAAACATATGTGTCATACGACCCCCAATGATTGTAGATACCTATGCTGGTCCTACCATGGGGTGTATCAAGTCCCATGGTGGTGGCCCGACACAATTCCAAAATGCATAGGTTACACTACTAGTGCCCAGTGCCATGTTTATCTGCTCCGAAGTGTGTGCACTCCCGCACTCCGTTAGAACCTACATTGTTGCACCACTCGTCGTCGCTTTGACCGCTTACAATCAGCCCAGTAATCGTGCCCCACCCTGCCTAGTTTCAGGGTACCATGATACCTAATTGGGTTACTGCTGAAATGGGTCCCCGTTACTAGGGTTTTCTAGTCTGAGTTGGTTAAGTGTTTTAGTTAACTTAACCCTATCAATCCTGACTTAGCTCTAACTCATTCATTAAAGCACCAACCACTCACATTAGACAGGTATTGTTGTGGCTGCCTGTATGCCGGGCGGTTCCGGGCAGTCTTACGCCACAACTCAGTCTATCCTCGGGTCTTTATTGGGCTCAATGCCTTAACCTCCCACATTGGATAGTTATTGTCGTGATTACTGGATAGCCGGGCGGGTCCGGGCAGGTTTACATCACAACTCAATCCAACCTCGGGTTAAGCATACTCGTATTTTCTAAATTTACATATTTGTCTCTTTTACTTGTTATATGTAAATGTTATGGCCCACGTTCCAAGTTCATTATTTTTAGGCATGACAATTCATACCATTTAAATGCCACCAATTATTGACATGTGCCAAACATGCCAACACATATATTTTCATGTTTAATCCCAAGGATATTCCCCCGTTTGTACGTTTTCAAGATTATAATAAATGTTGGGCTAGATATTTCAGCCTAACCTATAAACATAGAAGGGAAAGCCAAGAACATGAAATATTCTAAATAACATAAAGGGTGTGTGACATATGAACTTGCAACTTTGAGATCTAACTAGCATAAATCATGGGTTTCAACTTGTCATGTGAACTTGCATTGAAATGGGGATCTAAATAGGTGTCACATGAATTATTAAATTTAGAGCCTAAATTGTTCATGTATAGATCTAGGCATATCCTCAAATATAAAACTGGCATATGACAAAATTATTTGTATAATTTTGACAACAACATAAGGGTGTAAAACTAGATCAAATCATGTACCCATCTATAACATGAAACTTGTATTAAAATAGATCTTAGCATGGATCCAATTTCTAGTATTTAACTTTGCATAAGAACATGTGAATATACATATGGTTTAATCACATAGGCACAATGGGTTTTACATGAACATATGAACATGTATGTGGATCAAATCATGTAGGCATAATGGTTTCTAACAAAAAGTATATAACTTGCCACAGTCACGTAAACATATAGGTGTGAATTCTAACATGAACCACATATAACTTTGTTTCCATTTTAAATATCTAATAGATCAACACCAAGTAGATTACACCACAAACATTCCATTGAAATCATCGCAAAATAACAGATATGAATTAGAAGATTATACAACATAGTATGATTCCACTTTTCACTTTACATCGAATCAAATCCTAATTTTATTCCCATCGGAAATATCACTATACTTACAACAAATGACGAACTTGAATTCTGGATTCTGAGTTCTGAAATTGAGATGCTTTCCTTTGCGTAGATAAACGTTGTTTGAATCCTATTTTAGAATTAGATTTGATCGTCTCCTAGCTTTCTTCCAGTGGAGGCTACTCTCAAATTTCTCTCGACAGCATGGCGGCTCTGGTTCTAATTTTTGTGTGAATTTAGGTTGAGTCTTAGGTTGTATATGTAGAGTTTTGAATTTGATTAGAGCCGTCCGATAGATCCTAGAAGTAACCACCACCATCAGATTAGTTCATAATTATCTAGAAGGCCCAGGGTGACTCAACAGACCAGGAAAAATGGTCTAGACCTGATCAGGTCGACCGGGTAGGTCGACCCATATGTCGGCCCCCAGGTCGACACCCTGGTTGACCTGGGTACCCATGTCGACCTCCAGGTCGACCCCCTGGTCGACCTGGGTCCTGGGCGGGAATTTTCCCAACCAGCCTAATTTGGGTCTGTTTTTCGAATTTTAAATTAATTCTGAAACTTCCGAAGGTCATAACTCCTTCATACGGAGTCCGATTTACGCAAACTCGGACTCTATTTCAAGCAGAATTCCGACACGAACGCAATGGCATCACCCGTTTCCCTTAATTCTTTCATTTTGGATGAAGCATACTTTAATTTTTGCCAATTTAATGTTTAACTGAAAATTCGGGGTGTTACAGGTCCACTTTTGTAGACTTATCTCCGGTGTTGACGAAAAATATCGTTAAAATTACTTATATTTTAATGCTTTGATATTATGCTTTAATTTTAACGCATATATTTTTTAAAATACTGATTTTGGTTTTATGCTTTGGATTTTGTACTAATACTTTGATTTCAAAATATTTAATTTGGCTTTTACATTTTTTATTATACTTATTATTTGATTTTTATTATTCTTTGGGTTTTATACCTTTATTTTAAAATCATACTTCACTCTTTATTTTACTTATACTTTAAATGTTGATTTTAAATTTAATAATTTTGATTTAACATTTATAATTTAAACTTTAAATATTTAATTATGTATAGTTTTAATATATAGATATTATATTTTTTCTAAATTCTTTAAAGTTGTTTTTAATAAGTTTTCTTAAACTTAATACGTCTAAAATATATAATTACTATGCTTAAATAGTTGTTCGATGCTATGGAGATTTCTATTTATTTAAAAATCCGTCGCGTGAGTTATAGAAATAATAACCGCAAACTATGATGTGCAATTTTGGTATGTGGCGAGTACGGGTCGAGGAATTGATTTTACTTTCACTTAATCAAATTAAAACAAAGTCGAAAGAGATTGCTAACTAACTAACAAAAAATTGTAAAAATTGACTACTACAAAAGTGAATGAATACCATGAGTTCAAATGATAAATTAGAAGCAAATCCACTCTCTAGATCAAAAAATAAACATATATGAAATTATGATCTCTCTTTTGGTCATTAGTGGATTTAATTGATATGTTTATCATAAGTATGATTTATTTGTGTTGTTAGTTAGCCCAAACAAATCATCAAACTTTAACATGCCTACTAATCCACTTACTAACTTTCATGAAAGTTGACAAATGACATGAAAATTAAAATATATTCTAAGGATGATCTATTAACTATTGATTAGATATATAAATCATCAATTTTGATCTTAAAGTCACTTCATTACCAACATCATATGTAGATGAAGAGGTAATTAATGCTTTGTTTGTCTAAGCATATCCTATTTGGTGTCAGCAACATAAGATATCAAATCCAAAGCCAAAACAACAAAATTTAGCCACTTCAATCATTTCCGTCAAGCACAAAAAGAAATCAAAAACATCAAAATGTTGATCTACATAATTAAGAGAGCTTCGCTACCCCTAAATTGAAAGGAGCTTAGCCTCTCATGTTTATTATCATGTCAACAAATGTAGAATGCAACATAAATATAAACAAAAGAAAAGAGAGAACTAATTAACAAGCATCGACTAAAACTAATATACTTGCAAATAATTAAACTACACTAATTACATAAAGTAAAGAACAAGAATTAAAAGAACATGTAATTAAATTGCATAAAAATGAAAATCACATAAGAGGCAAAGTGGCTAAGAAACCATGAAAGAAAGAGAGCTTTGATCTTACCACTAAACTACCAAAAAAAGATTCTATTTACATAGACATATGGGTATTTAAAAATGAATAAAACCATTGTCTTCTTTTTTGGGAACTACCCAAAATGGACTCTTCATGAAGCTTCCATGTTGTCTTTAGCCAATTATCATTCATTATAAGTGTATGAAACTTTTTTGTCTCTTTTAGCTAATGGATTAGCTTCTAATTGTAGTCTTAAGGAAAGTGAATAAGGAGGATAGGTGGGATTCTCCATGAGATGAATTATTTCCATTCTTCCTTTGCATTTTATTATGCATGCATGTATATCCATGAAACTTCTTCATACTTGTCCATCTAATTTCCTATAAAACAACATAAAAATATCCAAGTAAATTTTCTTAAATTAATATATGCATACAAATGACCATTTTGTCCCTAAATTAATATGAATGTGTGATGACTTTAAAATAACTGAAATTATGTTTTAAACATGTTAAAATACTCTATATGCTTATCTATTTAACGAAAACAATATTAGATATGACAGTAAAAATATGCATATTTACATGCATATCAAATACTCTCACACTTATCTTTTATTCATGAATATAGAAAAACAAAGATAATACTACTTTTGTAGGAAGCACGATTGTATTGAGTGTATGCAACAAGCCGTTAAACCTTTGGGTGTCCTAAGTAGAATAAGAGTTGTCTCATGAGGGTTTTCAGTGGATACTACCCACTAAATCCAAATGCAAAATGGATGTTAGTTTTCGAAAAATATTTAGGAATGGGGAATTTACTTTTAAATTTGACACGAGTAAGTTAGATAATAATTTGGGTCGTCACTATGAAATTTCAGTCTTTTACTAATCAAAACTTCAAACAAGAGCTAAGTTATCATAAAAATTTCCTCTAACTTGGCTAGTTGTTTTAGATGAAAACATAGTAAAATTATGAAATGAATTCTACAATTGATTATCAATGTTAGCAAAGTGGCCTTTTATTTCTTTTTGAAAAACAAGTTCAATAAAATAAGTGAATATGGTGCTTAGATTTCAATTTCTTTTTTATTATTATTTACAAAAATCAATATTAACATTATATATACACGCCTAACTTAGATAAGCTGAGGAGATTGTCCAGTATTTTCTAACCATGCATAATCGTAAGGACTTTTAAATGAGATTAGAAAAACACATAAACTTTATTTTTCTCTTATATGAGTTTCATCCATGCATTAACTATGAGGACTTTTAAATGAGGATGAAAGCACATATACGAGAGGTTAATGTTATTCACCAATGCATAACTGGGAGGACTTTTAAATGGGAATGATATCATAACCATAAGTACTCTAGGCTTTATTATTTTAAAAAATGTTTATGCATATATATTAAAAAAATTGAACGATGATAGGGTTAAGAGAGAATATCTTATCACTACTTTAACTTAAAAAAATCAAAAATCTTATCGCAAGTACTTTAAATTAACCACTCATTCAAACGAAGTTTTAATTTAGAATAAATTTCATAACCATCACCTATGAATCTTCCTATATGCTAGTTTCTCTAAAGTTGATTATAATTCTAACTTTTTTATCTTTTATTCGTTAAGACAAGTATTTTTTTTAATTTCAATTCAATGATCAAAACCATATGTTTACTTCATCATGTCCATTCAAAAGTAAATTAAAAAAAAATCGATTTTTTGTGTAATGAAAAAGAAAAGAAAGATTCATGCAAACGAAAATAAATATGAAACTCCCCCATAATTGATTTTGGTTGTGTCCCCATAGTCAACCTAAGTGAAAGGAGAAAAGGATTTTTTTAAATGACCTATATTTACAAGAAACAATTATTCTTTACACTATATCAGAAAATACAGAGACAAGTAGTAAATGAAATGATCTTTCAAATATTGATTCATTTATCTCTTCAAGTACAAGAGATACAGCTTAAGCTCGGAAAACCAAACCACAAAAGATTTTAGAGTTGAATCTTGATTTGGAAAAATAAATGTTGTTTTATTAAATATCGAATGGGTTGTTTTATTTTCGATGATTTTTGGGGTTGATTGAATAATTGGTTGAATTTCAAGTTTATTTTCATCAATTTGAATTTCAAGGTTATCTTAAAAATTCTTCATAATTATTGATTTCAAAATCAAAATGGTAATTCATATCTACTACTTCAAAATTAATCAACTCATCTTCGGAAAGGTCAAAAAAATCGTGTTCGTTTAATGCTTCTTCCTTTAGTGAATTATCAACAACTTCAATGCATGTTTTATTTTCAAAATCCAAAGTTGTTATTTTCAATTTTCAAAATCAGGACAAGGAAGATCAAATTTTGAATTTGGTTCCACACTCTTAAACAAACTCAATTACCGTATTATCAACAACTTCGTTAACATGATCATTTTCCATTTCAATAGTTGTTATTTGAAGATCATTGATCATGGTAAAAGATGGATTATTATTAATCGTTGTTGATGCCAAAAATTGTCGTCAACACCCAATTCTTAATTACTTAAGAATATGGCTTTGCGTACAGAAATTAAGTGCAGAAGGGCAGAAAAGCAGTAAATGACACTTAAGATTTATAGTAGTTCGGCTCTGTGAAGGGCCTATGTCAAATTTGGAAGAGCTGCTGATATTCTATTGACAATAATCGTTTACAAGCTATGAGCCCTTTCTAGGCATCTAGTTACAAGCATTTTCATGTAATTTAAAGTCATAGCCATAATATGTGATTGTATGGAAAAAGTGGATTTGGTCCTTCTTCTTCCTCAAAGTGAAGATGTCATTAGAGAGGTTCCTTGGAGCTCTAAGGAGGTATCAAATCAGCAATTTTCCAACCCTTGTAACAAATGAGCTTGGGGGTGTTTATAGTGGAGTGGTTAGGTGGGAGTAGATAGGATTTGGGACCACTCAATAGAAAATCGCATCACAGGTTCGCATGCAATAGGAAATTGCTTCACATTGGATTGGTGGAAGGAAAACTCGCATCCCTCTGTTGGATGCGATTTTCGTATCCTAGGGGATGTGGAGATCGCACCCCAAAGGGGATGCACTGTGGAAACTGGGGGAGCCGCATCCCTTAGATGCGATGGCATCGCATCCTGAGGGATGCGACACCATTGTATCCCTTTAGATGCGATGACATTGCATACGGTTGGATGTGATAGCGTCACATCTTGAGGGAAGCGGCGCCATCGTACCCCTTTGGATGCGATGGCATCACACCTAGTTGGACGCTATGCGAACCATTATAGAGTGATGCGAGGTAAGCAAGCATGGGGTGATGCGATCCATTACGGAGTGATGCGAGGTAAGCAAGCATGGGGTGATGCGATCTATCACGGAGAGGGTGTGAGGCATTCACTTGTTCGATCTCTCATCTGCTTGACGCATCGGCATTGTGGCAACACTTCGAGTTTTGGTTCCGCGCGACGTGTCGAGTTGAGTGGATCTTGTGTACTTTTGGAAACCGGACAAAAATACCGGTTAACATTTGCCCTCCCAAAGTACATCTTGCCTCGGCAGGATGTGCTTCGTGTTGAGGAGAAAATTGGGATGAAGCATGGATCTTTACGTTTGTTAAGTATTCTGGTTCGTTGGTGGCTTGTCTAATCGTCTAGTCCCTGTCTTATTCATGAAATTGAGATGTTAGTCGTCGACTCTCATTTACGTCTTAACGTAAGTGAGTGGTTGTCGATGTGTGTTCGTGCTTGCGCTCACATATCCTGATATGGTTTTGCGTGATGTGATCACAGTTTAGAAATAAAAGTTCGGAGAGAGAACGAGTGAAAGGCATATATGTGTGGACTGGTATGCACATATACATCTCGCGCATACATGTGTACACACACACAAAGATATATATATATATGCATATATGTATAAATATATATATGCTATATCTTACTTCTGTCCTCTTCTTCTTTTTTAAAAAAAACGCATCTGGGTTGGATGTGATATATCGCATCCTTATGTGATGCGATGGATAGCATCCGGTGGGATCCAGTGGACTGCATCCCGGTGGGATGCGATGGATCGCATCCCGGTGGGATGCAGGGCAATGGGATGCGGGCCGAGGCCCAATATCCCCTTGCCTCTATATAAGCCGACTCCTCCTCCTTCCTTAACACTTTTTCGGCCTTCAAAACCCTTACAAACGCATCCAGACCCTCCCCCCTTGAAAACTCGGTCAGCAAGTTGGACAAAAGATGGGTGCCGATCATGTATGACGCGGAGGCGAACCCAAGTCTCAATCTGAGCTTAGACTTATGAATTTTGAGTTGAGGGGGTTGAGATTCGAGTTTGGCTGGAGCTTGGTAGGAGAGTTAATGGCGGAAGAGAGGAAAGGAGAAGGCAAGGAGGGAGGAGAAGAGGAAGGCGCATTGCCTTCCCCGTGCCTTATTGCGATGCAACTTCGCATCATTGCGTGAGGCGGATTTGCATCACACCTAGCATGATGCGATTTCACATCGCCTATGTGATGCGATTTCACATCACTTGCATGATGTTACTCTCTCGCGTCTATTTGAGGCGATGGGCCTGGCTTTACATTGCGGTTGCGATGCTTTGTTATTGGACAGGATCAGGACTTTGCACAAAGGGCTTAGAGCATATAACTTGGACTATGGACAAGAACTTTGGACTGTTGGAATCTAATTTTCTTCCCGATCCCAATCACGATTTGGTTGCGACTCAACACGAGTTTAGGGACATCGGTTAATGATGACGATGGTTACTGTCTCTAAAGAGCATTGATCATCACCGTGTTCCGAGCCTGTTTTAACTATAACTGCATTGTCACTGCACAACACCGCACATTTGCATGTTTTCACATTAGTTCACACCAACATAAGAGGTACAGGTTTCACATACAATGTCTAACGCAACTATATTGAAGTATAGCTGACAATGGAGACATGATCCAAAGCACAACAACATCGAAAGCTAAAGCTTCTCGGCACTCACCATCTCAGTCTGGCTCAACTAACATCATTAGTCCTAGGGACAACAAGCTTGAGGCTTCCTCAGTGTCAATCCCCTCCCAATCCATAGGCTCGCCGAAAGCACCCGACTGTGATATACAACAGACAGTTGAGCGCCAGACTGGTCCATCGGCGCCGAGAGGTGCTACTGTAGTTGAGGAGAGGTCCAAGGAGGACATAGATATTGTGACGAGTGACGTACCTGAGGCTCTTGATGTGATGGCAGGCGCCGTTCTTGTTGGCAATCCACCAGATTCGGGACGTTTGAGTGTGGATGAAATTTCTCTAAGGCGCATTTGTGCAAGGTTCAGCATACCATGGGCCTACGTTCTAGTTCCAGAGGAGGGAGATCGAGTGCATGCTCCGCCAGGAGGATATACCGCTTGGAATAGGCACATGTACATCGTGGGGTGCGTGCCCCCGTCTTATGACTTTATCAGTGACGTGCTGAGTTACTTCCGTTTGGCGCCTACACAGCTCCATCCGAATGGATATGCATTCCTTCTCGATACCTGTCGTTTGTTTGGAGAGTACCTGCATGAGGATCCCACCGGAGAGGACATCCAGTTCTTATTTCCGATCAAGAGGAGACCCAAGACTTCGCCTTCCATTTACCTCCTAAAAGCAATACACGGTGCCCGGTTCATTGAAGGATCATGGACAAGGCCTGGGTTATTCAAGTCTGAGTGGTTCTTTGTTCGTTGTGCTCCGCGCTTCGCGAGACGATGGATGGAGGGAAGTAAGTATCTAAGTTTTTGCTAGTTTAGTGTTGGTCGAGTTACAAACTCGATGTTGACCTCGGTTTTCTGTAACAAGAATCCTACCGGTGCCGAAGGGCGATGAACACTAGGGGTGCGTAGCGCATTTAAAAGCTATCCCGAAGGATGTTCGTTCTATGGAGAAAATTTTGGATGAGGAGGCCCTTCGTCGGACATGCCTGCTCCCGCAAAACCGTATAATGTTCATGGAAGCCCCTCTTGGAAAGGGGAGCGAAGATTCCGAGGAAGAAAAAATCTCTCTGGTCCATAAGGAGAAAGCTCCTCCTGCCGTGATTAAACGACCCAAGGCTGCCATGATCCAGGAGGGTGCTAGTGCGATTGGTGCTCATGTTGAGGAGACGTTTGGTGGAGGAGAGGGTACACCATCTGCTCCCGTCCCACCTACTAATGTTGAGGCTGGAGCGGGAGCGTTAGCGAGGTTGGTTCCACGATAACCACTTCCGAGAGCGCCACTTCACCGGAGAGAGCAGATCAGTTTAAGGGGTTGGATGATGTTCCAATCGATATTCCACCATCTTGGCCTAATGGCACAAGTTTGGGAAGCTTAAGTTTACCTGTCCTGAGTGGTTTCAAGAAAGCGGCCAAACATCCCCAGTCCTCCCGCTCTCGTGTTCGCGGTGGCGATCATCGGTATCAGAGACATTCGGAATCATCACCACCACTACGATCGTCAAGAGCAGATTAAAGACTTGAGACATCCCCCTTCCTACCCCTCAGATGGAGACCGTCCACAGATCCACCAGTCACGCTGCACAACCTGTAGATCACAGGCCATCGCGGACAGGCACGTCGAGGGGAGGGCCGGAAGTCCCACAGTTGGCCAATAAAGAGAAGATTTCCCTCTTGAAAAAGCAGTTCCCAAAGCATTACTTTGAGGAGTTGATGTTTGTGCCGAAGCTCAACCCAATTCCTCGCGACGATACTGCTCTTGTATGGAAGAAAGTGTATCGGGCTTACCACTAGGATGGATAATTCAATAGGTATGTCGAGCATCTTTCTGACCTGATTTTGCTAAGAATGTGGAGATTCAGAACTGGGATTTGACCATCGATGCTGAGCGGGCGATTATCCGAAATCTGGAGACAGAGATAGGTGAGGCTTATCCTTATGTCGTAGTCACTTTTTATACTCATTGTTCCCTATTCAAAGGTTAATTTTTGGTTATTGACATAGTGGTACTGAAGGAGGCACATGAGAGGCTGAAAAGGGAGGCGGATTATGCAGCTTCGAGTTTCAAGGATACAGCGGCCGAGCTGACAACTAAAAATACGACCCTCAAGAAAGATAAAGCTGACCTAGAACAGGTTAACGCCCAATTAGAGAAGGACAATGAGAGGGTTTCCCAACTTCAGATGGATAATAAGGCTTTAAGGAAGGAGAATGAGAGGTTGAGCGCTGAGAACGCGGAAACTCATAGGCTAATGCAAAAGAATGTTGATTTGAAGAGGCAACTTGAGGAGGCCAAAAGCGATAAGAAAAAGGTCGAGGAAACAACCCGAGATGCATTGGGTCAGCTAGATGGAGTGAGGGCCAAGCATGAGAGAGAAGTAGAGGGGCTCAAAATTGTAGCCGAGGATGCCACGATCCAAGCAGAACTGTATTTGGATCCCTATGTATGAGACATGTATGTCAAGGTGCTCAAGTACCGCGATCTCTCGTGGGTTAATGACTATTCCAGGGTGCCGGCAAAGGTGTGGGATAGGTCGTTGGAGTTTGAGCCCGACCTGAGAGAGGTGGATGCTATAGATGAGATAGAGTTCATGTTTCGTCAC
The DNA here is from genome assembly GCA_030737875.1 of Allium sativum. Taxonomy (NCBI): domain Eukaryota; kingdom Viridiplantae; phylum Streptophyta; class Magnoliopsida; order Asparagales; family Amaryllidaceae; genus Allium; species Allium sativum. Next base: position 123,319,828 of record CM060912.1, on the reverse strand, counting down.
TTGAACGAGGCAGAATGCTTGAAGCTACAAGAGGGAAGACATCTGCTGAGGGATGACACTGCGGCGGATTGGGATTCTGGAAAAGGAAAAACCGTGGATACTGACAGTTCGATAGTGGCCCATGATCTCGACGGAGGCAGCTCTTCTCAACAGATGGCTAGGCCATCAGCTCCAACAACCAGTTTACAAGTTCCAACCCTCGTCGTACCTAGATACAACCCTGGCCAGCGGGGGCTGGGCCTTGAGAGTTTGTCCTGAACAGCGGGTGAGAGCTTGGCGCCAGTCGGAGTTGCGCCTCAGGTGTTAGGAGGTAAATTCATAACCCCATGAGTACTTAAAGGTTTAAGTGTATGGGACTTGAGTCAAGTGGTGAGCCTTCTATTGGGTGTGCAGGACCTTTTGGAGCTGAAATGGCTGTGAGCCTGGGCCCATCTTAGTTTGGACAACCCGGGGTTGGAATGGAGGGCTTCGTGGGTCAGCTTGGTGAAGGACTTGGGACGAATATCACATTTTTAGATGAGGACCTGGCACTCTTTGGTTCCATTGTGGGAAGAGATGGGCATGAGAGTCAAGCGATGGAAACCGCCGAAGAAAGTGATCATATGATGCATGGGATGTTTGAGCAGCAGCAGGCGGGCATACGTGCCAAGGCCGAGGAACAAGAGCAGAAAAAGGTAGCTAACGAGTTAGCCCGACAAATGACTTTGGTAGATTCCAGGAAGAAGGCTAAATAAGACGTTGCGGCTAAGACCCAAAGAGAAAGGGAGGCTACACAAAGGAACAGGTAGATCTGAAGGAAAAGGCTAATGCTGAGGCCTCTAGGAAGAAGGTCACGGAGACGTACAAACATCTGCAGCAAGCGGAGGACAGAAAACTCAAGGCTGGTAAGACGGGCCAGAAAAAGGTGGTCCCGAAGACCGGGTCACAGGGGAAAGAGAGTGCGCCGCGAATCCTCGCGCTTTCGAGCGAGGTTATTCCTCCGCCTTTAAGAGAAATTCCGCCCGATGGCGAGATTACAGAGATCAGTGATGATGAGGAGGAGATCCCGTTGTGGTCTTTCAAGTTATCTTCCCTGTCCAAGGGGAAGAAGGAGAAAGAAGTGGCTCCATGAGGCGGAAGAAGAGAGGTGATGGTCCATCGAGCGAGGACTCAGGCAGGAAGAAGAAGAAGAAAGGAGAGAAGGGGCACGAGGAAGTGGAGCAAGGCAAGTTTCCCAAATGACTGTGGTCTTTTGTCTTTTTATGATGTAGGCCGATAATATGTGCAAGTACGACCCTCACTTTTTGGCTTTTTGAGGCATGGTGTGGTTTTCATGTACACCCTGTCATTGGAAAGAAAGATATCAAATTATGCGGTTTTAGAAAGAAAGATATCAAAGTATGTTGTTTTGCTTTAGTTGTGTGAATGAAAGCATCAGTTAGTCTTTCTTATATCACATTTATGTTAAGCATTCGAATGTTCATCTTATGTTTTCCAGCGTTATGTACTTACATAAGCGTACTTGTTGTTATACTCAACCAGATGTGATTGAAGACTCCGCATCGGGGGTGCCCCCAGTAATGCGGAGGTCGTGCGCTGGTTCCACTCTCGGGCCTTCTGTTGGTCGTGAGTCCCATGTTGCACGGATTGCAGGTCAAATGCCCTCTCTCTTGGACCTCCCGAAGGTCACTTGTCCTAAGTCATGAGGAGGCGTGGATGTTGCGATTCGTCCGACTTTTGGCTCTCCTGTCATTCCTTCGGGCTTAAAGTGGGAGGGCGTCGTTTATTCGCCAAAGGGTGCTCATATCCAAACCCGATAGGTCGGATTGTGGCCGAGGGGCTGCCCTAAGCCTGGAGACTTAGGAGTGAAAAGATTTAAACTCGGTTACGACATTGGGCCGAGGTTCAAGTGGTATCCGGATCCGGACCCTAAGGGTCGGACGGAGCTGCGGGAGTGAACGATTTCACACTAACTTGGATGATGGGTTGCCCTCAAGTCCAGAGACCGGGTGGTGGAACGATTTTTACTCGGTCTCGTCGTTGATTCGGGACTCGAGTGGTGTTGATTATACTCGGTCTCTTCATTGATTCGAGACTCGAGTGGTGTTATTTATACTCCGTCTCGTCGTTGATTCGAGACTCGAGTGGCGGTATCGGCTCCCATACCCGGGGTACCGATCCGGTGGTCAGTGTGTTTGTGCGTGCAAGCTAGTTATGATGGTTAATCAAACATATCATGTAGTAAGTAAACACACTAAGTGCATTGAGAAAAAAACACTATCTTTACTAATAACCTCGGCAGTAATAGCCTTTAAAATGCCTTGAATTTAAAGAAAACAAAACATTGTGGGAAAGCGGATAATCTGTACACTAAGTTACGTGAAGTAGCGGCGAATATGTTCGTTGTTCCACGTCCTTGGGAGTTCGGCTCCATCGACGATTGCTAGTTTGAAGGTTCCATCTCCGTGCCTTCGTTATATAACGTATGGACCTTCCCATCGAGGACTGAGGCCAGTTGATGCGAGAAAGATCCATTTCAGGATGTGATCGCCGACATTGAGGTCCTTGGGGCAGACTCTAGAGTTGAAGTATCGAGCGACTCGCTGGTGTTGAGCGGCAGCTCTGAGCTCAGCTTTGTTCCTTTTCTCTTTGAGCAGGTCTAGTGACTCCAAGAGGAGATCTTGGTTGGTCTCCGGATCGTAGTAAGTGACTCGATGAGGTTGGAGCTTTAGCTCAACGGGAATGATGGCTTCGGATCCATAGGCAAGAATGAAAGGGGTGTGGTCGATCACTGACTTGTGGGTGGTTCGATAGGCCGATAGGGCTAGAGGGAGTTCTTCAGGCCACAAGCCTCTGGTCTTTTCATGATGCTTATTGATGATGGACTTGATCACTTTGTTGACAATCTCAACTTGCCCATTGGCTTGAGGATGAGCCACCACTAAGAATCTCTTCTCGATCTTGTGCAGTAAGTAAAAGTTCTTGAACTCTACGCTCTCAAACTGGGTTCCATTTTTGGAGATGATGGCTTGGGGGACTCTATATCGAGTGATAATATTGCGAACGATGAAGTTGATTATCTTCTTGGTAGTGACTGTGGCAAGGACCTTGGTTTCTGCACATTTGGTAAAATAATCGACTGCGATGATGGCATAACGTGCCCTCCTCTAGCCATTGGGAGAGTCCCGACGATGTCTATTCCCCACAAAGCGAATGGCCAGGGACTGACCATTTGCGTTGGCTCATTAGGCGGGGCTCTTGGAATCTTGGAAAATCTCTAGCATTTATCGCACTTGTGGGGATAGTCCGCTGCATCTTGATCGAGTTTCGTCCAGAAATAATCATGTCTGAGAACCTTCTTTGCTAGAGTTTCCCCCCTGTTGTGATCACCACACTCTCCTTTATGTATGTCTAGCAGTACACGCTCGGCGTCGTGGTGGGCTACACGCCGGAGTAATGGCATAGAGAATCCCCTGCGGTAACACACCACATCCAGAATGATGTAGCGAGATGACTTTCGGGTGAGAGCTCGTTTGTCTTTGCGGTGCTCGGGGAGGTTTCCATGCTGTAAATAGTTCCTCATTGGCGTCGTCTATGACTCGGGGTCAGACTCGGTCTCCGTCATTGCTATCGAATTAGTCTGCATCTGATCGATGCTCAGAGAGTCGGGTATTTCGACGGGGTTAATCCCCATAAGTTGCGCATCCCCGGAGCTCGCCAGCTTGGATAAGGAGTCAACCTTTTCATTTTGTCCTTGAGGGATGTGTGTGATGAGGTAGAGGTCGAAATTGGCGAGGAGCTCGCGAACCTAAGCGAGGTAGGGAGCGAGCCGTGCCCCTTGGCTTGATACTCTCCTACTACCTGGCGTACGACGAGAAGTGAATCCGAGTAAATTTGGATTGCCTTGATATTAAGTTCAATTTTTGAGTCCGGCTATCAAGGCTTCGTACTCGTCATCATTGTTGGTAGTAGGGAAGTCGAGCTTTATAGCGTAGCATATCGGCCGTTCTTCAGGAGTGATAAGCACAATTCTGGTGCCGGAGCCCTGATCGCTAGAGGATCCATCTACAAAAAGTTTCCATGGAATTTCAGGAGTTTCGGAATCCTCATAAGGAGGCTCTTCCCGGGCGGTGAATTCTACTATAAAGTCTGCGAAGGCTTGTCCTAGGATGGCTCGCCGAGGAATGAAAGTGGTCTCAAATTAGCTCAGCTTTATGTTCCACTTATGGAGTCATCCAGATGCTTCAGGGCGCTGAAGCACCTGTCGCAAAGGATAACCCATGTAGACCTTGATAGGATGAGATTGCAAGTAAGGCCGTAGCTTCGGGAAAGAGATTACCAAATAGTAGGACAACTTTTCGAGCCTAAGATAGTTCTTCTCTGCCCCAGTTAATCTTTTGCTAATGTAGTAGACGGGTCGTTGGACATGATCTTCAATGTGTACAAGTGCTGAGCTAGTTTCCTGCTACAAAACAACCAAATAAATATATAATTCCTCATGATCCATGGGTTTGGACAAGATAGGTGGTCGCTCTAAGTGATTCATAAGGTCCTAGAATGCACCAATGTATTCCAGTGTCCATGAGAAGTTGCGCTTCCCTTTTCTGAGCAAGTCGAAAAAGGGAATGCATTTGTCAATTGCTTTTGAGATGAACCGACTTAAAGCGGCAACCTTCCCATTTAAAATCTGAGCATCCTTGAAGCTCCGAGGGCCCTAGATGTCCCGGTTAGCTTTGATCTTATCTGGATTAGCTTCGATGCCCCCACGAATTGATAATGAAACCTAAGAATTTTCCCAACGCAATGCCAAAAGAGCATTTAAGGGGATTAAGCTTCATGCCATATTGGTGGAGGCACCGAACATTTCAGAGAGGTCATGGACATAGTCGCTTGATATCCTCGATTTTACGAGCATATCGTCCACGTATACCTCCATGGTCTCCCAATATGATTCTTGAAAATGAATTTAACCAATTATTGGTAGGTAGCTCTTGCGTTCTTGAGATCGAAGGGCATGACAAGATAGCAGTAGAGTCCAAGGTCAGTTATAAAGGAAGTATGATCCTGGCCGGGGAGGTACAATTGAATCTAATTGTAGCCCGAATAGGCATCCATGAAGCACAAGAGCTGGTAGCCTGCGGTTGAATCGACAAGCTTGTCAATTCTCGGAAGTGGGAGACTGTCTTTCAGGCATGCTTTGTTTAAGTCGGAGAAATTGACACACGTTTGCCACTTGTCATTCGCCTTCTTGACCAAGACTGAATTGAAGACCCATTCGGGGTAATAGGCTTCTCGAATAAAACCGTTGTCGAGTAGTCTATCAACTTCTTTTCTGAGTTCTATCGACCTGTCGGTTTCCAGGATTCGACGCTTATGTTTGAATGGGAGTTGCAAGGGATTGATGGTGAGCCTATGACAAGCTACTCTTGGTTGATGCCACACATGTCAAAGTGTGTCCAAGCGAACACCTCAAGGTTTACTCTTAAGAAATCCACGAGATCTTCCTTTATTTTGGGGGTGGAGTTGTGATCCGACTTTCAGGACCTTCGTCGGGTCATCGGGACTGATTGGAACATCCACCGTTGATTCTACCGGGATAGCCCTTTTGGAATTGGACTTTTCGTCTTTCCTCGGATCGAGATCATCGGAAAGACGACAGTGGTGCCTGAGCCAAGACTCAAAAGCCTTTGATTTTTATGCAGAGACGATCTTGGCGAAAGAAGGTGAAGACTGCGTACGTACTAATACAGCACACACGGATCGTGTAATATGGTGTATAACATACAAATATACAACAACTATAAAAGAAAATATAAGATGATATAAATATCAGCTAATCACAGATATGTAATAGTAAATGCAGTAAAATAGAAAAATCACACCAGGGATTTTTATACTGATTCGGAGCACCGTCCTACGTCCAGTCCCAGACTTCTATTTGGATTTTCACTAACAACCACTTCGCTTCACCCGGAGGAACAGGTTTACAACACCCAAGCAGATGAACGGGATTTCACGCCTCTAACAACACTGAGGACTTCAACACGTGCCTCTTACAACGCCGAGGACTTCAACTAAGATGAATACAATTGTTGCTGACATTATGTGTTTTTGATAACACGAATTTGTCACTTGTAGTACAACCTTCCTATAGTCTTATCCCCAAATAGAATATTTGTGTATATGAAGATTTGGAAGTGGATATCGTATTGAATCAAAAGAATATTAAATAGATTCTAGGATTCAAACGGTATATTATTGAATATGAGCAATTGAGCGCTTGAGAATGAGATCAAGAAAATAGAGATAGTAATCAAGTCAAATTCGTTAAATGGAATGATGATCTCATGGTGTTTATATAGAGAATAACTAGTTGTAACCCTTTGTGAAGAGTAACGAACAATGGCCATGATTATTGGTGAAGAGAAGGAGATGCAACCATTGATGAAAGGAAGTGTCTTTTCGAAAGGTTGCTTTCTGGAAGATAACGGTCGACAGGTCAAAAAGAACCGGTAGACAGGAATTTGAATATATATATACACACGTTATATTCATATGTACACGTTTATTGTGCATTCTAGGTAGAAATAGTCGACATGTCAAAACATGGGCGGTCGACCGGTTTTACCCAGGTTGCACAATCAATGTGTACATATATATATATATATATTTGTATATATATCGATAATTTCGAGGTGTGAGAATATTTGAGGATAGAGTTTAACATAAACAACACTATTAAAACACCAAATAATCAACCTCCAATCTAGAATACCATACGTAGCTCTTTGTACCTCTTCAAACCAATAAATATCTTATTTTTGTCGATCAGGCTTATTTCTTTGTCAGAAATCAAAACTCCATAAATTTCTTGACTCAACATTCTCCCCCTTTTTGATTGATGACAACGTAGTTCTGAATCTCCCCCTGTATATGATCTCCCCCTGAGATTGTGCCTGTATATGAAACTGAACTATATATTCCTACATAACACTGTTAGTACCAATCTCTCCCCCTTTGTCAACGACAAAAAAGAGTAAATAAATAAATAAGTGAAGATATAAATGATACTATCAGAATATTAAGATTAGATTGGGAGAGATAATATGGGAATTTATGCCAAGTTTATATAGGATATCCTATATATATATATATGCTAAGATATATATATATATATATTTTAAAAATTGGTTCACTTTATTGCTAAAACCAATAAAACCGCCTTTATAAGCCTCGTTAAAACCCCATAATCCCCCTAGTGGGTACCTTATAAGGAAAAAGAGTACTTATAAGATTGGTATACATCATAGAAATGACTAAAGTCATAGACAAAGAAAAATACATCAAAAGCCTCAAAATAAATCTGAAATAAAAGCCAAACTCCACGGCTCAATTATCTGGCCTATCTTCAAACTGTTAAGTCAAAACCGACACATCATCCAGTATCTCTTAACTTAATACCCCACCTCTGAAGAAAACTTTCATTCCTCGGAGTTCGTATAGATCTAGATCCATTGTTTTGAACCATCAAAACAATCTCTCGTTCAATTCTGAAAAGGGTAGATGATGAATGATTCTTACGACCTTGGAATACTCTCAAGTTTCTCTCTCGCCAGATGAAATAGATAGCAGTTACTAAAGATCCAAAAGCTAAGTCCTTCAATTGATCCTTTGATTTGAAATTCGTATGTAATAATCTTGCTTCCTCTTTCAAATCCGAATAGGTAGTTAATGAAAGCTCCAATTTTTGTTTCAGGGATAACCAGATGAAGGCTGCAAAGTCACACTGAAAGAAAAGATGCTCTGAGGATTCTGGATGGTTTTCACAAAGAGGACATAGAGGACTTACTTCAGAATTATAACGCAAAACTCTGTCTTTTGTGTTCAACCTCCCTAAAATCGCAAGGTATGATATAAAAGACATTCTTTTGCTATTCTTTTTATGCCAAATTACTGAGTACATTGGATCTGCTAGTTCATGAAGTCGAATAAAGTCCCAAACTTTATGAAAAGAAAATACTCCCCCTTCACACCATTCATATCTATCTTGATTTAGATTAGGATGAGTATGAATCAAACTAATTTCATCTAGTAATTCTCGTGTTGCAGGATAAATTATTGGATGAAACTCGTCATTTCTAATAATTTCAGATACCTTTTCATTAGTTTGGCCAATTATATGAAGTCTATCAAAGCCAAGTAGATCAACCATGCACTTACAGTTTATCCAAGGCTCCATCCATAGATAAGTATTTTGCCCTCTTGATATAATTTTATTGAAAAATTGATTTGATCTGGATCTAAGACGTAGTATTGATTTCCAAGTACTAGATGCATTTATATCCAATGCCATAGTCCAGAAAAAATCCTGCTTACAGTATCTATTTTGCACCCATTTACTCCATAATGATTTGTTTGATAAAAAATTCCACATCAATTTTATGCAGTCTACTTTCTTAAGGTCACTGAAATTCTTTAATCCAATTCCCCATTCTCCTTTAGGTTTGCATAAGGTTGCCCATGCAACTTTATGAGATGTCCCACCCCAGAAAAAATCAGCACATAAAGTCGGTAATTTACTCAGAGTATATTCTGGAATCTGATATATACATAACCAATATAGAACAATAGGGGTAATAACTGAATTGATTATTTCTGCACGACCAGCAAAACTAAGAAGCTTTGATTCCCAACCTTGTATCTTACTTTGTACTCTATGTATTAAAGAATTACATTCTGAATAATGCAAGTAGTTTGAAGATAAAGGAACTCCAAGGTATTTAATTGGAAGTGTGCCTTGTTCATACCTTAAAATATTCAAAATTTCATCTGCATTTGTCACTGATTTTCTGAAGAATATCTTAGTTTTTGAAGCATTCACATTTAAATCTACATAGTGACTTAAATCCTGAAAGATTTCTTTGAGTGAATTTGCATTTTGAATTGAAGATTTTCCAAATATCATTAAGTCATCTGCATATAGAAGATGAGAAATAATAGGCTGCACTTGACTGCTTGGTTGAAATCCTTTTTGATATGTTGCTTTATCCATCATGAATGTAAAGAACTGCATTGCAATTGCAAACAAATATGGTGACAAAGGATCACCCTGCCTCAAACCCCTTGTAGATGATATAAAGCCTTTAGGAACTCCCTGAATTATTACAGAAAAGGTAGCAGTATCCATGCATTCATAAATCAAATTGATAAAATGGATAGGAAAATTCATCTTTGACATTAAGAAACATATGAGTTTCCTGTTTACTTTATCATAGGCTTTTTGAAGATCAACTTTTACACACATTTTTGGCATTCCCACTTTTTTGAAATCTCTTAATAATTCATGTGCCAAAAGTATATTATCCCCTATATATCTCTCCTGTATAAAAGCACTCTAATTTGCTGATATCAGTGATGGAAGAAAAGGCTTTAATCTATTACATAAAAATTTTGAATTTTTTTTGTAATAGACATTGCAACAAGATATAGGTCTGTAGTGAGCAATTTCATATGGTCTATCATTCTTTGGGATTAGAGTAATAAAAGTATGATTCAAAGATTTTGGAAGTTTTCCAGACTGGAAAATATCAGAGATAGCTGCTAATAAATCTTCTTTTAACTCTTCCCAATGAAATTTAAAAAAATTAGCACTCATTCCATCAGGTCCAGGGCTAGAATCATCATGAATAGAAAAAACTGCCTCTTTAATTTCTGACAATTCAATTTTCCTTAGAAGAAAATTATGACCTTGCTCATTTATTGTTGATATTGGTTGAAAAGTAGGAAATGCAGAGACACATGAACCATTAAACATAGAATGAAAATAGTTAATAGCCTCTAATTCAATCTCTTCTGATTTGAACAGCAAATTACCACTAGAATCAATAAGAGCTCTAATATGATTAAAGTATCTCATATTTGACATTCTAGAGTAAAAAAATTTAGAGTTTGTATCACCTTGTTGAAGCCAAGAAATTTTAGACTGTTGCTTTAGCCCATTAAAATATGATCTTTGCAAGCTCTGAAGATTTCTTTTTGCATGCAGATAATCATCAAAAAATTGGACATCTTCTGGATCAAGGTCTACTGCTTCTTCCAAATTTTCAACTACATGTTCTGCTTGTTCAAGGTTAGATGCATTTCTACTTCTCAATTTATTCCAATCTTTAAGCTCTTTTTTGCAGTTGCTGAGTTTTTGCAAAAACCGATAACTATTAAAACCCCAAACTGAACCATTCAAACCCTTCAAAACTGCTTCATAGTAACCATCTTGGAGTAGCCAATCATTTTTATATCTAAATGGATATCCTTTGATTTCTGGAGTAGGAATTATATCTAGCAAAATTGGATTATGAGCACTTGATTTTTGGGGAAATGAGAGTGCTTTCATATTTTGAAATTGATGCATACAAATATTGTTCACCAATATTTTATCAATATGAGTTGCTATTCCTCTTCTACACCATGTAAATCGAAAACCCAAAGGTTTTATTTCAGATAAACTAGTCTGAATTAAAAACTTCTGAAATTCTCTAATTTGAGAATAAGGAACAGGAAGCCCACCTTTTTTGTCATATGGTGATAAAACATTATTAAAATCTCCCATTAGAATCCATGAATTTAAAATAGCACTTGATTCATTTATAAGTTGATTCCATAGATTTATCCTTTCACCAAAAATTTTACTACCATAAATCACTGTGAAAGTCATAATAAATCCTCCCTTGTTTTTTGCAATAACTGTCAAATGTTGAGGAAATGAAAACAGCACATCCAAATCCCAAATATTAGAATTCCAGATCAATAAAATTCTTCCACAGGACAATGATGAATTATTTGTTTGAAATTTCCAGTCATTAGGTAGGAGAGATGAAAATAGACCTAAATTAGTAGGATTTAACTTTGTTTCTACTAAACCAACAAGAGTTGATTTAGTATAAATAAGGAGTTTGAGCACTTCTTTCATTCGAAAAGAAGTGTTCATTCCCCTTACATTCCAAGCTAATAGGGTCATTTTATAGATGAAGTACTCCTCGTTGATCTTTTAGCAGGAGTAGGAATTTTTGATTTTGCAGCCTGTAGATAACTTGTATTTTGATTGACAAATGCTGACACATCCACCTGTTTGCCTTTCTCTAAATTTTTCACTTTATCATTTTCTTCAATTACATCTGCTATGTTATTCATATCATCTGGAATAACCTTTTCAGGGAGATTGGATTTTAAAAATGATAAGTCATCTTGCACTCTTGCATTTGGTGGAGTTAAGTTGATTGAAGAAATGTCAGCTACATTTGCTTCTTCAAAGTAAGATTGATCTTTTGAAAAATTATTTCCTGGATCAATATTTTCTGCATTTTCTGATTCAAAATGACCTTCAACATTTTCTTGATTTTCTTCATGTAAATCAGGAGGAATCCATCTTGGATCTTTTGTAACTTCGTGATACTCATCATCATGGCCAAATAATTTGCACTGAAAACACTTTGAAGGTATGAATTCATATTCAATAGATATTTTGAATTTCTCACCATTATGAAGCAAAATAGGGATTTCAGTTAATAAATCTGTTTGAGTATCAATTTCTATTAGAACTCTCGCATAATTTGTAAACTTTTTCTTAGCTGTGTTTTCATCAATCAGAAGTGGTTTAGGAATAAAGCTTGCTAAGATCTGGATTGCATCTTTTGTCCACAGTTCTAAGGGTAAATCAATAAGTCTGATCCAGATTACTATTTTTACCTTTGAAAACAAATCCAGGATGCCATGGTTCAATATATAACAATCTCCCAAAATATGAATAGGTTATGCTTTCTTAAATACGCTGAAAATCATCTACGCTTTCAAATTGAACCACAAAATCATAGTTAGGAGAGACATGAATGTTGAAAAAACCCTGTGGTTTCCATACCTTAGTTATATATTCCTTTAACTTGATTGTTGATAACCTGAAAAATATAGGAATTAATGCAATCGTGTTTTTCCTTTAAATCACTGATTGATTATATACTTTTTCAGGTACAAAGACGTATTCCAGAGACGGCTTGATGAATTCGAGTTTCCTGCTTTTTGCACTTGAAGATTGATCTGATTTCGACTTTGCATTAGAAGCCACATTTGGATCTAGGATACCAGATCTAGATTCAGATCTGAGATTAGGATTTAGATTTGGTAGAGGAACGTTTGATTGAGGTCGTGTAAATGTAAAAGTAGATGATGATGTATTTTCTCTTTCCGCCATTAAAATGTATTAGATCTGGAAAAAATTCTTGCTAAGATATATATATATATATATATATATATATTTGAGGCTAAGAAGTTTCAGAATTACTTTGCCATAGGAATAATTAAAAGCTCATAATCAATTTACTCAAATTAACAATAGCTAATAATAGCTAATATATGTTTGAGTAAATATAATCTGAATAAGAAAAAGTGAAAAGAACTACCTAATATAAATGAGTGAAATATGACATTAGTGATAAAACTAATAGTCGAGTTCTTTTCTGGAGATAAGACCAAGCTCTTTACGTAACTATATGAAATTAGACTCAAGTAGAGGCTTAGTAAAAATGTCCACTTTCCTCTTTTCTTAAGTGGGACCTGCAAAAAAATAAGATTAAGTCCATGGTACCCACTTTTTCATAGGGTCCTAAGAGTTAGGTCGTAGGAGTCCAAACCCATACGGGTCCGGTATCCCCTTTATATAATAATTAGAATTAAGATGCATAGTATTCATGAAATTCCAATATATTTTTTCCTAATCAAATTGTTATTTGTTTTAGGAACCCATGTCTTGATAGTCTTGACATTTTCCTTTTGAAATTTCACAACTGGTTTTGGCTTGGAATATAATAAACTAAGTTTTTTCTTAGCTTTATTTTTTTGTACTATTACATCTTTTTTCTTTCTTTTATAACCGAGATGTTTCTTGGTTTCTTGTTTCTTATATCCCAAACCTTGTTTATTTGAAGCAGATTGTGAACTCTCAATGATTTTTGTCAAATTTTCTCGACCTTTGTTGAAGTTAGAAACATTTTGAGTAATATTATCTAACTTAGTTTGTAAACTAGCTTTTTCTAGGTCAAGAATTTTGACCTTTGCCTTAAGCTTTTGATTTTCAGTAGTAAGAGCATTGTTTTTCTCTTTTTGAGTTTTAATTTCTTGACTCAAAAGAGATAATTGAGAGTCAATATTAAATGATGATTCTTGAAGTTTTTCAAGTTTTTCTTCTAATATTTTCTTCTCGTCTTTTAACATATCTCATTCAAACTTTGCTCTACTCAAATAGCTTTGGCTTCTTTGAATTTTCGTTTCATGTCTTTATATTTGACTATCAATTCAGCATTAATATCAAGTACTTCATCAAATGTAGGAATTTGTACCTCATCTTCTGCTACCATGAAATAGACGTTTGCTTGTTCATTTTCTGTATTACTTTCACTTTCCGATGAAGACAAGTCTGAATCATCCCATGTCACTGAGAATGCTCGTTTCTTTGATTTGTCCCTTTTGTATTTGAATTTGTCATTTTTTGACTTCTTCTTTTGCTCCGGACAATCCTTGTGCATGTGCCCTTTTTTGTGGCAATTAAAACATTCTATAGCCGATGATGACGGTTTATTTGATCCAGTTTTCTTTTTGTTATAACGACTGGCTTTTTGTTGTTTCGGAAATTTTTTTTGAAACCTTTTGCTATAAATGTCAGATCCTCATCTTCAGAATCTGATTCATCTTCATCTTTTTCAGCATGGAGTGCCACATTTTTCTTTTCTTCTTTTTCTTCCTTTCTAGCCTGCAAATTAGCTTCATAGGACATTAGATTCCCTATCAATTCATCTGGCTTCATGACGGAAAAGGACATTAGCTTCTTCAATTGCTAATACTTTTCCTTCCCATTCACTAGTCAAAGAATGTAGGATTGTTGAAACAACATCAAAATCAGAATATTTTTGTCCTAATCTGATAAGTGCATGATGGATAGTTTGAAACCGTGAACACATATCATTTATCATTTCATTTGGCTTCATCTTGAAATTTTGAAACTGACTTTTCAGCATGGCTATTTTGGCTTGTTTTACCTTGTTAGTACCTTCATTAGTGGTTTTCAGCGTTTGCCAAATTTGATATGCGGTGGTACAGATACTGTAAAGACCCGTAACTTCCCCGTAAAGGAAAGCGACGGATAGTTCGAGAACAAACCACAACAGAACGCATACGGAAGAACATTTCACTATATATTACAACAATGCATCAGATTACAAGAATATACAGAGTATAAAAGAATATTACACAGAAATATCAGAGATTTAAATTACATTTAAATACATCGCAGCGGAAAATAATACAATACACAACTAGAAGGAGATATACGGATACAAAGCTTTCCGGATATCGTTCCAGCTGTAAACCAGGATCCTGTGAATATAAATCTGCAAAACCGAAACTACTAGCTGCCCGTGTCAAAATAAGGGCACCCAGAGTTTAGGTTAAAACAATAAACCCCAGGTCAGTCATGTGACTGGTGTGAGAACTAAAACAGTTTTAATCTTTGATTTTAAAACATTAGGTAAATCAAGGGACCACGCCGCTAACGCGGAACGGGTTTCCTCCCAAGAATACCAGTGCATAAAACAAACAGCGCAATGCTAAATAAGGAAAAATGAAGCTGTTATAAGACCCAGGTCCTATCACACAATGCAACGCAAGCCGGGGGATAGGGTTTTCCCTTATAACAGCCAAAGAATGCTTGATACGTTTAAAACAAATCATTTGATACTATTTTAAGTGCATAGTGTATAAAACAACTTCAAATCATAAGTATCAATCATAGGCGACATGAGCGTCCCATGCCACTATGTCACCATATATAGGTTTACAAATAAAACCGCAAAGTCACGTATTTGGAAATTGGATTTCCGTCTATGAACCGAGGCAAAAGATAGTCCTCAACCGATTCGAGACAATCTAGCCCATGTCTCCGGAGCAGCCGCAACTGCCCCTTGGATCCTCAGGGCCGGTCCACCGATGTGGATTATAGTGCCTGAGCAATACGTTTCTCCGCCCTTTGGGGCGTAAATGAGCCAACTAAATGACCCCATCGGTTCGAGAACGACCGATCAATCCGAGGCGCCTCGCAACAGCAACAACCACATAAGTCAAACTCGTCAGGGCGTGTAAAACCACTGACGCCACTTCTAGCTAGAAAGAAACGCATGCCCTCCCTGACGTCCGTCTCCCGTTTTTGGTTCATACCTGGTGTGAAACACGCGAGGTAAACGTTACACAAAGCTACGCCACAAAGGCCGTGCTTTGATCATCACCACAAGACTTTGCTTTTCAACAGAAGCCTCGATCAATTGCCACTTAGGCATGCCACACAGGCAATTCACTCCATGCGTTTGATATCCATCAATATATAACCCCTGAGCTCGTATGTCTCAGAGAAGGGCGTTAAGCAAGAGAATAAATTCTCCGCCGCCAAACAGATATATATTTAATAGAAATCAATCACACAGACTAAAATCCAATGTCAGACACACAGTCCATTTACAAGTCCGTTCTGGGTCTGAACGAAACCGGAGGCACCTAGTACCCCGCATATCCATCGATCTCCAAGTACGTCTGGACGATCACTAACTGTTTCCATCTTCTTGGGTGTACAGCCCAATCAAGATCATCAGTAATTACCCAAACGACGTGAAAACCTCCGGTCTTCGACCATCGTCTTCATCTTCGACTTATCGTCGTATCAGTTATTCGGAATGGGATAAACCCGGTCTTTCCGAGTAACTCGCGTATACTTTAAATAAGTGTTACACAAACACAACATACGCCTCATTCCAATTCATTATTCACTAACCGTAAATTAATCAAGAGAATAATTCCCCAAATATTAACCCCGAAGGCCGAAACCAACATCAGATCAATATCCAGAAAACCATTCTGCTTAGCTAACCGACAGTTAGTTTCTAAATTTCACATTCATAGGGAAAGGTTCCCATTAATTTTATCAAAGATAAATTCTTGAATTTATTCTTTAATCTACTTTTGAATATCAATTCAAACTAGTCGGAATTAGCGAACCTTACCGAAGTAATCATTTGTTTTAATCTCCCAATCCCAACCTATTAATCCCATGCAGTAAAACTGGTAATACTTCATATCTAACACCACAGTGTTATCGGTAAATTCAATTACCATTTCACGTTCAAATCTAATTAAAGATTTAACTATCGCCTGGAGTAAAACTGGTGATACTCCATTCTCGATTTTCCAATCTAATTAAAGATTCATTAAAACTCCACTTAGTTTTAATCGTTAACTGGGTTAAAGAATCAGTGTCATTTAAAACACGGTTCACGGTAAACCCAAAATCACAATCATTAATTATCGGGTTAAAGAACGAGTGTTATTTAAAACACTGTTCACGATAAACCCAAAAATCAATATCGATTCAATTCCAATTAAATGTTATTTAATTGGTACACTTCATTAAATCTAAATAAAAAGATTTAATCTTTTCTCAACTGGGTTCAAGAACAGTGTTAGTGAAGACACCATTCACGACAAACCCAAATCACATTTGATATTCAATACAAGGCTCTGAATAGAAAATATATCGGCTTATATTCAATATCAAATTCTACGACTAACAAATATCGCATTGGAAATAACGATATATATATATCTTTCAAATTTCCATAACAACATTTGTACAATCACGAAATCCAACATCGAAATATTCCGAAGACAATTTCGATTCAAATCCACTCCAATGCAATCATTGGATATTCTGGTTATTTTTAAAACCCTTTTTAAATTCAATTTATTTATTTAAAAATAAATAGAATTATAATTCTAGTTCAAAACCAGTTCATTTCGATAAAAATCTATTTTTATCTTTTCAAATATGGAGTTTTTCATCCCAATTCTTTCTAAATCATTTCTTATGATTTTACACAAATTATTACTATTTTTAATAATTTTATCAAGGCCCGTACAGTCGATTTCCATTAACGGCCATCGAACTGCACTTACAGCGACCTTTTTCGAATTTGATTTGGACGTATCTCCAAATCCAACCGTTAGATTTCAAATTTCTAACATTCATTAGAAAGCTCTTTTCGATACGAACCCAACGGTTCCGGTTTTAGGAGAATCCGACGGTCGGATCTCCCGCAATGTCCGTTTGAAATAAATGGTCGAAAATCACGAACTGCCGCGGCGCGGCGCGTTCTATTCAGGCCATTATATTATATATATAATATATATAATATATACTTCGTCGATTTCTATTTAAAACAAATTATATAAATAGTTTTAAATTCGTTTCAAAATCTATTTCAACTTCCATTTCAATTCAAAGCAAAATTGAATTCTTCTTTATAAATTCGTTTCAAAATTCATTTCTATTCAATTCAAATTTCAATTCAATTTGAATTCATTTCAATTTGCTTTCAATTCAATTTGAATTCATTTTCAATTCAATTCATTTCGAAATCGTTTTCAATTCAATTCATTTCGAAATCGTTTTCAATTCAATTCACTTTGAATTCGTTTTCAATTCAATTCATTTTGAATTTGTTTTCAATTCAATTCATTTCGAAATCACTTTCAATTCAATTTGAATTCGTTTTCAATTCAATTCATTTCGAAATCGTTTTCAATTCAATTCATTTTGAATTCGTTTTCAATTCAATTCATTTCGAAATCACTTTCAATTCAATTTGAATTCGTTTTAAATTCAATTCATTTCGAAATCGTTTTCAATTCAATTCATTTCGAAATCGTTTTCAATTCAATTCACTTTGAATTCGTTTTCAATTCAATTCATTTTGAATTCGTTTTCAATTCAATTCATTTCGAAATCACTTTCAATTCAATTCACTTCGAAATCACTTTCAATTTAATTCACTTCGAAATCACTTTCAATTCAATTTGAATTCGTTTTCAATTCAATTCATTTCGAAATCGTTTTCAATTCAATTCATTTCGAAATCGTTTAAAATCGATATAAATATCGTTTACGTCAAAATGGCGTCAAACTAATCAACACGACTTCATAAATTTCTATTTTCAAATATTCTATTTCAAATATCTCTATTTCTAAACTGGAATGAGGCCCAATCAATTACCATATAAAGTTAATTATATGGATTTTCATACAACACATGTATAATAGCATTGAAAAATAATCAACCATCAACCAAAGTGCACTACACTGTATAAGCATCAAATATAGATATCTAACGCTTATAACAGCCTGTCAATCAATCGATCGACATATTTAATCAATCAGGATGAGTGAACTTCAAATTTCATCCCAACACCCGTGTAGGGTTTCAAACAATCAAACACAGATTTTAGTTGTGCAGTTGGGCGATGTGTAAAATTTATCGACCCAATCAATATCAGTCAAATCAGTGTATATACAAACAAATCGGCCGATTTGTTTATAACTATTCATTTATTCACATTCACGTTAAAAATTATATTTTTAACGATAAAACATTTTATTTCAACCTATGAATTTCTATTCAATTCATTTACACAATAAAATGATATTTTTATTTTTCTAACATATTTTAGAAAATTTCGGCGGCATAACGGCACGATACTAGAAACGGGACGAGGCCTAGCCTTATCCCCGGTCTAGTGAAGGCCCACGCCATTCACTCATCAATCAAATCAATTTCATTTTGCAAACCACAAAATTTGGAGTAAGGGTCTAACCTAGCCTTACTCCTACGCCTTATAACGGCGCACGTCTAATCCTAACCAATTTATCGATTTGATTTTTCACACCACAAACCACATTCAAACCAATATCGCAATCAATCACCAAACAGTCAAACAAACAAGTCCATGGTCTGTGGACGGTTGTGTCGGGTGCTACTAAGCACCGTCTGCATCCTAGTATAAATATATAACTAGAAAAGAAATAGAAAGGTGAGAAATTCTCACTTATGGCTATCCTAGCTCCACGGCTCTTCATTTGCAGAAGTCCTCGTTGTTTCGCCTTTTTGTCACCTTCGTTGCCCGTATTCACTACATATGCAAAAATCGAATTTTTACTTCGTTATTCAATATATAAAAATCATATTTTTATTTTGAAGTTCAACATATAAAAATCATATTTTTAATTCGATGTTCAACGTATAAAAATCATATTTTTAATTCGAAGTTCAACATATAAAAATCATATTTTTAATTCGAAGTTCAACATATAAAAATCATATTTTTAATTCGAAGTTCAACATATAAAAATCATATTTTTAATTCGAAGTTCAACATATAAAAATCATATTTTTAATTCGAAGCCGTATCAATAAAAATTCCATTTTAAAAATATAGACTTCGCCTTTATAAAAACAAAGATTCCACCTTTTCAAATAAAAAGTTTTCGCCTTTCCTAATGAAAAGTTTTCGCCTTTCCTAATAAAAAGTTTTCGCCTTTCCTAATAAAAAGTTTTCGCCTTTCCTAATAAAAAGTTTTCGCCTTTCCTAATAAAAAGAAAATCCAAACTTTTAGATATTAAAAATTCGAACTTCACGAAAGCAAAAATCATATTTTTAATTATATTCTATCATCCTATAAAAACCATACTTATCATATAAAAATTTCGTCTTTCACCGTTTAAAAACCAAATCCTTACTATTTATTTTATTCGAATAGAGATCGCCTTTTTATATTAGAGATAAACGAATAAAAAAATTGAATTTTTATACAGGAAAATATAATGAAAACTCACATCCGCTGCTCGAAGGGGGAGGAGGGTTCATGTTGATCATTGGTATCGGTCAGAGGCACGCCAGGGCTGTAGAGTGCTGCAATTGCAGTCATGGTGGTCTGAGGCGGGCGGGTCTTCTTCCATGTGGGCTAGGGTTTGAAATAGGAAGGGGGAAAGGAGGAGAGGGGCGCCGGTGCGAGATGGGGATAGCCGGAGCTCTGCGGCGGTGGGAGGGCGTCGATCTGGTGGCGACGGTTATGGGTTTGGGGGCGTCGGTTGACTGCGTCTGGGCTAGGTCGAGGCGGAGGAGGGAGGGAGCTGGAGAACGAGGAGAAGAACGGAAGTGGGGGGGGGGGGGTCACGGCAGGTTGAGCGGCGGTGGGGCTGAACGTTGGTGGCGTCGATCTCGTTTGTTTGTGTTTTTTTTTTCTTTCTGAAAGTAAACGAGAAAAGGGGGGGGGGTTTATATCTTTTATATATATATTATTTTATTTATTTTATTTTCAACCCTAAATGTTGACTTTTAATTCGAACACCTAACGAGACCCAACGACTGTCGTCCCTAGCTAAATACCCCCATTCCGAACACAATGGAATATGTTTCGTGAGCCCATTCGTCTGTTACAGTCAGTTATTCTTCAAATTAAAGTATAAAACATTTAATTTCAGTTTTAAACGTACATTTCAAATTACCGGGGTCACATACGAACTTTAAAAATTCCAGAAAAATATTTTCTAGCTTCGTATTGACGATACGGTCCTAACAAAACTAGTTTCGTCGAATTCTGAGACCGTTTGAAAAATGGCCAATTTCCAGTCGATTAAAATCAACTGAAACTGGTCAAACGCGTTTTCTTTTGCCACGCTCACATATTGATTTGAAAAATTATGAAATTTGAAACCTAGCAATAATTTAACATCACGGACCCAACAAAACTGGTTTCGTCGAAATCCGAGGTCGTTTGCAAAATGTCCATTTTTAAGGGCCTGAATTCCATAGCGACTATTCAGAATTTTCAACTGGACATATCTTTTGATTCCCGCTACGAACTTTGGATTTTTCGGATTCGTTGGAAAGATATTCACTATTAGATTCCATTATTTTTGGTTTCACTAAAATCCGGATTGTTTTGCACCCGGTACAATCAAATTGAAGTTTGAAATCGAATTATCGAACTACCGCGCCATTTTCAATTCTATTTATAATTATATATAAATATTTATATTCTAACGACGACGCGTATAATATATACGTTCGATTATATTCAAAATAAATTTCTCGTCGATTATATTTAAAATAATCTATTTTAAATATTCAAAATTCGCTATAATCGCCAAAATAAAAATTTTAAACTGGCCCAGATTTTACGGGTTGTTACAATCTCCCCCACTTAAAACTTTTCGTCCCCGAAAAGGAACAAAGTCGAAAGTGGATTGATTAATCAGCTCTACGCTCGATCTGACTTCCATTCTCCAACTTTTCAGTTTCTGAGAATTTCTAAAACTTCAAAAATTTGGCTAACACCCTAAATTTTCGAAAAATTTCGCCATAACCTCCCCTGCAATGGGAGCATCGGGGAATTTCAAATAGCTTCCCCGGTCCTTCAGATCTCAAAAAGAAAAAGAAAAAGCCAAGCGGCTAGCCAATAGGCTCACAAAATCATCATCACCCAAACAAAACAGGAAATTATGTAGTAAACATGTACCTATTTGTCGGGCAAACAAATTTTATTCTCTGGCTCTAGCCTCCTTGCTATGACCTGTTCAATGATATACAAGTATATGCAAGCAAATGCGACCAAATTTCAATACAAGTCCATATTTGATTCAGTTAGGCATAATGGTTCAAAATTATCAAACAATTAAACAAACAACACAAACATCAATCAATTAGTGGATTAACGTTTCAAATTGATAACTTTGATACATAGTCAAAAATCAGATTTTTGATGCCAAATCACAACAATAGACCCTATCTAATTTTGGTTCTCACACCAGTCTAATGGAAATATATAGAAAACACACCTTCGTAACACGAACATAAATACTGATGATGCACGTGCTATCATCAGTACCATCTCCGGGCGATTAGAGTGTGATTCTATATCTATCCAATATATTAAAACTTCGAATACACGCGGATCAGACGTATACGCAAAATCTATATATACTGGATTGTCCACATCAATATAAATAATCAAATACGAATAATTGATTTAAATTTTCAAAACAAAATTTGTTTTCATTTGAAAAATATACTCTTCACACTCGTTCTAGGATACTACTGATCCCATCTCTAACGAGTCATTCCCATTGGATATTACTAATCCAATATCTGATGAATTCTTTCGTATGGTCTTAATGTGCCTTGTTCTCTGCTTTGTAAACCAAAGCTCTGATACCAACTGTAAAGACCCGTAACTTCCCCGTAAAGGAAAGCGACGGATAGTTCGAGAACAAACCACAACAGAACGCATACGGAAGAACATTTCACTATATATTACAACAATGCATCAGATTACAAGAATATACAGAGTATAAAAGAATATTACACAGAAATATCAGAGATTTAAATACATCGCAGCGGAAAATAATACAATACACAACTAGAAGGAGATATACGGATACAAAGCTTTCCGGATATCGTTCCAGCTGTAAACCAGGATCCTGTGAATATAAATCTGCAAAACCGAAACTACTAGCTGCCCGTGTCAAAATAAGGGCACCCAGAGTTTAGGTTAAAACAATAAACCCCAGGTCAGTCATGTGACTGGTGTGAGAACTAAAACAGTTTTAATCTTTGATTTTAAAACATTAGGTAAATCAAGGGACCACGCCGCTAACGCGGAACGGGTTTCCTCCCAAGAATACCAGTGCATAAAACAAACAGCGCAATGCTAAATAAGGAAAAATGAAGCTGTTATAAGACCCAGGTCCTATCACACAATGCAACGCAAGCCGGGGGATAGGGTTTTCCCTTATAACAGCCAAAGAATGCTTGATACGTTTAAAACAAATCATTTGATACTATTTTAAGTGCATAGTGTATAAAACAACTTCAAATCATAAGTATCAATCATAGGCGACATGAGCGTCCCATGCCACTATGTCACCATATATAGGTTTACAAATAAAACCGCAAAGTCACGTATTTGGAAATTGGATTTCCGTCTATGAACCGAGGCAAAAGATAGTCCTCAACTGATTCGAGACAATCTAGCCCATGTCTCCGGAGCAGCCGCAATTGCCCCTTGGATCCTCAGGGCCGGTCCACCGATGTGGATTATAGTGCCTGAGCAATACGTTTCTCCGCCCTTTGGGGCGTAAATGAGCCAACTAAATGACCCCATCGGTTCGAGAACGACCGATCAATCCGAGGCGCCTCGCAACAGCAACAACCACATAAGTCAAACTCGTCAGGGCGTGTAAAACCACTGACGCCACTTCTAGCTAGAAAGAAACGCATGCCCTCCCTGACGTCCGTCTCCCGTTTTTGGTTCATACCTGGTGTGAAACACGCGAGGTAAACGTTACACAAAGCTACGCCACAAAGGCCGTGCTTTGATCATCACCACAAGACTTTGCTTTTCAACAGAAGCCTCGATCAATTGCCACTTAGGCATGCCACACAGGCAATTCACTCCATGCGTTTGATATCCATCAATATATAACCCCTGAGCTCGTATGTCTCAGAGAAGGGCGTTAAGCAAGAGAATAAATTCTCCGCCGCCAAACAGATATATATTTAATAGAAATCAATCACACAGACTAAAATCCAATGTCAGACACACAGTCCATTTACAAGTCCGTTCTGGGTCTGAACGAAACCGGAGGCACCTAGTACCCCGCATATCCATCGATCTCCAAGTACGTCTGGACGATCACTAACTGTTTCCATCTTCTTGGGTGTACAGCCCAATCAAGATCATCAGTAATTACCCAAACGACGTGAAGACCTCCGGTCTTCGACCATCGTCTTCATCTTCGACTTATCGTCGTATCAGTTATTCGGAATGGGATAAACCCGGTCTTTCCGAGTAACTCGCGTATACTTTAAATAAGTGTTACACAAACACAACATACGCCTCATTCCAATTCATTAGTCACTAACCGTAAATTAATCAAGAGAATAATTCCCCAAATATTAACCCCGAAGGCCGAAACCAACATCAGATCAATATCCAGAAAACCATTCTGCTTAGCTAACCGACAGTTAGTTTCTAAATTTCACATTCATAGGGAAAGGTTCCCATTAATTTTATCAAAGATAAATTCTTGAATTTATTCTTTAATCTACTTTTGAATATCAATTCAAACTAGTCGGAATTAGCGAACCTTACCGAAGTAATCATTTGTTTTAATCTCCCAATCCCAACCTATTAATCCCATGAAGTAAAACTGGTAATACTTCATATCTAACACCACAGTGTTATCGGTAAATTCAATTACCATTTCACGTTCAAATCTAATTAAAGATTTAACTATCGCCTGGAGTAAAACTGGTGATACTCCATTCTCGATTTTCCAATCTAATTAAAGATTCATTAAAACTCCACTTAGTTTTAATCGTTAACTGGGTTAAAGAATCAGTGTCATTTAAAACACGGTTCACGGTAAACCCAAAATCACAATCATTAATTATCGGGTTAAAGAACGAGTGTTATTTAAAACACTGTTCACGATAAACCCAAAAATCAATATCGATTCAATTCCAATTAAATGTTATTTAATTGGTACACTTCATTAAATCTAAATAAAAAGATTTAATCTTTTCTCAACTGGGTTCAAGAACAGTGTTAGTGAAGACACCATTCACGACAAACCCAAATCACATTTGATATTCAATACAAGGCTCTGAATAGAAAATATATCGGCTTATATTCAATATCAAATTCTACGACTAACAAATATCGCATTGGAAATAACGATATATATATATATCTTTCAAATTTCCATAACAACATTTGTACAATCACGAAATCCAACATCGAAATATTCCGAAGACAATTTCGATTCAAATCCACTCCAATGCAATCATTGGATATTCTGGTTATTTTTAAAACCCTTTTTAAATTCAATTTATTTATTTAAAAATAAATAGAATTATAATTCTAGTTCAAAACCAGTTCATTTCGATAAAAATCTATTTTTATCTTTTCAAATATGGAGTTTTTCATCCCAATTCTTTCTAAATCATTTCTTATGATTTTACACAAATTATTACTATTTTTAATAATTTTATCAAGGCCCGTACAGTCGATTTCCATTAACGGCCATCGAACTGCACTTACAGCGACCTTTTTCGAATTTGATTTGGACGTATCTCCAAATCCAACCGTTAGATTTCAAATTTCTAACATTCATTAGAAAGCTCTTTTCGATACGAACCCAACGGTTCCGGTTTTAGGAGAATCCGACGGTCGGATCTCCCGCAATGTCCGTTTGAAATAAATGGTCGAAATTCACGAACTGCCGCGGCGCGGCGCGTTCTATTCAGGCCATTATATTATATATATAATATATATAATATATACTTCGTCGATTTCTATTTAAAACGAATTATATAAATAGTTTTAAATTCGTTTCAAAATCTATTTCAACTTCCATTTCAATTCAAAGCAAAATTGAATTCTTCTTTATAAATTCGTTTCAAAATTCATTTCTATTCAATTCAAATTTCAATTCAATTTGAATTCATTTCAATTTGCTTTCAATTCAATTTGAATTCGTTTTCAATTCAATTCATTTCGAAATCGTTTTCAATTCAATTCATTTCGAAATCGTTTTCAATTCAATTCACTTTGAATTCGTTTTCAATTCAATTCATTTTGAATTCGTTTTCAATTCAATTCATTTCGAAATCACTTTCAATTCAATTTGAATTCGTTTTCAATTCAATTCATTTCGAAATCGTTTTCAATTCAATTCATTTTGAATTCGTTTTCAATTCAATTCATTTCGAAATCACTTTCAATTCAATTTGAATTCGTTTTCAATTCAATTCATTTCGAAATCGTTTTCAATTCAATTCATTTCGAAATCGTTTTCAATTCAATTCACTTTGAATTCGTTTTCAATTCAATTCATTTTGAATTCGTTTTCAATTCAATTCATTTCGAAATCACTTTCAATTCAATTCACTTCGAAATCACTTTCAATTTAATTCACTTCGAAATCACTTTCAATTCAATTTGAATTCGTTTTCAATTCAATTCATTTCGAAATCGTTTTCAATTCAATTCATTTCGAAATCATTTAAAATCGATATAAATATCGTTCACGTCAAAATGGCGTCGAACTAATCAACAGGACTTCATAAATTTCTATTTTCAAATATTCTATTTCAAATATTTCTATTTCAAATATCTCTATTTCTAAACTGGAATGAGGCCCAATCAATTACCATATAAAGTTAATTATATGGATTTTCATACAACACATGTATAATAGCATTGAAAAATAATCAACCATCAACCAAAGTGCACTACACTGTATAAGCATCAAATATAGATATCTAACGCTTATAACAGCCTGTCAATCAATCGATCGACATATTTAATCAATCAGGATGAGTGAACTTCAAATTTCATCCCAACACCCGTGTAGGGTTTCAAACAATCAAACACAGATTTTAGTTGTGCAGTTGGGCGATGTGTAAAATTTATCGACCCAATCAATATCAGTCAAATCAGTGTATATACAAACAAATCGGCCGATTTGTTTATAACTATTCATTTATTCACATTCACGTTAAAAATTATATTTTTAACGATAAAACATTTTATTTCAACCTATGAATTTCTATTCAATTCATTTACACAATAAAATGATATTTTTATTTTTCTAACATATTTTAGAAAATTTCGGCGGCATAACGGCACGATACTAGAAACGGGACGAGGCCTAGCCTTATCCCCGGTCTAGTGAAGGCCCACGCCATTCACTCATCAATCAAATCAATTTCATTTTGCAAACCACAAAATTTGGAGTAAGGGTCTAACCTAGCCTTACTCCTACGCCTTATAACGGCGCACGTCTAATCCTAACCAATTTATCGATTCGATTTTTCACACCACAAACCACATTCAAACCAATATCGCAATCAATCACCAAACAGTCAAACAAACAAGTCCATGGTCTGTGGACGGTTGTGTCGGGTGCTACTAAGCACCGTCTGCATCCTAGTATAAATATATAACTAGAAAAGAAATAGAAAGGTGAGAAATTCTCACTTATAGCTATCCTAGCTCCATGGCTCTTCATTTGCAGAAGTCCTCGTTGTTTCGCCTTTTTGTCACCTTCGTTGCCCGTATTCACTACATATGCAAAAATCGAATTTTTACTTCGTTATTCAATATATAAAAATCATATTTTTATTTCGAAGTTCAACATATAAAAATCATATTTTTAATTCGATGTTCAACGTATAAAAATCATATTTTTAATTCGAAGTTCAACATATAAAAATCATATTTTTAATTCGAAGTTCAACATATAAAAATCATATTTTTAATTCGAAGTTCAACATATAAAAATCATATTTTTAATTCGAAGTTCAACATATAAAAATCATATTTTTAATTCGAAGCCGTATCAATAAAAATTCCATTTTAAAAATATAGACTTCGCCTTTATAAAAACAAAGATTCCACCTTTTCAAATATAAAGTTTTCGCCTTTCCTAATGAAAAGTTTTCGCCTTTCCTAATAAAAAGTTTTCGCCTTTCCTAATAAAAAGTTTTCGCCTTTCCTAATAAAAAGAAAATCCAAACTTTTAGATATTAAAAATTCGAACTTCACGAAAGCAAAAATCATATTTTTAATTATATTCTATCATCCTATAAAAACCATACTTATCATATAAAAATTTCGTCTTTCACCGTTTAAAAATCAAATCCTTACTATTTATTTTATTCGAATAGAGATCGCCTTTTTATATTAGAGATAAACGAATAAAAAAATTGAATTTTTATACAGGAAAATATAATGAAAACTCACATCCGCTGCTTGAAGGGGGAGGAGGGTTCATGTTGATCATTGGTGGCGGTCAGAGGCACGCCAGGGCTGTAGAGTGCTGCAATTGCAGTCATGGTGGTCTGAGGCGGGCGGGTCTTCTTCCATGTGGGCTAGGGTTTGAAATAGGAAGGGGGAAAGGAGGAGAGGGGCGCCGGTGCGAGATGGGGATAGCCGGAGCTCTGCGGCGGTGGGAGGGCGTCGATCTGGTGGCGACGGTTATGGGTTTGGGGGCGTCGGTTGACTGCGTCTGGGCTAGGTCGAGGCGGAGGAGGGAGGGAGCTGGAGAACGAGGAGAAGAACGGAAGTGGGGGGGGGGGGGGGTCACGGCAGGTTGAGCGGCGGTGGGGCTGAACGTTGGTGGCGTCGATCTCGTTTGTTTTTTTTTTCTTTCTGAAAGTAAACGAGAAAAGGGGGGGGGGGTTTATATCTTTTATATATATATTATTTTATTTATTTTATTTTCAACCCTAAATGTTGACTTTTAATTCGAACACCTAACGAGACCCAACGACTGTCGTCCCTAGCTAAATACCCCCATTCCGAACACAATGGAATATGTTTCGTGAGCCCATTCGTCTGTTACAGTCAGTTATTCTTCAAATTAAAGTATAAAACATTTAATTTCAGTTTTAAACGTACATTTCAAATTACCGGGGTCACATACGAACTTTAAAAATTCCAGAAAAATATTTTCTAGCTTCGTATTGACGATACGGTCCTAACAAAACTAGTTTCGTCGAATTCTGAGACCGTTTGAAAAATAGCCAATTTCCAGTCGATTAAAATCAACTGAAACTGGTCAAACGCGTTTTCTTTTGCCACGCTCACATATTGATTTGAAAAATTATGAAATTTGAAACCTAGCAATAATTTAACATCACGGACCCAACAAAACTGGTTTCGTCGAAATCCGAGGTCGTTTGCAAAATGTCCATTTTTAAGGGCCTGAATTCCATAGCGACTATTCAGAATTTTCAACTGGACATATCTTTTGATTCCCGCTACGAACTTTGGATTTTTCGGATTCGTTGGAAAGATATTCACTATTAGATTCCATTATTTTTGGTTTCACTAAAATCCGGATTGTTTTGCACCCGGTACAATCAAATTGAAGTTTGAAATCGAATTATCGAACTACCGCGCCATTTTCAATTCTATTTATAATTATATATAAATATTTATATTCTAACGACGACGCGTATAATATATACGTTCGGTTATATTCAAAATAAATTTCTCGTCGATTATATTTAAAATAATCTATTTTAAATATTCAAAATTCGCTATAATCGCCAAAATAAAAATTTTAAACTGGCCCAGATTTTACGGGTTGTTACAGATACTAACACGGTTATATTCGTTTTGGTCTAGTGCACAAAACAACATGTTCATTGCTTTTGCATTTATAGCTGCTGCTGTTTTCTCAACCAGTGTCCATTCTGAATAATCAATTGTTGGATTCACTATTTCTTTTTGAGTAACAGTCCAGGCATCATAGCTATTTGACTGCATAAAGAATGACATACGTGCTTCCAAATAGCTATAGTTGAGACCATTGAAGAATGGAGGCCTTTGTGTCAATTGAACTTCCGTGTGGGTGGTGTTTTGAGTGAAAGTACTGGTACTTGTGTTATTTGCCATATTACTAGAATATATCAAATAACCGTGTTACAGTTATACGATGACCGTGCTCTGATACCAAATGAAGATTGTGTACGTACTAACACAGTACACATGGATCGTGTAATATGGTGTATAACATACAAATATACAACAGTTATAAAAGAAAATATAAGATGATATAAATATCAGCTAATCATAGATATGTAACAGTAAATGCAGTAAAATAGAAAAATCACACTAGAGAATTTTATACTGGTTCGGAGCATTGTCCTATGTCCAGTCCCAGACTTCTATCTAGATTTTCACTAACAACCACGTCGCTTCACCCGGAGGAACAGGTTTACAACACCCAAGCAGACGGACGGGATTTCACGCCTCTAACAACACCGAGGACTTCAACACGTGCATCTTACAAGACCAAGGACTTCAACTAAGACGAATACAATTGTTGTTGACAGTATGTGTTCTTGATAACACGAATTTGTCACTTGTAGTATAACCTTCCTATAGTCTTATCCTCAAATAGAATATTTGTGTATATGAAGATTTGGAAGTGGATATCGTATTGAATCAAAAGAATATTAAATAGATTCTAGGATTCAAACGATATATTATTGAATATGAGCAATTGAGCGCTTGAGAATGAGATCAAGAAAATAGAGATAGTAATCAAGTCAAATTCGTTAAATGGAATGATGATCTTATGGTGTTTATATAGAGAATAACTAGTTGTAATCCTTTGTGAAGACTAAAGAACAATGGCCATGATTATTGGTGAAGAGAAGGAGATGCAACCATTGATGAAAGGAAGTGTCTTTTCAAAAGGTTGCTTTCTAGAAGAAAACGGTCAATAGGTCAAAAAGAACCGATAGACAGGAATTTGAATATATATATACGTTATATTCATATGTACACGTTTATTGTGAGTTCTGGGTAGAAACGATCGACATGTCAAAATATGGGCGGTTGACCGGTTTTACCCAGGTTGCACAATCAGTGTGCACACATATATATTTGTATATATATCGATAATTTCGAGGTGTGAGATTATTTGAGGATAGATTTTAACGTAAACAACACTATTAAAACACCAAATAATCAACCTCCAATCTAGAATACCATATGCAGTTGTTTGTACCTCTTCAAACCAATAAATATCTTCTTTTTATCGATCACGGCTTTTTCCTTTATCAGAAATCAAAACTCCATAAAATTCTTGACTCAACAGAAGGTGGAGGCACGTTCTTTCCTTTGTCCTTATTGCGCGTGTTCCTCCACTCTATGAGGTAGCAATCTCTGGCTGTGGCTTGATCGCCTTTGACGGTACCGATCCCATTATTTGTCGGGAAATTCATTAGTAGAGACTATGGTGATAGACAGATCTGGAATTCTATGAGGAAAGGCCGTCCCAAGAGAGTGTTGTATGGAGAGATAACATTAATGACCACAAAGTTGAGGATGCAGACTCGGCTTTGATCCCTTTCTCTAAGTTTTACGGATAGATCGATCATGCCCATTAGGTGATTGTTGGATCCATTAAATCTGTGGATCATTGCATGGTAGGGTCTCAAGTCATTGGACTTCAATTTCATTTGGTTGTAGGCCACCTTGAATATGATATTGACCGAGATTCCTGAGTCAATGAGGATCCTACGGACGAAATCTGGGCCAATTTGAGCAGAGATAATGAGAGGGTCTATGGTTCGGATCTCGATTCCCGTGGACTCCTCACGGAATATGATATCGTCCCGCATTGTGTTCTGATGTTTGGCTGGGACTAATTCATCGGGGGCGGAACAAGCTTCAAATGTGGCATGCTTTATAGAGTTGGTGTACTCCTCCATTTTGCGGAAGCTGTCGTGTGTGGGATGAATCCCGCCACAGATAGTATTGATCACGATGCCACGTGACCTTGGGTTAGACGGCCCTGGAGGCGCATTTACTGGAGCAGGAAGTGTGGGCGTTGGAAGGCCCATAGCCTCCTCGGGAGGAGCAGGATCCTGAACATACTTCTCTAGGTGTTTCTTGCATATGATTTTTTCGATTGCATCCTTGTGATGACGGTAATTTTTGGTGTTGTGCCCATACATATCATGGAACCTGCAGTACTTGCCGGAGTTCTCGCGGTCGGTAGATTCCCTCGTGTTAGGCTTCTTGTATTGGAGAGTGTTGCAGGTTTCTAAATAAATGGTCTCCATGTCACGATTCAGCGGAGTGTAGTTCCTGTAATTTTGATAGCGGCCGTGCTTCTTGGGGTCCAACGGAGTAGGATTATGGTGGCGACTGCCTTGTTTGCCAGGGTTTAGCTTCGTCTTGTAGGGTATTGTTCCCTTACCCATGTCGGAAGATTCCCCGATCTATTTTCGCTTGACACTGTCGTTGGTAGTGCGTCATGTGGGTTGTTGGAGTGGTTGGCCTGTGAAGCTCTGTTACGCCTAGCTTCCTCTTGGCACAAGAACTTCCCCACTTTTTCGTAAAAATCCTCTAAATTCTTGGGCTGCTTTCTATCTATCTAGGCTCCGAACTCGGAGGTTGGGAGGACACCTTTGGCTAGTTGGAACAGCATAGTGCGAGGTTTCGGATCATCAACCTCGGCGAGGGCGATGTTGAATCGCTCGAGGTAACTTTTGAGGGATTATGCAGGACCCTGGTATAAGTTGGACAGAGTAAGTGTATTCTTTGGAGTTGGAACGTGCATCCTGAACTGTCTGACCAATTCCATGGCTAGCTGGCCAAAGGTATTGATAGAATGGAGAAGAAGATGACAGAACCAAAGTAAAGTCGTGCCATCCAAGGCGACTGGGAAGCATTTGAACTTGACAGCGTCGGTGGCTCGACTGGAGTCCATTTGCCATTCGTAGTGGTTTTGGAAAGTGCATGGAATGGTCATGCCGTCATATAGCATCATCTGCGGCGTATTAAAGCGTCGAGGCCACTCAGCTTCATGGATGGCTCTTGTAAATGGGTTACGCCTCAGGTGGGTCCCCCACGAGTCATTGGCGTTTCCCCGCATATCTCTGATGATCCTTCAGATCATGTCGGGGATATATGTCGGATGTATATCCTGGCGGGATTCCAGTTTCAGTGAACTTCAGGAGTTCTGTTTCATGGACGTCTTCTATGGTGAATGTTGGGATCATCCTCTTCTATATCGTCAACATCGATTGCCTAGTTCTGATATGGCTGATGAGGCTGACCGAGACGACGTTCATTCTGATCTTGATAGACTTGAACGTGCTGAGCTGTTGGGAGCGTGGGCACCAAGTTCTAAGTGGCGACAATTGGGTTCTATCGTGGAGGGGGGCGATTACTTGGACTCGGTTCATCATTGATGACCAGTCGGGATCGATCACGGTGATGTGTGCTCCCGCTATAGGTGACAGTGGTTCTACCACCGTTCCTGTTTTCTTTGCCATTGTTGTGACCATTGGTGTGAGCATTAGAGAGGACAATGACGTTGTTGTTAAGGTTAAACTTCCTTCGTTGATTCGGGCCCCGAGACTCGAAGGAAGAAGTTTCCGAGACAGTGTGCCTCACTCGAGGATTGTTATGAGCTAGTTGGAGTTGGGCGATATGCATTGACTTTCTCGAAGCTGACACATAAGGTCAATGTTAGCTTTCAACGCTTGGTTGAGTTCTAGACCCGTAGTTTCATTGTGAGGACCCGTTACTACCCCGTGAAGGAAAAAGCGGATACTTTGAGAACAACACACAAATGAACGCAGACGGAAGAACATTTCATTGTTATTACAACAATTCCATCAGAATACAAGAATATACAGAGTATAAATGAATAAATTACATTCGATAATAATCAGAGATTACAATAAATTACATAGCAGCGGAAAATAATACAAAGCACAACTGAAGGTGATATACGGATACAGAGCTTTCCAGATATCGTTCCAGCTGTGAACCAGGATCCTGTGAATATAAATCTGCAAAACCAAAACTACTAGCTGCCCGTGCGGAAATAAGGGCACCCAGAGTTTAGGTTAAAACAATAAACTCCAGGTCAGTCATGTGGCTGGTGTGAGAACTAAAACAGTTATTAAAACTTTATTTTAAAAGAGAGTAATTCAAGGGACCACGCCGTAAATCACGGAACGGATTTCCTCCCAAGAATACCAGTGTATAGAATAAACAGCGCAATGCTTTTTCGAAAAATGAAGCTATTATAAGACCCAGGTCCCATCACACAATGCAACGCAAGACGGAGGATAGGGTTTCACCTTATAACAGCCAAACATGCTTGATACGCTTAAAAACAAATCATTTGATACTATAATAAGTGTATAGTGTCAAAACAATTTCAATCATAAATATAAGTCATAGACGGCATAAGTGCCCCATACCACTATGTCGCCATACTAGGCTCTACAAATAAAGCCGAAATACACGTATTGGAAATTGGATTTCCGTCATGAGTCGAGGCAAGGGGCAAGCTCCTCTCCACGTTCGAGACACTCTAGCAAATGTCTCAGGACTACACACTCTGGGCAATCCTGGATTCGGCTGGGCCGGTCCTCACTTACGTTAGAGGATTAATTATGCCTGAACACACGTTTCCCGGTCCTTACAGACCTATAATCGAGGCGCCTCATTCCAACAACCACAAAGGTGAAAAGTATATAAATGTCAGGGCTGGTAAGTCACTGACACCACCAAAGCTAGAAAGAAACGTCGTGCTCTCCCAACGGTCTGTATCCCGTTTTTAACTCATACCGAGGTGTGTGGCTCGCGAATTCACGTTATACACAAAGCTACGCCACAAAGGCTGTGCTTTGATCATCAACCACAAGACTTTGCTTTTCAACAGAAGCCTTGATCCATGCAACTCCGTATGCCACACAGGCAAATCATGCCATGCGATTGATATCTATCGATATATAACCTCTAAGTTCGTACGTCTCGGAGAAGGGCGTTAAGTAAGAGAATAAATTCTCCACCGCCAAACAGATATATATTTAACAGAAATCAATCAACACAGAATAAAATCCAATGTCAGACACACAATCCATTTACAAGTTCGTTCTGGGTCTGAACGAAACCGGAGGCACTTTCCTCGCATATCCATCAATCTCCAGGTACGTCTGGATGACCACTAACTGATTCCCTCATCTTGGGTGTACAGCCCAATCAAGATCATCAGTAATCACCCAAACGTTGTGAAGACTTCCGGTCTTCAAACACCGTCTTCATCTTCGACATATCGTCGAATCGGTTATTCAGAATGGGTATAAACCCGGCCTTTTCGACAACCCGCGTATATTAAAAACAAATGTTACACAAACACAACATACGCCTCATTCCAACAACCACAAAGGTTCCCATTAATTTTATCCAAGATAAATTCTTCTAAATTTATTCTATAATCTTCCTTTGGATGTCATTTCAAAACCAAATTATGGTTTTCCAAACTAGTCGAGATTAGCGAACCATACCGAAATAATTATTTATTTTATTTTCCAGTCCCAACCTATTCATCCCATGAGGCAAAACTGGTAATACTCCACATCTAACACCACAGTGTTATCGGTAAAATTAATTACCATTTCACGTTCAAATCTGATTAAAGATTTAACTATCGCCTTGGAGCAAAATTGGTGATACTTCATTCTCGCACATTTGCCAAATTTGATAATTTAAATTATCAATTCACTTTTCAATCTAATTGCAGATTCAATAAAACTCCTTTTACTGGGTTAAAGAACTAGTGTCGTTTAAAACACAATTCACGATAAATCCAAATCACATTCTATTTATTATCGGGTTAAAGAACTAGTGTTATTTAAAACACAGTTCATGATAAACCCATGAATCAATTCTATTTAAACCATTTCAAATCCAGTTTATTTATTTAAAAATAAATGGGTTTTAATTTCAGTTCAAAACTAGTTCATTTCGATAAAAACCTATTTTTATCTTTTCAAATATGGAGTTTTTCATCCCAATTTTTCCCAAATCATTTCTTATGATTTTACACTAATTATTACTATTTTTAATAATTTTATCAAGGCCCGTATGGTCGATTTCCATCAACGGCCATCGAACTGCACTTACAACGACCTTTTTCAAATTTGATTTGGACGTATCTCCAAATCCAACCGTTAGATTTTAAATTTCTAATATTCGCTAGAAAGCTCTTTTCGATACGAACCCAACGGTTCCGGTTTTAGGAGAATCCGACGGTCGGATCTCCCGTAATGTCCGTTCGAAATAAATGGTCGAAATTCACGAACTGCCGCGGCGCGGCGTGTTCTATTCAGGCCATTATATTATATATATAATATATATTTCATCGATTTCTATTTAAAACGAATTATATAAATAGTTTCAAATTCGTTTCAAAAACAATTTCAACTTCCATTTAAATTCAAATCAAAATTGAATTTTTCCTTATAAATTCGTTTTACAATTCATTTCTATTCAATTCAAATTTCAATTCAATTTGAATTCATTTCAATTTGTTTTCAATTCAATTCGAATTCGTTTTATATTCAATTCATTTCGAATTGGTTTTCTATTCGATTCAATTCAAATTGGTTTTCTATTCGATTCAATTCAAATTGGTTTTCTATTCGATTCAATTCAAATTTGTTTTCTATTCGATTCAACCCAAATTGGTTTTCTATTCGATTCAATTCAATTTGTTTTCTATTCGATTCAACCCAAATTGGTTTTCTATTCGATTCAATTCAAATTTGTTTTCTATTCAATTTGAATTCAATTTGGTTTTCTATTCAATTCAAATCAAATTTGTTTTCTATTCGATTCAATTCAAATTTGGTTTTCTATTCAATTCAAATCAAATTTGTTTTCTATTTAATTTAAATTCAATTCGTTTTCTATCAATTAAATTCAAATTTCATTTCAAAATATTCGATTTCGAAATCACTTTTCAATATTCATTTTAAAATGAATAAAATCGATATAAATATCGTTCATGTCAAAATGGCGTCAATCTAATCAACACGGCTTCATATATTTCTATTTTCAAATATTCTATTTCAAATATTTCTTTTTCAAATATTTCCTATTCAAATATTTCTATTTCAAATATTTCTATTTCTAAAATATTTCGTTCAACACATGACTAATCTCAACGGATGAGTACTGTCAACACATGAACCTTTATTTTATATTGATAAAGATGTAAATTTTATTATAAAAATATTTCGTTCAACACATGACTAATCTCAACGGATGAGTACAGTCAACACATGAACATTTATATTATACTGATAAAGATATAAATTTTATTATTAAAATATTTCGTTCAACACATGACTAATCTCAACGGATGAGTACAGTCAACACATGAACCTTTATTTTATAAAGATAAAGATATAAATTTTATTGTTAAAATATTTCGTTCAACACATGACTAATCTCAACGGATGAGTACAGTCAACACATGAACCTTTATTTTATAAAGATAAAGATATAAATTTTATTGTTAAAATATTTCGTTCAACACATGACTAATCTCAACGGATGAGTACAGTCAACACATGAACCTTTATTTTATAAAGATAAAGATATAAATTTTATTGTTAAAATATTTCGTTCAACACATGACTAATCTCAATGGATGAGTACAGTCAACACATGAACCTTTATTTTATAAAGATAAAGATATAAATTTTATTGTTAAAATATTTCGTTCAACACATGACTAATCTCAACGGATGAGTACAGTCAACACATGAACCTTTATTTTATAAAGATAAAGATATAAATTTTATTGTTAAAATATTTCGTTCAACACATGACTAATCTCAACGGATGAGTACAGTCAACACATGAACCTTTATTTTATAAAGATAAAGATATAAATTTTATTGTTAAAATATTTCGTTCAACACATGACTAATCTCAACGGATGAGTACAGTCAACACATGAACCTTTATTTTATAAAGATAAAGATATAAATTTTATTGTTAAAATATTTCGTTCAACACATGACTAATCTCAACGGATGAGTACAGTCAACGCATGAACCTTTATTTTATAAAGATAAAGATATAAATTTTATTGTTAAAATATTTCGTTCAACACATGACTAATCTCAACGGATGAGTACAATCAACACATGAACCTTTATTTTATAAAGATAAAGATATAAATTTTATTGTTAAAATATTTCGTTCAACACATGACTAATCTCAACGGATGAGTACAGTCAACACATGAACCTTTATTTTATAATATTCTTTATATTCTAAATTGGAATGAGGCCCAATCAATCACCATATAATGTTAATTACATGGATTTTCATACATCACACGTATATAATAGCATTGAAAAATAATCAACCATCAACCAAAGTGCATTACACTGTATAAGCATCAAATATAGATATCTAACGCTTATAACAGCTTGTCAATCAATCGATCGACATATTTAATCAATCAGGATGAGTGAACTTCAAATTTCATCCCAATACCTGTGTGGGGTTTCAAACAATCAAACACATATTTTATTTGTGCAGTTGGGCGATGTGTAAAATTTATCGTCCCAATCAATGTTAGTCAAATCCGTGTACATAAACAAACCGTCCGGTTTGTAAATGAATATTTATTTATTCACATTCACTATATTCATATTCACGTTAAAAATTATATTTTTAACGATAAAACATTTTATTTTAACATATGAATTTCTATTCAGTTCATTCTTTAAATAAAATGATATTTTTATTTTTCTAACTAATTTTAGAAAATTTTGGCGGCATAACGGCACGATACTAGGAACGGGACGAGGCCTAGCCTTATCCCCGGTCTAGTGAAGGCCCACGCCATTCACACATCAATCAAATCAATTTCATTTCACCAAACAATTCAATTCAAACCAAATATCTAACTAATTTTTGCAATCAAACAAACAAGTCCATGGTCTGTGGACGATTGTGTCGGGTGCTACTAAACACCGTCTGCATCCTAGTATATATATATATATATATAACTAGAAAAGAAATTGAAGAGTGAGAAGTTCTCACCAATAGCTATCCAATACCACGACTCTTCATTGATAGAAATCTTCATCATTCTCGCCTTTTTATCACCTTCGTTGTCCGTATTCACTACATATGTAAAAATCGCATTTTTACTTCGCTATTCAATATATAAAAATTGAATTTTTACTTCACTATTCAATATATAAAAATCGAATTTTTACTTAGCTATTCAATATATAAAAATCGAATTTTTACTTCGCTATTCAATATATAAAAATCACAACTTTTATTTTGCTACATAAATAAAGATCTCGCCTTTTCAGAGCTAGAAATCAAATCTTTATTGCGCCAAAAATTCTATCTTTTTATTTTTAAAAACCATACCTTTTCTAAAATAAAAATCATTTCTTTTTTCTAGTTAAAAATCAAAACTTTTCTTTTCAAAAATCTAATCTTTTTATAAAGAAAAACCAAATCTTTTTATAATAAAGATCTTACCTTTCTTTAATTGAGAATCAACCTTTTCTATAACGAAAAATATAAACTTTATCATATAAAAATCACAACTTTTTAAATATAAAAATTACATTTTCTTTAAACAAAACATATATGGATTGTTTTCAAATTTTTAACCTAATTAAAAATCAGCCTTTTATATAAAAAAAAATAAAAAATAAAGAAACTCACTTTAAATATCGATCTCGAGCAGGAGGGGGTTTCCGGTCCCGCTGCCATTTGCAGCAGCTTTGAACATCTCGGAGCTGACTGGATTGGCGCAAAGGTGGTGCTGATTTGGGCCTTGAACGGAGAGGGAGGCAGGGTTGTGGAGGGAGGATGGTCGGCTGAGAGGAGGGGGTCAGTGCTCGCGCTGTGGCGGCAGTAGGAGGCCGACGCGGCACATGGGGATGGGCGGTGGTCGGGCTAGGGTCCTAGGCGTTGGCGCGGTTCAGAAGGAAGGGGGGGAAGACAAGGAGGACGTCGGAAGGGGGAGCGGGGCCACGGGGATGCTGCCTGGCCTGAGCGCCAGCGACGTAGTGGGTGGCGCACGCCCCTGGGCGGCGGTGAAGTCGATTTAGGGCTGGCCACACATTTTTTTTATCTTCGATCTGTATAATGAAGGAAAAGGGGGGAGGGGACAGAACTGGTTAAGGGAATGAAGAGAGAATCTTTAATTTTTAATTTATTTAATTATTTTATTTTCACCTAAAAGCAACTTTTATTTTCGACCTCAAAACGAGGCCCACCGCCTGTCGTCCATAGCTAATTACCCCCATTCCGAACACAATAGGATATGTACCGCAAGCTGATTCGATCGTTACAATCAGTTTTCGTCAAAATCAACATATAACTCTATATATTGATTTTGAACGTGCATTTCAATTTACCGGGGTCACATACTAACTTGAAAATTTCCAGAAAGATATTTTCTAGCTTCGTATTGACGATACGGTCCTAACAAAACTAGTTTCGTCGAATTCCGAGACCGTTGGAAAAATGGCCATTTTCCAGTCGATTAAAATCAACTGAAACTGGTCAAACGCGTTTTCCTTTGTCACGCTCACATATTGATTCGAAAAATTATGAAATTTGGAATCTAGCAATAACTTGACATCACGGATCCAACAAAAGTGGTTTCGTCGAAATCCGAGGTCGTTTGCAAAATGTCTATTTTTAAGGGCCGGAATTCCATAGCGACTATTCAGAATTTTCAACTGGACATATCTTTTGATCCCCGCTATGAAATTTCGATTTTTCGGATTCGTTGGAAAGATATTACTAATTAGATCCTAATGTTTTCAGTTTCACTAAAATCCGGATTATTTTGAACCCGGTACATTCAATTGAAGTTTGAAATCGAATTATCGAACTACCGCGCCATTTTCAATTCCTTTTATAATTATATATAAATATTTATATTCTAACGACGGCGTATATTAATATATTCGTTCGAATTATATTCAAAATAAATTTCTCGCCGATATTATTTAAAATATTCCATTTTAAATATTCAGAATTCGCCAAAATTGCCAAAATAAAAATTTTAAACTGGCTCAGAATTTCTGGGTTATTACAATCTCCCCCACTTAAAACTTTTCATCCCCGAAAAGGAACAGAGTCGAAAGTGGTTTGATTAATCAGCTCTACGTTCGATCTGGCTTCTATTCTCCAACTTTTTAGTTTCTGAGAATTTTCAAATTTTCAAAAATTTGGCTAACACCCTAAATTTTCGAAAAATTTCGCCATAACCTCCCCTACACTGGGAGCCACGGGAAAATCCCAAAATTGCCATACAGGCCTTCTGATCTCAAAAAGAAAAAGAAAAAGCCAAGCGGCTAGCCAATAGGCTCATAAAATCATCATCACCCAAACAAAACAGTAAATTATAGTAAACATGTACCTATTTGTCGGGCAAACAAATTTTATTCTCTGGCTCTAGCCTCCTTGCTATGACCTGTTCAATGTAAGTATATGTATATGCAAGCAAATGCGACCAACTTTCAATACAATTCAATATGTGATGCAATTTAGGCATAATGGTTAAAAATTATCAAAAAAATAAACAAATAACACAAACATCAATCAATTAGTGAATTAACGTTTCAAATTCATAAATTTTGATACATATACAAAAAATCATGTTTTTGATGCCAATTCACAACAATGTGTTCTAGCTATATTAGTTTTGGTTCTCACACCAGTCTAATGGAAATATATAGATATCACACCTTCGAAACACGAATATAAATTCGGATGATGATCGATCAATCATCAGAACCATCTCCGGCTGTCTAGAATGTGATTCTATATCTATCCAGTATATTAAAACTTCGAATATACGTTCATGACGCGTATATGCAAAACCTTTATATAATGGATTGTCCAAATTCAAAATAAATAAATATTCAAATACGTATAAAATGATTTAAATTTTCAAAACAAAATTGTTTTCATTTGAAAAATATACTCTCCACACTCGTTCTAGGATACTACTGATCCTATCTCTAACGAGTCATTCTAATTGGATATTGCTAATCCAATATCTGATGAATTCTTTCGTATGGTTCTAATGTGTCTTGTTCTCGAGCTCTGTAAACCAAAGCTCTGATACCACTGTGAGGACCCGTTACTTCCCCGTGAAGGAAAGAGCGGATACTTTGAGAACAACACACAAATGAACGCAGACGGAAGAACATTTCATTGTTATTACAACAATTCCATCAGAATACAAGAATATACAGAGTATAAATGAATAAATTACATTCGATAAATATCAGAGATTACAATAAATTACATAGCAGCGGAAAATAATACAAAGCACAACTGAAGGTGATATACGGATACAGAGCTTTCCGGATATCGTTCCAGCTGTGAACCAGGATCCTGTGAATATAAATCTGCAAAACCAAAACTACTAGCTGCCCGTGCGGAAATAAGGGCACCCAGAGTTTAGGTTAAAACAATAAACTCCAGGTCAGTCATGTGACTAGTGTGAGAACTAAAACAGTTATTAAAACTTTATTTTAAAAGAGAGTAATTCAAGGGACCACGCCGTATATCACGGAACGGGTTTCCTCCCAAGAATACCAGTGCATAGAATAAACAGCGCAATGCTTTTTCGAAAAATGAAGCTATTATAAGACCCAGGTCCCATCACACAATGCAACGCAAGCCGGAGGATAGGGTTTTACCTTATAACAGCCGAACATGCTTGATACGCTTAAAAACAAATCATTTGATACTATAATAAGTGTATAGTGTCAAAACAATTTCAATCATAAATA
This sequence comes from Allium sativum, assembly GCA_030737875.1. Lineage (NCBI taxonomy): Eukaryota > Viridiplantae > Streptophyta > Magnoliopsida > Asparagales > Amaryllidaceae > Allium > Allium sativum. Next base: position 123,277,735 of record CM060912.1, on the reverse strand, counting down.
TAAATCATAGACGACATAAGTGCCCCATACCACTATGTCGCCATACTAGGCTCTACAAATAAAGCCGAAATACACGTATTGGAAATTGGATTTCCGTCATGAGTCGAGGCAAGGGGCAAGCTCCTCTCCGCGTTCGAGACACTCTAGCAAATGTCTCAGGACTACACACTCTGGGCAATCCTGGATTCGGCTGGGCCGGTCCTCACTTACGTTAGAGGATTAATTATGCCTGAACACACGTTTCCCGGTCCTTACAGACCTATAATCAAGGCGCCTCATTCCAACAACCACAAAGGTGAAAAGTATATAAATGTCAGGGCTGGTAAGTCACTGGCACCACCAAAGCTAGAAAGAAACGTCGTGCTTTCCCAACGGTTCGTATCCCGTTTTTAACTCATACCGAGGTGTGAGGCTCGCGAATTCACGTTATACACAAAGCTACGCCACAAAGTCCGTGCTTTGATCATCAACCACAAGACTTTGCTTTTCAACAGAAGCCTTGATCCATGCAACTCCGTATGCCACACAGGCAATTCATGCCATGCGATTGATATCTATCGATATATAACCTCTAAGCTCGTACGTCTCAGAGAAGGGCGTTAAGCAAGAGAATAAATTCTCCGCCGCCAAACAGATATATATTTAACAGAAATCAATCAACACATAATAAAATCCAATGTCAGACACACAATCCATTTACAAGTTCGTTCTGGGTCTGAACGAAACCGGAGGCACTTTCCTCGCATATCCATCGATCTCCAGGTACGTCTGGACGACCACTAACTGATTCCCTCATCTTGGGTGTACAACCCAATCAAGATCATCAGTAATCACCCAAACGATGTGAAGATTTCCGGTCTTCAACCACCGTCTTCATCTTCGACATATCGTCGAATCGGTTATTCAGAATGGGTATAAACCCGGCCTTTCCGACAACCTGCGTATATTAAAAACAAATGTTACACAAACACAACATACGTCTCATTCCAACAACCACAAAGGTTCCCATTAATTTTATCCAAGATAAATTCTTCTAAATTTATTCTATAATCTTCCTTTGGATGTCATTTCAAAACCAAATTATGGTTTTCCAAACTAGTCGAGATTAGCGAACCGTACCGAAGTAATTATTTATTTTATTTCCCAGTCCCAACCTATTCATCCCATGAAGCAAAATTGGTAATACTCCACATCTAACACCACAGTGTTATCGGTAAAATTAATTACCATTTCACGTTCAAATCTGATTAAAGATTTAACTATCGCCTTGGAGCAAAACTGGTGATACTTCATTCTCGCTCATTTGCCAAATTTGATAATTTAAATTATCAATTCACTTTTCAATCTAATTGCAGATTCAATAAAACTCCTTTTACTGGGTTAAAGAACTAGTGTCGTTTAAAACACAATTCACGATAAATCCAAATCACATTCTATTTATTATCGGGTTAAAGAACTAGTGTTATTTAAAACACAGTTCACGATAAACCCATGAATCAATTCTATTTAAACCATTTCAAATCCAGTTTATTTATTTAAAAATAAATGGGTTTTAATTTCAGTTCAAAACTAGTTCATTTCGATAAAAACCTATTTTTATCTTTTCAAATATGGAGTTTTTCATCCCAATTTTTCCCAAATCATTTCTTATGATTTTACACTAATTATTACTATTTTTAATAATTTTATCAAGGCCCGTACGGTCGATTTCCATCAACGGCCATCGAACTGCACTTACAACGACCTTTTTCAAATTTGATTTGGACGTATCTCCAAATCCAACTGTTAGATTTTAAGTTTCTAATATTCCCTAGAAAGCTCTTTTCGATATGAACCCAACGGTTCTGGTTTTAGGAGAATCCGACGGTCGGATCTCCCGTAATGTCCGTTTGAAATAAATGGTCGAAATTCACGAACTGCCGCGGCGCGACGCGTTCTATTCAGGCCATTATATTATATATATATATATAATATATATTTCGTCGATTTCTATTTAAAACGAATTATATAAATAGTTTCAAATTCGTTTCAAAAACAATTTCAACTTCCATTTAAATTCAAATCAAAATTGAATTTTTCCTTGTAAATTCGTTTTACAATTCATTTCTATTCAATTCAAATTTCAATTCAATTTGAATTCATTTCAATTTGTTTTCAATTCAATTCGAATTCATTTTATATTCAATTCATTTCGAATTGGTTTTCTATTCGATTCAATTCAAATTGTTTTTCTATTCGATTCAATTCAAATTGGTTTTCTATTCGATTCAATTCAAATTTGTTTTCTATTCGATTCAACCAAAATTGGTTTTCTATTCGATTCAATTCAAATTTGTTTTCTATTCGATTCAACCCAAATTGGTTTTCTATTCGATTCAATTCAAATTTGTTTTCTATTCAATTTGAATTCAATTTGGTTTTCTATTCAATTCAAATCAAATTTGTTTTCTATTCGATTCAATTCAAATTTGGTTTTCTATTCAATTTGAATTCAATTTGGTTTTCTATTCAATTCAAATCAAATTTGTTTTCTATTTAATTTAAACTCAATTCGTTTTCTATCAATTTAATTCAAATTTCATTTCAAAATATTCGATTTCGAAATCAGTTTTCAATATTCATTTTAAAATGAATAAAATCGATATAAATATCGTTCACGTCAAAATGGCGTCAATCTAATCAACACGGCTTCATATATTTCTATTTTCAAATATTCTATTTCAAATATTTCTTTTTCAAATATTTCCTATTCAAATATTTCTATTTCAAATATTTCTGTTTCTAAAATATTTCGTTCAACACATGACTAATCTCAACGGATGAGTACTGTCAACACATGAACCTTTATTTTATATTGATAAAGATGTAAAATTTATTATAAAATTATTTCGTTCAACACATGACTAATCTCAACGGATGAGTACTGTCAACACATGAACATTTATATTATACTGATAAAGATATAAATTTTATTATTAAAATATTTCGTTCATGTAATGACCCGCATTTTCTGTGATATATAATTAATTTATTTAATTATATAATTGGTGATTTAGAGAAGTTAATGATCGTTTAATTAAATAATACTGAATATTTAATAAATAATTATAATATAATAATATATTATAATGTCGAAATAGTCGGAAATAGTGAAATTCACAATATCGTGTGAATTGAATAGCATACGAGATTTGGTGGAGTTTCAATTCGAAATATAATAACGAATATATTCAATCGACGACAGTTTGAACGTATAATTATAATATAATTAAAATAGAGCTTGAAACGACGCGACAGTTCGCTATTTGGCGATTCAGACTTCAACTGAATGTACAGGATTCGTTTTAAGCCGGATTTCTGTGAAACAAGAAACGTGTGGAGCTGGTGGAGTATATCTTTCTAGTGGAAGAGAAAAATCGAGATTTTGTCGTGTAGATTTTGATTTACGTCCAAATCAAATTTCAGAAAAGTCGCTGTGGAATTCCTTTATAATTTGCGACGCTTTATATACGTTATAAAAGGATTTTCGATATAAATTGAATATCGATAAATCTGAAATCTGAAATATCAAGCTGTAAATTCTGATATGATATTTTGAAGCTGTATGATATCATATGTGAAGATATGCGATAATATTAAATTATTAATATTTAAATTTATTTAAATATATTTATATATTTAAATGGGTCATCCAGAGCTTTAAAAATAGCCGGTTTTGCAAACGAAGTCGGAATTCGACGAAACTAGTTTTGTTGGATCCGCAATATCAAATTATTGCTAGATGTTAAGTTTCGTGATTTTTAGAGTCACTGTGTGGCCGTACAGATTTTTAGAGTGGAAAACAGTCAGTATTTTGACAGTTAAAAATACACTGTGTGAGCATACGAAGTTGGAATTCGACGAAACCAGTTTCGTTGGGACCGTAATGTCAAACTCTAGCTACATGTCCAGTTTCGTGATTTTTGGGTGTTGTGTGTGATCACACGGATTTTTAGAAAGCAAAACAAATATAAAAAAAATAAAGCAAAATATCCTAAGCTAATTTGTAGACTAAACAGAGACACATCCTTCTCGTTTACAGCCACATAAGATTTTGCATCCCCTTATAAAACCATCCTTTTGGAGCCGTCGTTCTGTTTTTTCCCACAGCAAAAAAATGGCGATCAAAGAAATCAAAAAGAAATAGAAAAAAATTGCTAAAAATCCTAAATCGTGTATGGTTGAATTCCTTTGGCAACGAGCTTCCTTCCTGTACAAATTTCATGGGTTGCGATCGAAGGTTCTGGGTTCGCGTTTTCAACATTAGGTCCTAGGGTTGGGTAAATCTCATGATTCGATTGTTGATTTATGAAATGAAGGTTTGTATTGGGTTGAGGGCTTGATTCCGGTCTTGTGTGGAGTCTTTGGTGGTATTCGAGAATATCAAGTGTCGATGTCGACACTGATCTGTGCGTGGGAACGGAGAAATGGCGAAGGTGATAGGGCTGTACGGGTTTGGTATTTTGGTTGTTGAATGGTGTGAGAAGTGAAAGCTTATGTGATGAGAGGGGTTATGGTGTTGAGTGTATGAGTTCCATGAAGGAGTTGAAATCAGTGAGGGATCGAAATCGCCATTGTTAGGCTGATTTCGGGATTTGAGGTATACGGGGAAGACAGGGATTCGGGTCTGGGCTGAATAGAAGGTAGATGGGCCGGAGGAAATTCATAGGGTAAAGGCCCACTAGTAAAATAAATTCCATGTTTTATTTAAATTAAATAATGTATTAACTTTAAATAATCGTACCTTTATCATACGATATCAGAATCTGATGAAACAAGTTGCGTTGGGATCGTATGGATGGGAGCAACACAACGAGACAGACCGGGAGTGAATCCGAGCTCGTTACAATTTATGGTGAAATAAACTGTCCGTCTAAATCAAAGACAGTTAATCGTTTTTAACGATAACAGTCCAATGTGAGTAAAACTCACCAACTCTGAACAGTTTATAATTTCATGTTGTATTTTTAGAACTGTTAGATATTGTCTATTTGATGTGTGTTGACTGTTTGATTGAACTGCTAGACAGTTAGTGGAAACTTTATATATATGTGTATACATATATATATAACAGTTGGATATTTATATGTTGATTCTGTTGATCAGAATAATTCACATCGAAGTGAAATCGATGTTATCTATATTGTTTAACATCTGTGATGCAGGGAAACAGGTTGGAGGAATCCAACTGGATTCCTCAACAGTTATTTTACTGTTATTTATATAGTGTGATATATAATGTGATATATAATCTGTTGGCGATTATATGTGTTTGAACGATATTGAACATCGTGATTTGATATGATTGGATACCATAACGTACCGGAATGTTGATAAGGGAATTTTCAAAGTGATATTGAAAATAGAATATTTATAAAATGGGATATGTATAAATAAGAGATATTTATAAAGTGGAATATTTATAAATAAGAAATGTTTATAAATTGGGATATTTATAAATAGGAGATATTCAAAAAGGAAATAAATTTCAAACCATTTTCTTTTTGAATGGAAAGGCCTGTGTGGCGGGTTTGGGGATTTTCCCGATGCTCCCGATACAAAGGAGGTTATGGCGAATTTTCCCGGGAATTTAAGGAGTTAGAGTATTTCAAGAATAAATTTGAAAAGGAAATATTTGTAAACCATTTACAAATAGAATTGGAAAGGGAACATTATAAAAAGGACATTTGTAAAGTGTAGAACCGTTATTTAAAAGTAAATCTTTTCAAATGAATAAAACGTTGTTAAAAAGGAAATCTTTATAAAGTGAATAAAGTAAATCGAATATAGACATTCGAAAGGAGTTAATCGAATATGGTATTCGAAGTTAGTTAATCGAATATGGTATTCGAAGTTAGTTAATCGAATATAGACATTCGAAAGGAGTTAATCGAATATGGTATTCGAAGTTAGTTAATCGAATATGGTATTCGAAGTTAGTTAATCGAATATGGTATTCGAAGTTAGTTAATCGAATATAGACATTCGAAAGGAGTTAATCGAATATGGTATTCGAAGTTAGTTAATCGAATATAGACATTCGAAAGGAGTTAATCGAATATGGTATTCGAAGTTAGTTAATCGAATATGGTATTCGAAGTTAGTTAATCGAATATGGTATTCGAAGTTAGTTAATCGAATATAGACATTCGAAAGGAGTTAATCGAATATGGTATTCGAAGTTTGTTAATCGAATATGGTATTCGAAGTTAGTTAATCGAATATAGACATTCGAAAGGAGTTAATCGAATATGGTATTCGAAGTTAGTTAATCGAATATGGTATTCGAAAATTAGTTAATCAAATATGTTACTCGAAAGGGGTTAGTCAAGTCGAGTTAGTCAAATAGAGTTAACCAATAGAGTTAATCAGTTAGAGTTAACCAGTTAGAGTTAATCAAATAGAGTTAACCAGTTAAAGTTAATCAAATAGAGTTAACCAGTTGGAGTTAATTAGTTAGAGTTAATCGATTAGAGTTAAAACGAACTAGAGTTAATCAAATATAGTTATTTGAGACAGAGTTAGTCAAGTTAGTCGAGCCTAGTAAATCGAATCGAATTGGTCGAACCAAGTAAGTCGAGTTAAGTTAGTCAAGTTAGTCGAGCCTAGTAAATCGAATCGAATTGGTCGAACCAAGTAAGTCGAGTTAAGTTAGTCAAGTTAGTCGAGCCTAGTTGATCGAATCGAATTGGTCGAACCAAGTAAGTCGAGTTAGTCGAGTCAAGTTAAGTTAGTCGAGTTAAGTTCGTCGAGTTAAATAAATCGATGTTAGTTTCATCGGAAGGAGTAATCGATGTTAGTTTCATCGAAAGGAGTTATCGATGTTAGTTTCATCGAAAGGAGTTATCGATGTTAGTTTCATCGAAGGGAGTTATCGATTATAGTTTAATCGAAGTGAGGTTTTTCAAAGATGAGATATTTGAAAAGGAAAAGTTATCGAATATTAGTTGATCGAAGTGAGATTTATCGAACAAGAGTTATTCGAAAAGAGATTTTCGAATATAGTTTATTCGAAAGTAAGATTTTCAAATATGAGATATTTGAAAAGGAAGGAGTTAATCGAATATAGGTTATTCGAAGAAGAGTTAATCAAATAGAGTTTTCTCGAAGAGAGTTAATCGGCAAATTCGATTATATCGAATTTGGGAAAGTACTTATACTTTCCAGTGTCTAAAATAGAGATTTATTTATTTATAAATAAATAAGTGTTAGGTTAAGTATTCACTAATAAGAATAGAAGTTATAATTAAAGTTAGATAATTCGAAAGTAGGGATTATAACGTTATCGTTATAACCAATGTTTTAAATATAGAAGTGGACTAGTAAAATTGAATCCGAGAAAGGCGTAAAGAAGTTGTTAAAGATTAAAAGATAAACTTTGACCATTTCAAAGTTATAACGTTGTTCAGTTAAGGTCTGAGAGGTAATTATACCCCAACTTGAGTGACTTCCTTCTTAACTAAGAAATGGTAAGGTTTGATCGTAAAGGAGTTTTGGAAATGTTTTCCAAACGAGAATCAGAAATGTTTTCTGATAAAAGAAAATAAGAATTTAGAATATAGGGAAACAGGAGATAAGTAGATAAATGAACTAAAGAGATTATGTTAAATGATGTTTGTTTGATATAATTTCCATTTGGAAATAATATCGTTGTTTGCACACTTGTTTTTCTTTGATAGTTAACTCACCGACTATCGAAGTTTTGACCATTTTAACGTTGTTAATATGGAGAGACCGGTTGGATTATTATCCATAGAACCACTCTGTATTGGCATAAGCGTCGCGAATCATATATGCCAAAAATAATTGAAGACAGAGTAAAATGCAAGGGCTATCCTGTTTACAGAATAGTGCCTTCGGTTTGTCCAGTCCCAGGACAACTTGTATGGACGAAGGTCTGACAGAGTATATCCAATGGATCGCGTAAGTTGATCTGTTCAAACGTATTCACGTTTGGTGACGGAGGAATTCGTTTCTCTTAGCTGTATACCCGTGTTATTTTTGGATAAGTCAATTTGTGATTTGGCGGGTATGACGATGTGACATTTCTAAGTGAATGAAGATGGATGTCTGACATAGTATTTCCAGACGATCACGTACATTGATTTCTTCAACTATACCAAGAGTGGAAGCGGAGAAGGAAACTTCTTTTAGCTGACACGTAATGTATGGTTGTAGACATCAATTAGTGATTTTCGATGGATTTGACAATGTAGCATTCGAAGTGAATCTGATGTAATGATAAAGCGTAGCTTCTAGCCTCATCAACCGGTAAATGACAGAAATCGGGCAGGCAGCATGGCTAAGTCGGTCGCACCGAAGTAGGGTGTATAATCACCTATCTAGAGAATATTCATTTGTTTCTTAAATCTATCAATGCTGTCCCATATATATACGGGAACGGTTGCTGATCCCAACCGTTGGTGATGTACATTCGATACACTCAAGCGAAATGAGTGGTCGGTCATGTGTGGCTGAGTTGCAAGATGTTCTTGTTGAACTCCAGTGTATCGTTCCTAGAGTACACTGATCGGAAGGTGATTCCATACCTTGTCATAGTTGGAAATCCATTACCCAATACGTGCTTGCGGTTTTGATTGTATACTATATATGTAGAACGTGAGATGAAAGCGTTTCTGCTAGTTGATATCTATTTGTACATAGACATTATTATAATATCAAAAGGTTTTTGATATAAAGATATTTTGGATTCTCATAAGGGAAAAACCCGTTCCGTTCTGCGGCGTGGTCTTATGAGATATCGTTTACTTGTTCATATACCTATTTAAACTGTTTTACTCATACCAGTCCCATGACTGACCCAGAGTTTATTTGTTTTGTTTTCCCTAAACTCTTGGGTGCCTAATTTTGTACGGGCAGTCAAGTAGTCAGGAATTTACAGATATACTGGAAGAGCATGGAGCAGTAGGCTTCAAGATCATATAGCTATAGTTATTTCCGCTGTGTTGTAAGTGCGGTACTCTGATAAGTGCTATTGTATACATAACTGTTATATTTCAAAGTTATGTTATCTATTATATGTTATTCGTTCCGCTGTGAGGTTCGTGTTACTCTGATGTTGTGTTCTTCTTCTTCTTCTATTCTAAGTTTCTATCTTATCTATTCTCACCTTCTAATTTCTTTCATTAACTATTCGGTTATTTTCGATCCTTGGATGTTCGATATGTGTTGTATATCGGATAACCAAGATCGCGTTTTTCCGGGTCGTTACAGTTCAACACATGACTAATCTCAACGGATGAGTACAGTCAACACATGAACCTTTATTTTATAAAGATAAAGATATAAATTTTATTGTTAAAATATTTCGTTCAACACATGACTAATCTCAACGGATGAGTACAGTCAACACATGAACCTTTATTTTATAAAGATAAAGATATAAATTTTATTGTTAAAATATTTCGTTCAACACATGACTAATCTCAACGGATGAGTACAGTCAACACATGAACCTTTATTTTATAAAGATAAAGATATAAATTTTATTGTTAAAATATTTCGTTCAACACATGACTAATCTCAACGGATGAGTACAGTCAACACATGAACCTTTATTTTATAAAGATATAAATTTTATTGTTAAAATATTTCGTTCAACACATGACTAATCTCAACGGATGAGTACAGTCAACACATGAACCTTTATTTTATAAAGATAAAGATATAAATTTTATTGTTAAAATATTTCATTCAACACATGACTAATCTCAACGGATGAGTACAGTCAACACATGAACCTTTATTTTATAAAGATAAAGATATAAATTTTATTGTTAAAATGTTTCGTTCAACACATGACTAATCTCAATGGATGAGTACAGTCAACACATGAACCTTTATTTTATAAAGATAAAGATATAAATTTTATTGTTAAAATATTTCGTTCAACACATGACTAATCTCAACGGATGAGTACAGTCAACACATGAACCTTTATTTTATAATATTCTTTATTTTCTAAATTGGAATGAGGCCCAATAAATCACCATATAATGTTAATTACATGGATTTTCATACATCACACGTATATAATAGCATTGAAAAATAATCAACCATCAACCAAAGTGCATTACACTGTATAAGCATCAAATATAGATATCTAACGCTTATAACAGCCTGTCAATCAATCGATCGACATATTTAATCAATCAGGATGATTGAACTTCAAATTTCATCCCAATACCCGTGTGGGGTTTCAAACAATCAAACACATATTTTATTTGTGCAGTTGGGCGATGTGTAAAATTTATCGTCCCAATCAATGTCAGTCAAATCCGTGTACATAAACAAACCGTCCGGTTTGTAAATGAATATTTATTTATTCACATTCACTATATTCATATTCACGTTAAAAATTATATTTTTAACGATAAAACATTTTATTTTAACATATGAATTTCTATTCAGTTCATTTTTTAAATAAAATGATATTTTTATTTTTCTAACTAATTTTAGAAAATTTTGGCGGCATAACGGCACGATACTAGGAACGGGACGAGGCCTAGCCTTATCCCCGGTCTAGTGAAGGCCCACGCCATTCACACATCAATCAAATCAATTTCATTTCACCAAACAATTCAATTCAAACCAAATATCTAACTAATTTTTGCAATCAAACAAACAAGTTCATGGTCTGTGGACGATTGTGTCGGGTGCTACTAAACACCGTCTGCATCCTAGTATATATATATAACTAGAAAAGAAATTGAAGAGTGAGAAGTTCTCACCAATAGCTATCCAATACCACGACTCTTCATTGATAGAAATCTTCATCATTCTCGCCTTTTTATCACCTTCGTTGCCCGTATTCACTACATATGTAAAAATCGCATTTTTACTTCGCTATTCAATATATAAAAATTAAATTTTTACATCGCTATACAATATATAAAAATCAAATTTTTACTTCGCTATTCAATATATAAAAATCGAATTTTTACTTCGCTATTCAATATATAAAAATCGAATTTTTACTTCGCTATTCAATATATAAAAATCACAACTTTTATTTTGCTACATAAATAAAGATTTCGCCTTTTCAGAGCTAGAAATCAAATCTTTATTGCGCCAAAAATTCTATCTTTTTATTTTTAAAAACCATACCTTTTCTAAAATAAAAATCATTTCCTTTTTTCTAGTTAAAAATCAAAACTTTTCTTTTTAAAAATCTAATCTTTTTATAAAGAAAAACCAAATCTTTTTATAATAAAGATCTTACCTTTCTTTAATTGAGAATCAACCTTTTCTATAACGAAAAATATAAACTTTATCATATAAAATTCACAACTTTTTAAATATAAAAATTACATTTTCTTTAAACAAAACATATATGGATTGTTTTCAAATTTTTAACCTAATTAAAAATCAGCCTTTTATATAATAAAAAATAAAAAATAAAGAAACTCACTTTAAATATCGATCTCGAGCAGGAGGGGGTTTCCGGTCCCGCTGCCGTTTGCAGCAGCTTTGAACATCTCGGAGCTGACTGGATTGGCGCAAAGGTGGTGTTGATTTGGGGCTTGAACGGAGAGGGAGGCAGGGTTGTGGAGGGAGGATGGTCGGCTGAGAGGAGGGGGTCAGTGCTCGCGCTGTGGCGGCAGTGGGAGGCCGACGCGGCACAGGGGGATGGGCGGTGGTCGGGCTAGGGTCCTAGGCGTTGGCGCGGTTCAGAAGGAAGGGGGGAAAGACAAGGAGGACGTCGGAAGGGGGAGCGGGGCCACGGGGATTCTGCCTGGCCTGAGCGCCAGCGGCGTAGTGGGTGGCGCACGCCCCTGGGCGGCGGTGAAGTCGATTTAGGGCTGGCCACACATTTTTTTATCTTCGATCTGTATAATGAAGGAAAAGGGGGGGGGGGGCAGAACGGGTTAAGGGAATGAAGAGAGAATCTTTAATTTTTAATTTATTTAATTATTTTATTTTCACCTAAAAGCAACTTTTATTTTCGACCTCAAAACGAGGCCCACCGCCTGCCGTCCATAGCTAATTACCCCCATTCCGAACACAATGGGATATGTACCGCAAGCTGATTCGATCGTTACAATCAGTTTTCGTCAAAATCAACATATAACTCTATATATTGATTTTGAACGCGCATTTCAATTTACCGGGGTCACATACTAACTTGAAAAATTCCAGAAAGATATTTTCTAGCTTCGTATTGACGATACGGTACTAACAAAATTAGTTTCGTCGAATTCCGAGACCGTTGGAAAAATGGCCATTTTCCAGTCGATTAAAATCAACTAAAACTGGTCAAACGCGTTTTCCTTTGCCACGCTCACATATTGATTCGAAAAATTATGAAATTTGGAATCTAGCAATAACTTGACATCACGGATCCAACAAAAGTGGTTTCGTCGAAATCCGAGGTCGTTTGCAAAATGTCTATTTTTAAGGGCTTGAATTCCATAGCTACTATTCAGAATTTTCAACAAGACATATCTTTTGATCCCCGCTATGAAATTTCGAGTTTTCGGATTCGTTGGAAAGATATTACCAATTAGATCCTAATGTTTTCAGTTTCACTAAAATCCGGATTATTTTGCACCCGGTACATTCAATTGAAGTTTGAAATCGAATTATCGAACTACCGCGCCATTTTCAATTCCTTTTATAATTATATATAAATATTTATATTCTAACGACGACGTATATAAATATATTCGTTCGAATTATATTCAAAATAAATTTCTCGCCGATATTATTTAAAATATTCCATTTTAAATATTCAGAATTCGCCAAAATTGCCAAAATAAAAATTTTAAACTGGCTCAGAATTTCCGGGTTATTACATTCATGCCTCTTGGTGAGCGCGTAAATCTGCGCTTGGGTTGCGGAGGCTTCGGGGTCTGTAAAAGGATGTGACACCCCATGCCCGTTAATGTCACCCACTAAGGGAATGCATTAACTTTCATGAAGCGTTATAGGTAAACACTACAACAAAAGTGTGCATCCACAGCTTTCACCTTCAGCGTTCGTTGGTTGAATGCTGTACTAAACATTTTTGTGCAAGTAATTTCGTGGGGTAAATGCTGAAAAAACTAATTCGCGGGCTATATTTTGCTTGCCGCCTTTCACCAAAAAAAAAAAAAATCTTATTTCCCTCGCCTTCTGAAAACTCATTTCCTACTCCATCAATTTTCATTTTCGTTCATTCATTTCAATTTCAATTGGCCTAGCACCGCATATTCCTTCATCCTCCCTGTCAATTCTAAGTGACGATCTCTATTTGTTGTATCCTCTATCTACGTCGATTTGGGAATTGCTAGCCCTAAATTTGGTGGAATAGGTGAGCGTTTTCTTTTAACCCTAATTTTCAGTTAAGATTTAGATAATGAATTAAAATTTCCGTAATTGTTTCCAAATGAAATTTGTTTGACCTATAATAGAACGTAATTGTTTCCAGTTTTATTATTTGTGCTCGCCTGTATGAATTTGAGGCACATTCTATTGAAGGCGTTGATCCTGCAACTACTGGATGGATACGAGGCTTTTGATGATTATTTGCATGTGGAAATGTTGAAATTTGATGACTATTTGCAAGTAGAAATGATGCTTACTCATATTTTAATTTTATTTGTTTTTATTTCTGTCCTTTTACCTATCTATTACATCATGAAATTTGATGACCAATTAACCACACCATTTATTAATCACTGATAAAATATTTTGTTAAATTTAACTCATCATGCTTCACTCATGGTTTCTTATGCAGGTTGATTAAAAGTTTTAGTATCGATGCTTTTTTCATTAGAAATAGTTATTGCTAATGCTTTCCTATAATTTAGAATTTCTTATACTGCGTCGAATCATAACAACCAATAGGTGGTCCATATTTCTCATACTTTACTAATGATTTACATATCAGGGCCTATGATTAATGCTATTATTTAAACATGTGATGGAATGAATGCGATGATTAAAAGTGTTTTCAATGCTTTGAAAGGGAAATTCACAGTTACATCCTGCATATCTCTGTATACCAAATAAATATGTGGTTTGAGCACCTATAATTAATATAGTTGTATTCTTATTTACAATTACAGTGGCCGATATTATTAATCTATATGTAAATGCCAAGCCTTTCAAAAAAAAGAATTTGGTATTTCCAGAATGGTCAGTGATGACCGCGGAGTGAATCTTCCACAACCATATGTCATTTAAGCTGAAGGAGAACTTAGCTTTGTTTTCACGCATATATCGTAATTGACCATGTAGAAATAGTAACTAACTTCGGACTGATTATCTCATATTCTTGTACTATTGTTCATCCATATTTTTTGTACTAATTTATTTTCAAATTAAATTTTGATTAGATACAATATCTTATCCACATTTTAGTGGATCAAAGAATTTTAGGAGAAGGATATGGAGCGTCTGATAGTGCTCCCAGTTTCATTGCTGCACTTTTCGCATATGAGCTCCAATAGCGTGATAAGCTTTCATTACTAAGGTAACTTGTACCAAATTAAAGATTTTTAAATTTGATTTTCAAAATCTACCAAGGAAATACTTATTAATTCTACAGATGAACATTTGGACAATGACTGGGGAAATGCTGTTCATAACTGAACATGTGAATAGACAAAATTAAACAATATATAATATGAGAGAAGAATTATAAGGTCACCTATCTTCACATAAGTCCATGGTTAGTTGCAAATGAAATCACTTACTTTTGATTTTTGTTTGGATGACAATTTCAGGATGTGCTGTTGGACACACATATGAGTAAGTAGCCATAGCAGCTCTCTAGAATAATAGTATCAACAACTTTCTATGCTAAAATAAAATGTGTGTGTACCTGTTAATTCTAATTCAACTTAATCTTAGTAAATATTCCCACCTTTTATGTATTTTACACGTCTCAGATAGTTCCATATTCCTATCTTTTATGTATTTTACACGTCTGGTATTATGCCACTCTTCAATGTGTGTCTTATGACTATTATTTTAAAACCTGCAATATGCTTATGTCATATTGATTGTTTCTTGAAAATTGAAATTTCATTAATTTATTTTTTGGTTTTTGATTGCCAGGATGTGGTTCCACAGGCCTGTTAGAGGCGATGACCGAATATTATATCTTATAAGTATAAATGATGTAAAATTTGTCTGCCATTAATTTGTTCATGAATAATCATATTGGATTATCCTATTCTATAGATAGAAGCCCTTTTGCTCATAGAGGCCGAGGGTTCATCATTGGTCGCATGTTTGATCGTCAAGGAGAGGTAATTCTTTAAGTTTTGTACACAGTGTCTGTTCCTTGAAACAGGTTTTAAATTTCATCTTTATTTTTAATTTTGGTCAAAATGCAAATATTTGCAGTTTTGAAAGAAAAAAAAGTAGGGAGAGAAAATGAAAGGCTGTGGATTTTCTTGAACTATTTCTCTATTCAATGACTTCTTCCTTGATTTCTTTAAGGTTGGTTATTTTACTTTCTTCTCTTTATTTATTTAATTGATTTTATGTGTGTATGCTTATTATTTATGCATGTATATGCTGAAGTTCTTACAAAGTTAATATATAACAAGCAAGTTTAGAACCATTGGTTCTTCTACTAGGATCAAAATCTCACATTGAATCATGTCACTGAAAAAGAAAAGTCTAATTAAAAAAGGGTCCTTAGAAACATATGCAAGGAAATGATTATGTAAGTGATTTTCTTACAAATAATATGCTTTTATAATATGCTCATCCATTTATGCAACATTTCATGTTAGTACCAGGTAGTTTAATGGATGAACTAATTTAATATTATCATATTTAGTTGTTTCCGTTTGAAAATATAAGTACTTTCAGTCCAAGCTAATAGGAAACAATAAAAAAAGTTATGTTAAAGTACAAAGAGAAAAATATGAGAAAATACAAAACAATGGTTTTATCTTATTCTGTTCATCAATGGACCACATCCGAATTTGTTCGATATCATGATTTTTCGGGTACTTTTTCTATAATTTTTATAGAGAATATGAGATGGCTGTTTCGGAACAGCAAGCGCGGGCTTGTTGTTCAGAACAACAATGGCTTGTTCGGAACAGCAAGCGCAGGCATGCCGTTTGGAACAACAATTGCGCTTGTTGTTCCGACAGCAAGCCTAAGAGCTTGCAGTTCGGAATAGCAAGCTCTGGCTTGCAGTTCGGAACAGCAAGCTCTGGCTTACTACTTGGAACAGCAATGGCTTGCTGTTCGGAACAACAAACCTAAGAGCTTGCTGTTCGGAACAGCAAGCGCAGGCTTGCTGTTCGGAACGGCAATTGCGCTTGCTAAAGTCTTGTAATGGAGTCTTGGATAAATGATAGGTGAACAATTTCAGAATATAAGGGTAATGATGTTAAGTGCTGATGCTATCATCCCTGAAATAGATTCGAGTTACAGAAGTTTTAATGTAGTAATAAAACATTTTTAAAACTAATTTTTTTTGCATGAATGCTAGGATACATCCTTATATCCCTGCTTATGCAAGGTAATGAAGTATGCATACATGATATATAAAAATAGGACTACTCTTAGGCTTAGAAACACATGCAAAGCGGCACCTGCGGTTCTATATAAATATTAGATAGAATATGGGATAAATCATAGAGTAATAGCTACACTTAAGTATCATAAATTTCTAAAGATAGCACTACCATGATTTGATTGGTACAAGAAGATATTTCCGAGTAACAGAGTATTGATTTTGAAAGAATATAGTAGTATGGGAAGCTGTTTTACACATAACAGCCAAAAGAAAACTCCTCTTATAGATTTTGAGATACTTATCAATATTTAGGACATTTTACTTTAGTAGTTTGTAAATGTTACAAGTTAGTGATGTGCAGTACAATAAGTAGAGTGGTTTTTACAGAGAAAGCAAGTGCTGGTCAGGTTTGTTATATATATATATATATATATATATATATATATATATATATATATATATATATATGTGTGTGTGTGTGTGTGTGTGTGTGTATGGTTCAATGTAAAGTATATCATTTTTACATAATCATACTTAATGAATAGAGTCTTGGTTGTTATTTGAGGAATAAAGTACTCTGGAATGATATAATGAAGTCTATCAAGCAGAGTACATAAGTCAGCATGATTTTATATCAATATATATATGCGCTTTTGAATAAAAGAAAAAAAAAACTATTTCAGTAAAGTCAGTAGTATAAGCAGATATATTAGTAAGGATATTAGTTCATTGATCTGTTAAGGCAATTTGTATAATGCAGGGAAGATAAATTTATTTGAAATAAAAATGTATATTGAGTAAGAAATAATGAACTTTTATAGAGTATGAAAGTGTAGTTTCTATATATATACTGTCATGTTTTTATGAGAAGCCGGTATGAATTAGAATGGCTATATATATATATATATATATATATATATATATATATATATATATATATATATATATGCAACATGTACATAATATCAGTAGGCTTATATAAAACATGAATAAGGCATACTAGTATAACACAGAATAGTTTATAAAAGAAATAAAAGGGGTAAACAAAACTGAAATAATGGCTATTGATATAAAGACCAAACCAGAAATATTGAGAATGTATACATTTGATAAGAATATGGTAATAAATTGATCTAAGAATTGTGATAAATATCATATATTCATTTTTGTAGCATAAGGTAATGTTCTGACCTAAGAAAGAATTGAGGGGCAATAGTAAAGTGAATTGTAAAGAAGATATATCTGTTTATGTGCGATTCTATATGAAAGAACATATTGACATTTAGCCTTTGCAAAGAGAGTTTACATTAATATGAACATGTGGGAATGATAGTTCTGTTTGACTAAAGAAAAACTTTGGTGTACTTGAGCATAGAGTGTGTAGCCTGCTGGAGAACATTAAGAAAATATGCAATTTGCTATACTTTAGGATATAAAATGATAAAAAGGAGAAATGTAAGTTTTTATAGTAAACTTTGTATGACACCTGAAATATCAAGTATCCAGTAGTTGAAAATAAAAGGGCTGGAAAAAGGATAGGGAAAAAAGTCGGAGGAAGTAATGATAAAAGAGGCAGAGGGAGTCGGTGTGCAGCAGGCGACACCATATCTAGGTAAACTTAAAATTTATGTAGTTAGCATTGCTCATTGAAAAGTAAAATTTATGTGCTTATACTCGTTGGTCGTGCTGGGAAGTACTTTTGTTTTCTTATTTATGAATTTCCTTTGGAGGATAGTGGACATTTATTTCCCAGTAAAATTAAAAAATTTGACCAAATACTTGTCATAACATGGGGAGTTAGAAAAATGGTAACCGACCATGGAGTGTATCGGGGAACCGACATGAGCACATGTTCAGGGTGGGTGAGCTGAAGTGTTGTGCAGCGCAGGATAACTTAGCATGGCGGCGACATGCAGGGCATTAGCAGAATTGATAGTGACATTAGCGCATGGGATATTAGAGTCTGACACAGTGGAAGCTTTAGTAAGTATATTAGCCAAATCAATAGCTTGTTATATGGCATTTGCATCCACCACAATATCGTTAGCTTGCTGTTAGCATGGGTATGATTGTGACACGGTAAGGTGAAATAGTATGTTCATAACTTTGGTGTGGTTGAGTGACTTGAGTCCTTGCAAAATTCTCGCATAGCAGAATGTTCTGTCGTTGAATTATGTTGCTCTTGCATACACCTGTAAGCACATGAGCTCAGTATTATTTGAAATATACAGGACAGAAGTCAACAACCAATTTACTTGCATTTTATTGGGGAGCGCAGATGGCGGGTTCCATGGTATTTGGGTACCTGTTGTATTCCGATTCTATGAGGAGGAAAAGGGAGCTTATGGGAATTGTTGTAGTGGCATCCATCTATTCAATTATTTTGGCTGGAGGGTTTCTTAATCAGCAGAGGTATGATGATGGTAAGCTTCTGTAGGAGCTTGACCTGAAGATGATCAAGTTTGCAGGTCCATCAGCCGAGGTATCATTTTCTCAATCAAGTTCTTTTATTAAAGCATAGATATTAACTTTCAGTTGTTGCTGCAGGCTGACCTGATTATTGCGGATCCTTTTTCATGGATATGCTTCCATTAAATGACAGGTATATATTAAATCGTATGATTTTGAATTAATAATTGATGGATGAGATGTGTATAATTTGTTGGTTAAAACATGCAGCATATCTAATATGGTGTACTGTAAATATTGATTTGCAATTTTTATATAAAAATGAACTGAAATTTATTGAACTGTAAATATAAAATTTATAATTGTTTTTAGTTGTTTTCTATTGAACTGCAAATGTTCTAATATCTTACTGTAATTGGTTTACATAAATATAACATAAACTATAATCCTACATCATCTTTCTTTCCAAATTGTATTATTTGTATACAGCCATATACTTGTAGCATTTTTATCTACTTATGCCAAAGGGTTATTGATCCCATTGGCCATTGAATCCTTTTCAATCTTAGAAGAACTAGTATTTGTAGAAATGTAATTATGTTATTATGCCAGACTTTTCATGTTGACAGCCTCTTCGGTGCCTCTACAGTGTTGTTCTTATTTATAGTTGACCGTGGAGTAACTTCGGTGGTAATTTCTTTTTTAGAGGATTGAATAATACTATTATCTAAGCACGATAAAGTTCATTGCATTGATTAATGTTAAATTTTGAATAATAGTTCGCTAAGAGCGTACTTCATGAGAGAGAGGAGGAAGGGCTTAGTTACACGGATGATGGATTCTATGAGTCAAAAAGGGAGTGGATGGGGAAAAGACATTTCATTTCAGCTTATGAAGGGTATATATGAATTACGTATATGGAATATCTGTTTACATTGGACTAGATTTTGTAACATAAACAGTGAAGATATTATATAACTCAAATATGTCTATACCTAATTTTGATCTTTTTGTTTGTGTTGCAGCTAAGATCTTGGTTTTTTAAAGATACTTCAACCTTCCATTGTGAAGTATTGAGGTACTTGGTGATCGTTCAGTTTTTATTTTGTTTTGTTATGCATTATCACATTGCTTCTGGTTCTTCCCTGGTGCATGTATTTTATCATGCAGGGAAATGCCTACAACCGAGCTAAAAACCAAGTATAGAAAAGTGTCTTCAATTGAGAAGGCCTGCAGAGGATGGCAAGAGGAATGCGAGGCTTCATCCAAATAGGTAATTTAACTGGATCACGTTATAGTTTAGTTTCAGCTACACATTTATTCTACTTTATTTGTTTGATTATGTAATTTATGTATGCAATTTTTCATTGATGTTGTTATATGTCATCAAAAACAAGTTAGCGGTTTTAACTTTTAATTGAATAGCTTGAAACCCATTTTCTTTTTCATCATGGCACATTGCCTCTAAATTCTATTTATTTTTTACATTAGGTTTTTTTTAAGTAGGTTTTTTTCATAATTTATTTAGGGTATGCTTGCATGATTATGAACTTATCATTTTTGAACTAACGCGCAAGTTACTTTTATGCTTGCTAAATAAACAACTTTCAAACAATGCAAGTTACTTTTAATTACAAAGATTATGAATTTATAGTTTTTGTTAGTGGGAAAGTTTGGTTGAAAAGGAATATTTTGCTCATTTATAATTGAAGCACCATAGTATGCACTTTGAGCTGCATTTGCGCAAGCACCATAGCATGCCCATTTATAATTAACCTACTCATTTAACTGTTTTAATTCTTCAAAGGTATATTTGAGCAGTGTTGAAGCTCAAGTGGACTTGAAGCATTAAAGAGACGAACAATGGAGCAATCTGCAGTGTGGATTAAATGGAAGCAATAAAAGACATACTTAAGCGGTATGTGCCAGAATCGAAGATTGAAGGGATAAATATGTATATTTTTAACATGCATTGTAAATAAGTTTGTTTTCATAAGCTTGTCCAATGTTGTATGACATTTGTTTATGAATGTATGTAAATGTTTTCTATGGATATTGTATTCATATTACTTTATGAAAATGATTAATAATTATATTTTCATATGTTAGTTTCTAGTTTGATACGATGTTATGTATATTGTTTAGTTGAAATATGATGAAATGAGTGCAGATTATTGGTATAAATATTGCAATGGAACGTGACAATAGTGGAGTGAAAATATGAGGAGCTAACGACAACGTTTATATAACGTTGTTAGTTCTACGAAAAGATAAAGTATATTAACTATAACAGCATAAGAAAAACGCTGTGAAATAATAGTAACAGCGTTTGTAAACCACTGTGGAAAATGGAAGCAACACACACTTGAAAACTATTAACAACTCATTATAATCGCTGTGCATAAAGTATTAATAGCTCAGATAAATTGCTGTGAAACTCCTTTTTTACAGCATTTATTTCCTGCTGTTGAAAATTAGGGGCCTCGCATGTCGTTATACAGCGTTTATACTAACGCTGTTATAACTTTTAACAGTGTTTTTGAAACGCTGTTAAAAGCCTTTTTTGTTGTAGTGAAATAAGAACATAATATCACAAGACAGACATGTAAAATAGCAGCGAAATTAAAAACTTTATTAAAATATGAACATCATGGTCCTAAATACTGAGTTTACATCGTAGATTTGAAATAATCAGTTGCATGTTTAATAATCTGTCTTATCAAAAAATATCAGAGTACAAAAGCATAAACCATATTTCCCAAGAAAATCCATAAGAGAGTTGACAATAAGTCAAAGCTATACATCAATATCCCAAAATCCAGCCACTTCCACCCTGAGAACCTGAGGGGGAGGGGGGGAGGGGGAAACGGAAGAGAGAGAAGAGGAAACAAAAAGGGTCAGACATAAAGTCTGGTGAGTCCAGTTACTTTTAAATATAAATAAATAAAAGTATCATGGCAGGTATATAAAAACTGGAAGAACAAGATAACAATAACAAGTGTGAACTGAACAAGATAAGATGAACATGATATATTGCGCTTATTGAATACATTTCTCTACACCACGCAGATACTAGTATATCAGAAATAGAATGATCCCTACTAATACTGTTCCATTACATTTTCTAGATTATTAGGTTACTCGGGTTAATAGAACTCAAGACTTAACAGCACATCGTACCCATTTACTTTCCCATGGATTCACCTAATACAATATCTCTCAATATTGAGATACACCCCATGGTAACCCACTCGCATGGTCTCCACCGAATTGAACCCAGTCCCTCATCCTACGCCGGTGTGACATACAGATCCCTATATAACCATGTTACGTTCCGCATAGATCTGTCGTTACTATGCTATGTAAGCATATGGACTTCCACCATCGATCGAATCCGATTCTATATCGGAATAATGCCCTCTAGTCTACGATACACCACCCAGAGCATATATGCATGTATCTAGACTGTCCCACATATGTACTGTAATTGTAGCTTGATGCCTCAATCGCACGTCCTCTAATGTGCACCGAGTTCCGTGGCAGGCCTAAACAAGAAACACGGAACTCGGTCGGGAGCTTTTCCGTATCTGTACAGGCCTGTCTTTAATGAACCTCTATATATAGATACCTAGAGTCTGTTTTCATGGTGGCTATGGCCCCACCTCGACCCCTCCCTCAACTAGTAAAGACTACAGAGCAAAGCGACCGTCCCTAATAACAACCAATCTAAACATCCATATGGCGCCTCCCCTCAACTCCGTACCTCGATAGTAAAAGGTGAAATGATATCTTAGGGTTAGCTCTAGTCTTTTCGCATCCCGCTGGCTATCGATGACGGATGTCTGATCGTCTACAATCCTTTTTGGTCGTGACCCTCTCTACCTCCTCATGAGGCAACTGCCGAACCACCCTTGTGTCACCTTGCCACAACATTCTGACTACATAGCTACATCTGCAGTCAAGGCCCACCCACCTAGTAATTACGCGCAGACCCAACCCCTGCGAGTACAGCCTAAGACATCTGTCACCGCACAGAGGACTACTAGGAGCACCTTACGTACTTCAGGAAGCCGCGTGCTTCCCGTTCCAGTCCTTTGGAGCCGTCAAACAATCAGATGAATTTGCACTCCCTTCGTGCCTTATAGCACCTCGATGATCTACCCCGTTGGGTTGTTCTTCCTCAACCGTACGGACTGGTCTAAGCGCCTTACTTTAGCATGTTGTTAGACCCTATGTCTAAACATTCTTTTATGTGCTTGTCTC
This sequence comes from Allium sativum, assembly GCA_030737875.1. Lineage (NCBI taxonomy): Eukaryota > Viridiplantae > Streptophyta > Magnoliopsida > Asparagales > Amaryllidaceae > Allium > Allium sativum. The sequence continues at coordinate 123,254,535 of CM060912.1, read as the reverse complement.
ACCTCATCAGGTTTCCAGTTAACTTGGTTATTCCAATTCATATTGAATTCTTATTCAAATTACCAAGTTTCTCTTGCTTATTAATTTCAGTCATACAACTTTATTCATTTAAGTTTATTAATAAGCTTACAACATGTTATTCTCTAGATTGTGGCCCAAGGTCTGTAATCCACAATCTATTTTATATTCTTGCTTAGTTACATCATTACAATAACATGTTTTACTTAATATGCTATTAAGTATATCCCATTTCACATGTTTTCTAATTAATATGTCACTTACCATTTATGATTAAATATAACTTATTTCATTTTACAAGTTTTCCTCATCTTTTCTCATTTAATCATAAATTCAACTTACACCGTCACTACCACGTATCGTTGTCTACTTAGCATATTATTTCACATATCTATTTCTATCAGTTATGCTTACCCTACAAGGTGTCTTTCAATTACATAACTTATTATTTCTACCGGTTATGTATTCCACTAGGTGTCTTTAATTACATTACCTTATTGGGTTAAGTTCGTGGGCCTATATGTAAGTATTACCCGCCCCCTCTAATTTACTTAACCCACTCACTACCCATCCAATTTTACTTAACCCTAACTTAAGTTCATATACAATCCTTATGGAATAAATTAGGTTAAGTAGTCCAATTCATTACCATGTCCAATTATGGTTATAATGGGCTAGACCTCCTACATTAGGCCTACAACATGTGGATGTTGGATACGCCGATCGGGTCCGGGAAGTCTTATTCCACAGTTGGGTCTAACCTCGTGTCTTAGCCCAATTTGTTTTTACATACTTAGACCTCCCACATTAGGTTCAACATTAGTGGCTGCTGGATATGCTGGTCGGGTTCGGGCAGACTTCCAACACTAATGTAACTTAACCTCGTGTCATAAGTACAATTACAATTCCTAATTGTAATTACTACACATTCCATTTTTTTATTCAAATCTACCTATGTCATTGCAGGTAATTATTCTATGTTTTTCCCATTTGAATTATGTCTAATTCACTATTCAAATTATAGACTTTTATGCCTCTTTTTAATTCACCTTTTAATTATGCACCATATGCCCCTTTTCCCTTGACATAAATTAAGGCATATATATATTGCACAAACCCAAATCCACATATTTTCCCATTTATGACCCAAGTCCATATTCACCTATTTTGATACAAGTTGTTCCCAAATCAGTATTCACATACTTTCCAATTTATGCCTAAAATTCATATCCACATATGTTCTAATTTATGTCCCAAATCAATATTTAGACAAGTCCCAATTTATACCCAATTCTGTATTTACATATATTCCAATGTGTGCCTAAATTCATATTATCCAACGATACATATGCCCCCCAAGCCCATACTTGTATATTTCCAAATTTATGCTCAAATTTAGATCCATATTTTCCAATATCAATTATGCCCCAAATTATGTCTTTCCCCATTATTCTCAATTTCACACATTCACATTTTTCAACGTTAGGCCTAGGCTCGAAGGTAGCCTGCCTATAAAAAAATAAAAGGAGAGGAGGGAAAGAAGAGAATCACCAATAGGCATAATAACGAATCAATAATAAACTGGTATAGACAGGCATAAACTAAGTACGCTTATTATGACAAGATTTAACATGGTGATGATATAAACATATAAGAACAGATCAATGGAATATGTCATAATATAACTGATTAGGCATCGATTCAAGAACCAATTATTATATACATATCAAGTTTACATGCAACATGAACTCACAGTGAATTTGCTGCGAAGAACATGTTGTTGTAGCCATCGCTAGATTTGCATAATCTTCTTTGAATTGATTTAGAAGAAGAAGAAGAAGAACCATTTTAGTTTTCATTGCAGCAGAGCTTCGCCGTCACCATTATTTTTCTATGAGCAAAACCTAGGTTTTGGGTCCCTTATATAGGAGTAGCGGAGCAACCAAAGCTATCAGATCAGACCAGAAACCATCAAAATCGTCCATGTCAGAAGAAGTTTCCAGAGCCACGGGTGGGTTGACCCCCCTTCCAGTGGGTCAACCCCTGGGTTGACCCCCCCTCCCCCCCCCTTCAGGGGTGTCGACCCCCGTGATCCTGGGTCGACCCAGCGGGGTCTCGGGTCGACTTCAAAATGTCGGCCCTTTCTCGATTTGCACACCGGATTTCTGGTTTTGCTGATTTTGAATATTTTTTAATTTATATGCATATATATATTCCTTATATGTATACAAACTTAAAACCTTAATAACTTCTTCATACGAAGTCCGTTTTTCACAAACTTGGTGTCTATGTTGACCAGAATTTCGAGACGAACGCAATGGCGAAGTCCATTTCACTTAATTTCGAATATTAAATTAAGTTTTCCTTAATTCATTGTTAACAGTATATTTCACACTAATTATTTTTTAATTCATCATCTTTAGTGTCGTTAAAATTCCGAGGTGTTACATTCTCCCCTACTCCAAGGATTTCGTCCCCAAAATCTCTAAGTTAAGAAGACCGTATATCCTAACATCCAAGACTTATACATCCATCTAGCAATCACAGGCATCCATTGTCCTTAAGGAATTTCTAATGTTTTTATGAACATACGCAATAGTGTGTGTATATGTCCGTAAACTAATGCGAAAGATCAGGTGGTCTACTGATTTGGTCAACCTCCTTAATAATGCAATGTATGTTTGTGCCATGCAACCAAAATGTATGCAAATCAGCCTAGTATAACATGTAAGCACTATATGTGTGCACAATCATCCATCCAAATGCAACGTCAATGCAACGATACACCCATTTTCATCCATAAAATTTAGAATGTATACACATCAATATGCAAAATGTAAGTGATTGAGCCGATCTAATGCCTATTGTGTGTGTATATATATCCACGAGCAATCACTGGCATCCATCAAACATGACATGTCTCAAACACATGTCTACATTCATTAGTTTTCTACCTAAAGACTCGATCGATAGGAGATATTCAAACGATAGATACAAGTATTAATTCGAAGATTGGAAAAGAAGTTAAGAACATATTCTCAAAAAGAAAAGGATATGAAGAGCGAATCTTGTCTTCAGCCTCCCAAGTAGCGTCCCCACAGCACTTTTCCCATTGCACTCTTACTAGCTTCACTTCTTTGTTGCACAATTTCTTAACCTTTGATCCAAGTATGCAAGTCGGAACTCGTCCTATCATTGCTTCCTTCTCTACTGCATTTCCTCTTGCAAGTTTGGCTCCATTACCTCGAACTCTATACATTTTATCGCTGCTTGGATGAATAGTCATCTTAGAATGATGGGCTTCCTCAAGTACCGTATTCAATTGGTTTCCCATCCTGATATGATTCACCTATCAAATCTCTTCTCAAGTAGCTCACCTACTTGCTTATCAAGTTCCCTCTTTTCTTTTAGGAGTCACATGTTGCAAATCATCGATAGATATATCAAGAGGTTCTAGGAGACTAAGCATGACAGACCCTTTTGGGGTCATAAGAAATCTCAAGAGTCTTTCTATAGCATGTTAGAAGTCTATCGACTCTCTTCTCACAATCTAGAATGGATCCATATATGTAGTTAACCAATCCATCCCTAGAATCAAACCATATCTTACGAAATCAAGAACATATGCGTCGTAACCAAACTCGATGCCAAACATAGATACTCTCAAACCCTGACATATCCTCGATAAATGAGCCGTACCTCCAATGGGATTTGAGACACTAACGGGATCCAAAACCATACTAGTATCTAGGTGCAGAGACTCAACTAAAGGATCAAATACAAAAGAATGCGAAACGCCAGAAAAAGAATCCTAACAGGATGATCAGAAATAGAAATCAATCCTTCAATGGAAACTTTCCTACCCCTATCCTGTCCACCGGCTATGAGAACATTAGCTTGCCCTCTAGAAGTTCCTGCCCTCTGGCCTTGTCTTTGTCTCTTCGGGCACTCCTTAATGAGGTGTCCTATCATTCTAAAGTGGTAACAAACGCCTTTTCTCTTTCATCTTTGGGCTGTGTTCCTTAGCCCCAATTCCCTTATTCTCCTTTTTACCATCCTTGTGATACATGCTAACAAGTCTCTTGAAAGCTGCCTCCATCGCACGGAAATTCTTACGAGGCTTGAGAGAAAAATAAGAAGCAGGTGAAACCACTGCGGCTAAAGATAGAGGTTGGGCACTTCTTCGCCCTTCGACATGTACCATAGTTTTAACATGCCTATGGAACCATGCCGAAATAGGGATACCCTTTCGAGAGGAAACGGTTCCCCGATCAAAAAGGAAAAGAAATCAAGCGGAGAATCGAGAAGATATTTATGGCTTTTGGAAATATGATTTTTCAAAAATAGACTTTTTATTTTAAAATACTTTGTTTTTGAGACCTTTTTGAAAACCTTTTTCAAAATATTTTATCCGTTCTTATAACCATATGCTCTGATACTAAATGTGACACCCCACGTCTGTTAATGTCACTCACTAAGGGAATGCATAAACTTTCGTGAAGTGTTATAGGTAAATAAGAACATAATATCACAAGACAAACATGTAAAATAGCAGCAAAATTAAAAACTTTATTAAAATCAAAACATCATGGTCCCAAATATTGAGTTTACATCCTAGGTTTGAAATAACCAGTTACATGTTAATAATCCGTCTTACCAAAAAATATCAGAGTACAAAATCATAAACCATATTTCCCAAGCAAATCCATAAAAGAGTTGATAATAAGTCAAAGCTTCACATCAATATCCCAAAATCTAAGCTAAGCTGAAAGAATCCAAATCAACTCTAAGCACTTCCACCCTGAGAACCTAGGGGGGAACGGAAGAGAGGGAAGAGGAAATAAAAAGGGTCAGACATAAAGTCTCGAGAGTCCAGTTACTTTTAAATATAAATAAATAAAAGTATCATGACAGGTATATAAGAACCGAAAGAACGAGATAACAATAACAAGTGTGAACTGAAAAAGATAAGATGAACAGGATATATTACGTTTCTTGAATACATTTCTCTGCACCGCGCAGATACTAGTATATTAGAAATAGAATGATCCCTACTAACACTGTTCCATTACATTTTCTTGATTATTAGGTTACTCGGGTTAACAGAACTCAAGACTTAGCCGCGCATCATACCCATTTACTTTCCCATGGATTCACCTAATACAATATATGTAGCTATCTCTCAATATTGAGATACACCCTATGGTAACCCACTCACATGGTCTCTACCGAATTGAACGCAGTCCCTTATCCTACGCCGGAGTGACATACGAATCCCTTTATAACCATGTTACGTTCTGCATAGATCTGTCATTACTATGCTATGTAAGCGTATGGACTGCCACCATCGATCAAATCAGATTCCATATCGGAATAATGCCCTCTAGTCTATGATACACCACCCAGAGAAGATATGCATGTATCTAGACTGTCCCACGTATGTACTGTAATTGTAGCTTGATGCCTCAATCGCACGTCCTCTAATGTGCACCGAGCTCCGTGGCAGGGCTAAACAAGAAACACGGAACTCGGTCGGGAGCATTTCTGTATCTAGCCCGTCTTTAATGAACCTCTCTATATATAGATATACCTAGGGTCTGTTTTCGTGGTGGCTATGGCCCAACCTCGGCCCCTCCCTCAACTAGTAAAGACTACAGAGCTAAGCGACCGCCCCTAATAACAACCAATATAAACATCCATGTTGCGTCTCCCCTTAACCCCGTACCTCGATAGTGAGAGGTGAAATGATATCTTGGGGTTAGCTCTAGTCTTTTCGCATCCCGCTGGCGGCCGATGATGGATGTCTGACTGTCTACTATCCTTGTTGCTCGTGACCTTCTCTACCTCCTCGTGAGGCAACCGCGAACCACCCTTGTGTCACCTCGTCACAGCATTCTGACTGCATAGCTACATCTGTAGTCAAGGCCTACCCAACTAGTAGTTATGCGTAGACCCATCCCCTGCGAGTACAGCCTAAGACATCCGTCACCGCACAGAGGACTACTAGGAGAACCTTACATACTTTAGGAAGCCGTGTGCTTCCCCTTTCAGTCCTTTGGAGCCGTCAAACAATCAGATGAATGTGCCCTCACTTCGTGCCTTATAACACCTCGATGATCAACCCCGTTGGGTTGTTCACCCTCAATCGTATGGACTGATCTAAGCGCCTTACTTTAGCAGGTTGTAAGACCCATGTCTAAACATTCTTTTATGTGCTTATCTAACCTCATCAGGTTTCCACTTAACTTGGTTATTCCGATTCATATTGAATTCTTATTCAAATTACCAAGTTTCTCTTGCTTATTAATTCCAGTCATACAACTTAATTCATTTAAGTTTATTAATAAGCTTACAACATGTTATTCTCTAGATTGTGGCCCAAGGTCTGTAATCCACAATCTATTTTATATTCTTGCTTAGTTACATCATTACAATAACATGTTTTACTTAATATGTTATTAAGTATATCCCATTTCACATGTTTTCTAATTAACATGTCACTTGCCATTTATGATTAAATATAACTTATCTCATTTTACAAGTTTTCCTCATCTTTTCTCATTTAATCATAAATTCAACTTACACCGTCACTATCACGTATCGTTGTCTACTTAGCACATTATTTCACATATCTATTTCTATTAGTTATGCTTACCCTACAAGGTGTCTTTCAATTACACAACTTATTATTTCTACAGGTTATGTATACCAGTAGGTGTCTTTAATTACATAAACTTATTGGGTTAAGTTCGTGGGCCTATATATAAGTATTACCCGCCCCCTCTAATTTACTTAACCCACCCACTACCCATCTAATTTTACTTAAACCCTAACTTAAGTTTATATACAATCCTTATGGAATAAATTAGGTTAAGTAGTCCATTTCATTACCATGTCCAATTATGGTTATAATGGGCTAGACCTCCTACATTAGGCCTACAACATGTGGATGCTGGATATGCCGGTCGGGTCTGGGAAGTCTTATTCCACAGTTGGGTCTAATCTCGTGTCTTAGCCCGATTCGTATTTACGTACTTAGACCTCCCACATTAGGTTCAACATTAGTGGCTGCTGGATATGCCGGTCGGGTTCGGGCAGACTTCCACCACTAATGTAACCTAACCTCGTGTCATAAATACAATTACAATTCCTAATTTTAATTACTAAACATTCCATTTTTATTCAAATCTACCTATGTCATTATAGGTAATTATTCTATGTTTTCCCCATTTGAATTATGTCTAATTCACTATTCAAATTATATTCTTTTATGCCTCTTTTTAATTCACCTTTTAATTATGCACCATATGCCCCTTTTCCCTTGTCATAAATTAAGGCATACACACACACACACACACATATATATTTATATATATATATATTGCGCAAACCCAAATCCACATATTTTCCCATTTATGACCCAAGTCCATATTCACCAATTTTGATACAAGTTGTTCCCAAATTAGTATTCGTATACTTTCCAATTTATGCCTAAAATTTATATCCACATATGTTCTAATTTATGTGCCAAATCAATATTTAGACATGTCCATTTTATTCCCAATTCCGTATTTACATATATTCCAATGCGTGCTTAAATTCATATTATCCAACGAGACATATGACCCCAAACCCATACTTGTATATTTCCAAATTTATGCCCAAATTTAGATCCATATTTTCCAATATGAATTATGCCCCAAATTATGTCTTTCCCCATTATTCTCAATTTCGCACATTCGCATTTTTCTGCGTTAGGGCTAGGCTCGTAGGTAGCCTGGCTATAAAAAAATAAAAGGAAAGGAGGGAAAGAAGTGAATCACGAATAGGCGTAATGACGAATCAGTAATAAACTGATAGAAACATGCATAAACTAAATAGGCATATTATGACAAGATTTAACATGGTGATGATATAAACATATAAGAACAGATCAATGGAATATGTCATAATATAACTGATTAGGCGCTGATTCAAGATCCAATTATTATATACATATCAAGATTACATTTAGATCTAAAATCAGCATGAACTCACAGTGAATTTGCTGCGAAGAACATGTTGTTGTAGCCATCGCTGGATTTGCATAATCTTCTTTGAATTAATTTAGAAGAAGAAGAAGAACCATTTTAGTTTTCATCGCAGCAGAGCTTCGCCGTCATCATTATTTTTCTATGAGCAAAACCTAGGTTTTGGGTCCCTTATATAGGAGTAGCGGAGCAACCAAGGCCATCAGATCGGACCAGAAACCATCAAAATCGTCCACGTCAGAAGAAGTTTCCCAAGCCACGGGTGGGTCGACCCCCCTTCACGTGGGTCGACCCCTTGGTCGACCCCCCTTCAGGGGTGTCAACCCCCGTGATCCTAGGTACACCCAGCGGGGTCTCGGGTCGACTTCAAAATGTCGGCCCTTTCTTGATTTGCATGACGGATTTCTGGTTTTGCTGATTTTGAATATTTTTGAATTTATATGCATATATATCTTCCTTATATGTATACAAACTTAAAACCTTAATAACTTCTTCATACGAAGTCTGTATTTTGCAAACTTGGTGTCTATCTTGACCAGAATTCCGAGACGAACGCAATGGCGTAGTTCGTTTCACTTAATTTCGAATATTAAATTATGTTTTCCTTAATTCATTGTTAATAGTATATTTCACACTAATTATTCTTTAATTCATTATCTTTAGTGTCGTTAACATTCCGGGGTGTTACAAAGGAAGTACATCCATTTCGTCCAAGATATCCGCTGGTTGGCGTTTCTAGAATGTTTCAGCTTCGGCTGCAGTAGAGGAGCCGATCTGTGTCTTCTTTGTTTGATTAACCATCGTAAGTGGACTTAGCGGCAGGTTAGAGAAGGAACCTAAAGCACGTCGGAGTCAAGATGGTAATGTGCAACAAAGATGTGAATCTCAGAGAGTTCTCAGTGAAAGCACCAGAATATTGACGCCAAAAATTATCGTCAACACCCAAGATTCTTAATTACTTAATAATACGGTTTCGCATATGGAAATTAAGTGTAAAAGGGCAGAAAAGCAGTAAATGACACTTGAGTTTTATAGTGGCTTGGTCCCGTGAGGGGCCTACGTCCACTTTGGAAGTGCTGCTGATATTTTATTGACAATAATGGTTTACAAGCTATGAGCCCTTTCTACGCATCTATTTACAAGCATTTTCATGTAATTTGAAGTCATTGTCATCATATGTGATTGTACGAAAAAGTGGATTTTTTCCTTCTTCCTCAAAGTGAAGATGTCATTAGAGAGGTTCCTTGGAGCACTAGGGAAGTGTCAAATCAACAATTTTCCAACCTGTTACGACCCGGAAAATCTGAACCAATTTTTTTTTTTAAATTGGCTAAAATAGTGGATTTTAAATATTTAAAATAAATATTTTAAATAATAGCAATGAAAAGTGAGTCTGAATCGTCGTTTGAAAATGAATATAATTAACTCAAATTATAAACAAGGCCTGAAATGGCGCGGTAGTTTCAAAATTTGAATTCAAACTTCGACTGACTGTACCGGGTGCAAAACAAAACAGATTTGAGTGAAACCAAAAATATTTAAATCTGTTAGTGAATACCTTTCTAACGAATCTGAAAAATCGAAGTTTCATAGCGGAAAGTAAAAGTTATGGCAAAATGAATTTTCAGAAAGGTCGCTATGGAATTTATATAGCCCGTGAAATTGGCCATTTTGCAAACGACCTCGGAATTCGTCGAAACCACTTTTGTTGGATCCGGGATGTGAAGTTATTGCTAGGTTTCAAATTTCAAATTTTTTGAAGCTAGTATGTGAGCGTGGCAAAGGAAAACGTGTTTTGGTCAATTACAGTTAAATTGGATCGACCAGAAAAGGGCCATTTTACAAATGGTCTCAGAATTCGACGAAACCAGTTTTATTGGGACCGTATCGTCAAAACATAGCTAGATTTATTTTTTTGGAATTTTTCAAATTAGTTTGTGGCCCTGGCAAATTAAAATGTACATTCAAATCGAATATTGAATGTTATATATTTTAAATTGAATGAAAACTGACTGAAACAGTCGAATGGGCCTACGAAACATATCCCATTGTGTTCGAAATGGGGGTAAAATGCTAGGAACGACAGTCGTTGGGTTTGAATTGAAGTTCGTTTGTAAAAACCCAAATTTTTGAAATTATAAAATCATCGGCCAATAGAAATTTTTCTTTCATTAATTTAAAAATATAAAAAAACTTAGAAAAACCCCGTTTCTCTCTCGACCGACGGCGCTGCTTGCTCCATCCTTCCTGGCCCATTTCCGGCCGCTCCGATCAACAAACCACCCCGCTCCAGTTAAGTCTTTTGTTCGCCTCGCCCTCCTCTTCAGATCAACCTCAGCCTCACCACCTGTCGTCGCGCCGCCAGTGAGCATCACCTCCGAGAACGTCGAGAGTTTGAGCCGTCGCCGCTGCCTGATCTTGCCGTCAAACTGGGGGAAAGTGCCATCGTCGGAGAGCTCTTTCCAAGCTTGGCAGCGTGGTCAAATCCGATTCCATCATCGTGCAACAGATTTTGTTGAAATCCGAAACCTAGTTTCGAATCAAAAACTGAGGTATACGACTGTGTTTTATTTAATCTGTTTTTAACATTTCAAAGCGTAGCGAACTTCTAAAAATCATATCTTTTTCGTTTCTTGACGAAATTCAGTGAAACAAGAGACAGTAGACTCATGTTGACGTCTTCCACATTTTAGAAGAGACCGCATATTTTTCTGAGCCTTCTGTTATTTTTGGTGGAGTGGAACCCAATGTGAGATTTCTAATTTATAAACGATATGGAAAACGACGATGTATAAATTATATAATCAATGTACGAGTTATATAAGCGTTGTACACCTCTTGTATAAGCGTTGTATACGTTGTACGTTCGATGTATAAGTTATATATGCGTTGTAAAAATTATATATGTGTTGAAATAGAAGTGAAATGCTATATATATATATATATATATATATATATATATATATATATATATATACACGCCCCTCGTCCACAAACCATGGACGATATTTATTGGTTGTGATTGGTGTGAAAATTTGGTTGATTGTAATTGTTTGTGGTTGAAATTGATTGATTGTGGTTGAAAAATACCCGTTTGTGGTTGAGAAATATTTGGTTGAAACCACATAGGATTAGTTTGTGGAAATGAAAAAAATATATACATGTCGCCTGCGTGCGAACTAGATGCATGATTCCCCATTGTCAAAGGCTGCGAGGCTTTAAGGTAGAGCGAGGAGCCGTACTAGGGACGGTCCCGGTTTTAACTACCCTGCCGTTATGTTGCCGAAATTTTGAATAATATTCATGTGTAAGAATTATTTTCCTATATTGAAACTATATTCGTCTGTTGAATAGAAAACCTTCATGTGTTGAATTGAAATTCATTCGTTGAATAGAATTCATGTGTTGAATGGTATTCGTGTTTTTAAATATAAAAATCACCTTTTTATCTATTTATATAAACTATAGAAAACCTTCATGTGTTGAATTGAAATTCATTCGTTGAATAGAATTCATGTGTTGAATGGTATTCATGTTTTTAAATTTAAAAATCACCTTTTTTTCTATTTATATAAACTATAGAAAACCTTCATGTATTGAATTGAAATTCATTCCTTGAATAGAAATTCATGTGTTGAATGGTATACGTGTTTTAAATATAAAAATCACCTTTTTATCTATTTATATAAACTATAGAAAACCTTCATGTGTTGAATCGAAATTCATTCGTTGAATTGAAATTCATGTGTTGAATGGTATTCATATTTTGAAAGAAAGTGTTTGATAATAAAAATCCTATTTTTATCATCAATATGAACTATATGAAATAATCTTGTTTTGAAATGAATTGTTTTATAATAAAAATCCTATTTTTATCACCTATATTAGCTATATAAAATACTCGAGTTTTGAAATAAATTATTTTACATTAAAAATCACATTTTTATCATATACATGAATTGTTAAAAATAGTGAAGTGTTGAAATAGAAAACAGTTAGATAAAAATATCATTTTTATCAAATGTATGAAAATCATATGGTTTTGAAATCGAAGAATCGATATATATATAAATAGAATTGAAATATATCGAATAACGAAGCTGCAGTTCGTATTTTGAAATCGTGATTTCAAACGATTAGTGTGGGAGATCCGACCATCGGATTTTCCTGAAATCGCAACCGTTGGGTTCGCTTTGGAAATATCTTTCCAACGGCACCAACTTTGTAAAAATCCAACGGTTGGATTGTCTGGAATGTTTAATTCAAATCTGATGAAAAACAGCGCTGGAATCAATTATATATATATATATATATATATATATATATAATTATATTAAATCGAATAACGACACTGCAATTCGTATAATGAAATTGAAACTTCAAACGATTATACCGGGAGATCCGACCGTCGGATTTTCCCGAAACTGGAACCGTTGGATTCGTTTTGAAAAGATCTTTCTAATGATGTAAATTTTGTGAAGATCCAATGGTTATATTTTCAGATATGTGTAAATCAAATCTGAAGAAAAACAGCGCCACGGCCGCGTTATGGCCCGAAGCGTCGTTTTGAATAAATTGGCTATTTTAAAATAAATAAAAATAGCGATAAATCATTGTAAAATATTATAAACGATATGGATGTGACATTTAGAAACTAACTGAAGGTTGGCTAAGTCGAATGGTTTCTTGGGTATTGATCTGATGTTGGTTTCGGCCTTCGGGGTTAATATTTGGGAAATCGTTCTCTTACTGATTGACGGTTAGTGGCTAATGAATTGATGCGTAGTAGTGTTTGTGTAGCACTTGTTTATTATATACGCGAGTTGCTCAGAAAGACCGGGTTTATCCCATTCTGAATAACTGAATCAGCGATAAGAAATCGAAGATGAAGACGGTGGTCGAAGACCGGAGATCTTCACCTCGTTTGGATGGTAACCGAGGTCCTGATTGGGAGGCATCCCGAAATATGGATAATGAGTGGTGATCGTCCAGACGTACGTGGTGATCGATGGGTTTGCGAGGTATATAGTGCCTCCGGTTTCGTTCAGACCCAAAACGGACTTACAAATGGACAGTGTGTCTGACATTGAAATTTATTCCGTGTGATTGATATCTATCAGTTGCACGGTGTGAATTGTCTGTGTGGCATGCTAAGATGCAGTGATCAGGGCTTCTGTTGAAAAGCAAAGTCTTGTGGTGATGATCAAAGCACCGCCTGTGTGGCGTAGCTTTGTGTATAACGAGAATTCGCGAGCCTCATACCCGGTATGAACCAGAAATGGGAGAGGACATCAGGGAGGGCATGCGTTTCTTCCTAGATAGAAGTGGCGTTAGTGGTTTTACACGCCCTGATGAGTTTGACTTATGTGGTTGTTGCTGTTGCGAGGCGCCTCGGTTATATCGGTCGATCCGGGAGCGATGGAGTCATTCGTTGGCTCATTTACGCCCCATAGGGTGGGGAAACGCATTGTTCAGGCATTTTAATCCACATCGGTGGACTGGCCCTGACGATCCAAGGGTTTGACTGAGTACTTGCCCTGAGACTCGGGCTAGACCGTCTCGAATTCGGTAAGGACTATCTTTTGCCTTGGTTCATGACGGAAATCCAACTTCCAAATACGTGACTGTGCGGTTTTGATTGTATACATATATATGGCGACATAGTGGTATGGGGCATTAATGCCGTCTATGATTGATAGTTATGATTTGAAATTGCTTTTGAAACATATAAACACTAGCAATAATATCAAATGCTTTTGTTTTATTCGTATCAAACATATTTTGGCCGTTATAAGGTAAAAACTCTATCCTCCGGTTTGTGTTGCATTGTGTGATGGGAACTGAGTCTTATAATGGCTTCATTTTTATAAAAAGCATTGCGATGTTTAAAAGAATGATTTGTTTTAAAGTACTGGCAATCCAATGGAGTAAACCCGTTCCACGAAAGTGGCGTGGTCCTGTGATTAGCCATATTTTAAGTGTGTTGAGTAGATTTCTCATACCACTCCCATGACTGTCTCGTAGTTTATTTCACTTTCAAACTCGGGTGCCCCTTTTTCTACACGGGCAGCCTTGTGTTCAGGTTTAGCAGGCTTTTCTGGATAGCTGGAGCTGAAGATGGATTCTATCATTTATCTCTTTTTATGCTGTTCAGCTCCTATTGTACATATTTTGTTTGTTTTCCGCTATAAACATTTATGTATAGCTGAACTGTATTTGTACTAAGTATGATCCTGTATACTTTATAACTCTGATGATTACGTTTATCCAGTATATTCTATTGTGCATTATCTGGTGTATTTATTTAATTTCTGTTCTGCTATTATCTGTTTCTGTGTTATATTCCAAAGATTACCCTTGCCACCGTCAGTACGGGGTTTGGGGTCGTCACACAACCCTTGTACCAAATGAGCCTGGGGGTATTTATAGTGGAGTGGTTAGGTGAGAGTAGGTAGGATTTGGGGACCACTCAGTAAAAAATCGCATCACAAGTTCGCTTGCAACAGGAAATCACATCACATTGGATTGGTTGAAGGAAAACTAGCATCCCTCTATAGGATGCGATTTTCGCATCCCAGGGGATGCGGAGATCGCACCACAAAGGGGATGTGTTGTGGAAATTGGGGGCTCCTCATCCCTTGGATGCAATGGCATCACATCTTGAGGGATGCGACACCATCGTATCCCTTTGGATGTGATGGCATCGCATCCCGAGGGATGCGACACCATCGTTTCCCCTTGGATGCGGGCCTCCCATCCTTATGGATGAGATGAAATCGCACACAGTTGGATGCGATAGCATCGCATACTGAGGAATACAGCACCATCCTACCCCTTCGGATGCAATGGCATCGCATCCTGAGGGATGTGATGACATCGCACCTAGTTGGATGCTATACGAACCATTACAGAGTGATGCGAGGTGAGCAAGCATGGGGTGATGCGATCCGTTACGGAGTGGGTGTAAGTCATTTGCTTGTTCGATCTCTCGTCTACTTGACGCATCCGCATTGTGGCAACACTTCGAGATTTGGTTCCGCGCGACTTATCAAGTCAAGTGGATCTTGTGTACTTTTGGGAACCAGACAAAAATACCGGTTAACAATCATCGCATGTTCGGATTCCATTATGTTGGTCACTTTGTTTCAAGTAGGTTTCAAATAACAAATCCATGTGATTATTGTAAATTTCATCCATATGTTCAGCAAAATCAAATTTATAATTATTTATTTCAAAATTTTCAATTTGATATTGTTGAGGATAAAAACTGTTAATCACACCACAATTGAAACTATTCCCATTGCCAAAATCATTTGAAAAGTTGTTCACATTTCCGTTCTGAGTTTGATATTCATTTTAGAGTTTGAAAATGAATTGGCATGGGTTACAATCAAATTTATTTGAATTTTGAGGTGAATTCAAATTATGATTATTTTGAATATTTGATTCGATTTATTACACAAACGTGAATCATAATATTCATTTATCATTTGATTTTGTTGTGTAGCGAGTTCAAACAAGGATTACATTCTTGTTACAAAAGTTGATGGTTGATCATTATGTTGAAAAGTTTGTGGTACGAAATCTGAATTGTTTGTACAATAGTTGCTATTAAAATTTGGTGTGAAATTATATGGATTATATTGATTTTCACAACTATTGTAAAATTCTGATGAATACGGAAATTGAGACATTTTTAAGAAAATATTGTCTTCTTTTTAAAGAGAAAAGGAAAAAATATTTACAAAAGAAAATTGCTTCTTTTTTGTATTTTTGACTTTTATTTCTAGGAATTTTTTTTTAATTTTTGTTTTTTTTAAAAAAAATACTTAAATAAAAATGGAAAGAGATTATTTACCAATGACATTTTTCTGTTTTGAATTTTGAATTTTTTTTCTTTTTTCTCAAAGATAAAAGGAGAGAAAAGAAAATTTTACAAAAAAATTGTGTGTGTGTGCGTGTTTTTTTTAGATTTTGATTTTTTTTTATATACATGCATGAACCTAATGCAACTATACGAATGAAAATGACCTATTTATAATTTTTTTAAAATTATATAGTGATGCTTCGATTAATTTCAACAAAAGATGTCTCAACCGGTTAATGAAGAAGAGTTTTATCGATGCACCAGAAATCACCTTAGCAATGCAGCCGAATGTTTAAGTACCTTCAGAGAAATAATCGCCATAATATTTACAAATCGCCTAATATTTATAACTGATTATTGCTCTGCCTTAGTTTAGACACCGTGAAATAATTCATTGAAAACAAATCAACTTGTAAAATATAATGATGTCCTTAGAAAATAAAATAGAAATGAGATGAAGGAAAAATAGAAACTAAAAATGAACTAACGATGCAACTATGAATGAATTTTTGTTTTGTTTTGGATTTTTTTTTATTTTTTTTAAATGCGAATGTAAGCAAACAACAATGCAAGATAAATAAAAACAAAAGTAAAACACGATACCAAAGCGTGTAGAATTTATCAGCATTTTTTAAGTGCAAATTTTTATTTTATTTTAGCAAGAGTGAAGCAAAGCACTTCAAGTAAGCTATTCCTTCACGCTAAATTCTACGCCCTGAATTTTTTTTGAAAGCAAGAGTTTTTTTAATGACCAAACATAAGACTTACAAAACAAAGCAAAAACAAAATGGTGAAAATATTTCAAGCTAAATATTAAAATAAAACCAAGGTTTTTTTTTTGCAGTTAAAATATAACAAATCTAAAAATATTTAAACAATAGAAAGCAACATTTTTTTTGCACAAAAGAGAACAAACTCAAATACTTACACACACACACAACAAAATGTAAATAAAACTCAGACCCATACACACAGCCCAAACCCGATGTCATATCCAAGTGTTTCACAAATACTCAGAAACCAATTCCTTTTCCTAGTTTAAGCTATGAAACACGAAATAAACATAAAAATAAACCTGAGAAAAAATGTTACAATAAGATATCTTCGAGGGGTTATTCGACGATTGAAGGTTTGGAGATGGGGTTTCTAGCGTTTGGCTAGAAAATTTGATGGCTGAGGGGTTGCCGGATTTGGTAAGTCTGCAGATCGAGAGTGATCTTAGGTGTTACAAAATTGAGTTGGTGGTTGGCTGAAGGAATAAGGCAGTTCCGTTGATGAAGGATTAAGGACGGTTGGTGTTGAGGATGACTGGAAGGAGCAAAATAGGCAATGTCGGGTATGAAGTGATTTCATGAGAAGGATTTGATGGGAGTGAAGGTGGTTTTGAGGGAGTAGCAATGATTGTTTCTGGTTCGGTATGTGGAAGGTGAAGTAATGAAGAACGTGAATATGGTGACTGTACAAGTGAGGAGTTTTGTTGGTTGTAATGGAAAGTTGAACGTAGGAGTGAAGTAATAGCAGTGTTTGTTTTGAATGGATTGTTGTTGTGGTTGGTGTACTGCTATGAAGTGTATGGTGAACTGTGAACTGTGGAAGAGTATGAACTGTATGGTGATGGTTTGGAGTTGAATGTGCTGGTGTGAGTTTTGTTTCAGTTGTGCAATTCAGTGATTTTGAGTGGAGGAGGCAGTGTTGAAGCAGGAAGAGGGTTAGATGTTGTTTGATATATAGTAGCAAGGAGATATGATAGAGGAGGAGAAAGAATATGTGATGTTTAAGTAAGTGTTGAACTGTGGTATGAAGTGGGTTAGTAGGGAGTTTTAGGTGAGAGTATCGGGTCGAGTATGTAACTGACAACAAAGTAAATGGAGAATGTTTATGCTTCATGAGGGAGGTTGATGGTGGTTTGTATGAAATGTTTGGTGAGGAGATTAAGGAGATAGGGTTGTAGGATGGTTTTGCAACCTGAAAGCAATGAGTGAATGTGCAGTGTTATAGTTTGTATGAGTGGATGGATTTGTGGGTAGAGGAAAGAAGATATCAGTTTGGAGTATTTGTTTTGGTTTGAAGTAGATGTTGGCCGTTTGAAGCAGTTTTGTGTTGAGTTATGATCTGACGTGCACTTGTATGTGGTCGGATTAGAAAGTTTGGTGAGGAAGTAGAATTGAAGCAAGTAGAGGTAGCTAATGCAAGGCACTTAATTGAATTAGAGTTTGAGGTGAAAATTTGTAAATTGAGATGAACAAATTGGAAGCTAAGGATGGCATTGGGGCGGATTTAGGGTCCAAACCCGCTTGATCCGCCCCTGTTTTGACCCATTTAGACCCGCCCCATAGAGTCTTTGGGGCAGGTAGACCCGCGACCCGCTTTTGGAGGTCCGGGTCTAGGGTCTGGTCTGGGCCACGGCTAACCCGCCCTAACCCACATGATTGAAACATCATCAAAACACTCTATAACTATAAGGAAAATTCACGTGTTTAACAGATTTAGCCATGTTTCCAACATAATTACATATGTAGACATGTTTGGTCTGGGGTAGTCTGAAGGCGAGTTTTGAAAACATGCCTTTGGCGAGTTTTGAAAACTCGCCTTCGGTTTTGAACTCTTTAAAAGCTATTTTAAGCAAACCAAACAACTTTACAAGAATAACGTACAACATACAAACCGCGTTCATCTAGTTCGATAAAAACATATTACTACGACCTAATACAACATAACCAAGAGCCTACAAAACAACATAAATAAGACCCAACATAACTTAGACCCAACAATATAACATAACTTAGACCCAACGATACAACATAACTTAGACCCAACGATACAACATAACCATGACCCAATACAACGTGACTACGACCCATAGAAGCGACAACCTGCATTCTTTTGACTTTTAGAAACAAGCACATTACATTCGACTCCGTAATAGCAAATGACTGAATGACCCGTCATGCTGGAGCTTGACCTATCGGGGTTCTGTCAAGCAAGAACTTCCCTCAACAAAGCATTGAGGGATTTTTGAACCGGTCCAATGCGTTGGACTGCAACCTTTGGTTGCGTTGCACTAAATAGTTCGGACTCGACCTCTACGGCATCTACATGGACTCCTATTTGGGTTTCGGGCACAAAGTCGACATCTTCTGCGGGTTGTTTACCATGTTTGTACTCATCGTACATTTGAACCATGGCATCGTCGTTGTATGCCTAGTTAACCATTTTGACGGTGAACTACTATACAAAAAACCAGGGGGTGATGAAGAGAGGAAGAGAGGTTGGTTGGTCTTTAATAAGGGAGAGAGGAAGAGATGCTGGTTTGAAGCATGTGAAGACCCATAAATCAAGGAGTGATGAATCTCTCCTGATAAGAGTAGTCATGGGACTGGAGCATGTGACGACCAATAAACCAAGGAGTGATAACCCTTTTAGCTAAAGTTAATTATGGGACCAAATTGATATGACTACTCCATATGACAGTTATAGGGCTGAAGTGATAGGACTAATCATGATAGAGAACCTACACTATACACATGATAGAGAATCTACATTGTAGCCATGACAGACCCTGTTTTTTTAACAATAATGCTCATGTGGATGGGGACGACCCTGTTTTTTAACTCCTTTGATAGTGAAATGTTTAATTATATGTGGTTGGGGACGACCCTGTTTTTTAACTCCTTTGATAGTGAAATGTTTAATTATATGTGGTTGGGGACGACCCTGTTTTTCGCTATATATAGCGGCTTCTATTAATTCTGCTAAACCCTCATTTGCAATTTTGTTTCTTCCAGCCGCCTCATCCTTCCTCTTTCACCATGTCGCTCCAGGGAAAAGAAAGTGTAGGCTCCACCATGGACAAATGGGAAAACGACGATGAATCGGTTGTAAATCAACGACCTGGAAAATAAAGGGCAGTTGCAGGGCGCGTTGTCGAGCCATTAGGTCCGGTGGATCCAACCCAATTTGCCGTTGTGGAGAAGTATCGGTCGTGGTTGTTTCGAAAACCAAAAAAAATGCTAGTCATCAATTTCTTGGCTATGAAGCCTACGACGACCACAAGGTTTTTCTTGATGAAATTGATTGTTGTTACTTTAACAGTAGATTGACCCTCCGATGTGCGAATGTGGAGTTCAGTCACCTAGAGCTAGATATTACCAATGTACGTGGTAGGCGTATGTGGAAACTATCTTAATGTGTTTTATTGTACTTTGAATTTGATGTTCATGTGTTCCTTTGTTGTATTTCATATGATTGTAGTTTGCAAAACCTAATGTTGTAATCGTCATTGTTGTATACTTCTCAGTTATGTAATGCAAAATATTAAAATTCCTAGAAGTACGAACATTGCTGATAAAAACCGTAAATCTTGATGCAAACTAATAGTGTACATGTGACGACCCCTTAAACCAAGGAGTGAAGAATCTCTCCTGGTACGACTAGTCAGTGCAGGGTTAAAGTAGTACGTAAAGCAGATTCCCTACAGTATTACTCAGACGAAATAGTGTCGTGCAGCACATAAAGCGAAGTGTACCAGTGACCGTTCACATCATTCTTTGGTTTACCCTTTATTCACTTTACACTATGCAGCTATATATCTCTGTCGAATTACTTACAACTTACCTCACTCTAACAACTTTGTTTCCAACTACTCTTTACTTTACTACAACTATGCCTTCTTGGCCATCATCTCCAGATTCTGATGAACAGGCGTATGAACAGATGTGACTTCAAGAGCTTGCAGATGAACTCTAGTTTCTAAACCAACTGAGACCTCGGGTTGAACCACCGTCCGAACAGCGGAACGTCCAACCTACACATCAAGCCCAAGTACCAAATGTTCAACACACGTATGAACAGTCAGTCATTCTACCACGGCAAGAAGTTTCTTTTTATCAAGTACCACATGTTCCAATTTCTTATGAACAGGAAGGTGAATCTTATCAAGTTTGTTGCTACTTCGGTTATCTGGTTGAAGTTGTGGTTCAAGCAGATGGCAACAAAATTGGTCGTCGCATTCAGAAATGTCCATCCTATCCGAATGGATCTAATTACACAAAATGGATAGACGAACCGCTATGCCCAAGGGGAATAACATATGCAAACGAACTCGAACAAGAGATTAGACGTCTCCAAAATGTTATTGAACAGTTGCGGTTTAACCATAATGTTTAGGCAACTTCACATCCCTAGAGCATGAACGTGAAACGTAGTTTGGTTGCGTACTATTTTCCTAATTAGCATCTGTTGTATCCTAAGTTATAGTACCTAGTCTCATGTTAGCATCTGTTGCCTCCTAAGTTTTAGTACTTATTTCCGTTTTACGATCTCTGGTAATCAACTTTTTAGTTAATATTTGTTGTTATTTGATTTATGAAATTTGCTATATTTGAATGTATAACTTATAGTAGAATTAAAAACGAGCTCATAACGTCGTGGTAGTTCGTTTTATTATTTTTTGAACTTTAACTGAATATATATGCTTCTTTATATGCCGGAATTCTTTAAAACAAGAAAGTACGAATCTACTAAAAACGAGAAAAATGAAGATTTCATATTACATATTTTGAGTTGTGTCCAAATCAAATTTCTAGAAAATCGCTGAGAAATCGTTTATAAAGCAAAACGATTTATTAAATATATATAAATCGTTTTTAATATAAATTAAACGTCGATTTTAATGCACAATGAATAATCAAAATATCACTACAACGTTATGTTTTTCGGAAATTATCTAGAAGCAAGCAATGTAGGATTGTTCCATGTAAACTTTGTTCGAATGTAGTATGGTGGTTTGTTTTGGGTTTACTAAAGGCGCGTTTTGGGAAACCGCCTTCATGCGAGTTCACCTTCAGTAAACCCAAAATAGGTCTATTTCTATAATAAAGTATAAAACATGGCTAAATGAGTGATTTTTTTTAAATAGGCCTAGAGGCATGAATTATCCTAACTATAATGATTACTTGTTAATCTTCTTAGGTTTACATGGTTATACTTGATTATTATATTCTTTCAATCAACAAACTATAAAATTTTCATAGTATTAAGTTGCATAAATGACAATTATACAATAAGAAATGCATACATTTTGAACTATTATCTTACAACTCATTTTATTATATTCTCTTATCATTGTGAACACATTATAATCTGTGTATAATTTATCAATTATAAAAGAAAATATAAGTATATAAATTTGTATACATCAGAACACAATATTACCGAGTATATAAATTTTTATATATTAGAACACAATATCACTGGGTTGTGGAGCGGATCTACCCTGACCCGTATGGGTTTCGGGTAGGGTAAAATTCCAGACCCGCACCGGGTCTACGGGGCGGGTCTGGGGCACGAGAAACCCGTCCCAACCCGACCCATTGCCATTCTTATTGGAAGCAAATATGTAAAATGCAATGATGTTTTTTTATGAATGCAAATGTTGAGAATTGAGAAAGAAAAAAGGCACAGTTTATAACACTGTTCAAAAGTGTGACAGAAATGCAATGGAAATGAAATGAAAACAGAAATAACAACAAAATGCAATAGAGCTGAGAAGGCAAGAATGTAAACAATAGAGAAAACAGCCAGCAAAACACTACAAAATGCAATCCAAGATATATGAAGAAAATGCAACATTACTTAATGGTGTATAAACCAAATTATCAATTCTGACATTTTAAATCAAATGTTTAAATTTTATAATCTAAATTCAATATTCTTATTTACCTTGTAACTAACCTTGTAGTATCATTTATAACCCAAAATTTTGCACTTATGTTCAATACTCCTCGTATGGGGCATCACACCAACTTCAACACCTTTTTCACGTTTCAAACCAATACCATTCCTTGATAATAATGAGACTGTTCAAGTTGTGGTATTTTATTTACCTCTCAGACCTTGATCGACACCGTTCTTATCTCAGAATAAATACCAGTTTGTACTTAACCACTGATATTAAAATCTCGTTTATCATCTTGACTTCAAACCTGGTTTTATAAACCGTTTCTTAAATTGGAAATCTTCGTTCAAAATAACCTCTTTACTTAACTCGTTTGGTTAAGTCAATATTCGCTAAAAACACAACTTTGATCCTAAACATAATTTCATTTATGGCCTTTTCGTACTTAAAATACAAATCCCATGCTAAATAGTTCTCTTACATTCATTCGAGCATTCTTAATTAACCTTATCTTGAATCCCATAACTACAACTCGTTTATCCCCTTCTTTATGATAAGATCCCGTTAACTTGGATTTAAGTTTCAAATCCATTTATCAATACAAGACAAATTCTTATGTATTTTCCTTTACATTTGAAAACCTTACCCAGTTAAAATGTTCGTTTAAATCATTCTTTAGCCTTTTCCAAAGTTATCGCTTTAGTTTTAAAAACCCTATTCTAAACCTCACTTGGTTTTCTTCTTAAATACTTATGTTAATCCCTTAAGCTAAATTTAACCACTTCTTGTATTTTTATTTTAAAAAACATTACCATTATCATATTATCATCTCTCTTAAACATTTCTTTCAGTTGGATCCCCTTTTTCTTAATTTAACAATTAAGAAAAATCTTATTTATATCTCTATATTTACTTCCCACTTTCATTCATAAATCTCATTTTAAAATTTGGATTTATAAATCTCTTTATAACTTTTATCACTTCCTCGGTCGAACTTCATCGTCAATTAATCACTTTTTAATTGAATTCCCATTTTCAAATCTTGTTTAAATCATGGATTATAAACCCCTTTAATGAAACTCTTATATAAACTCGATTTAAAATATATATTTATAAATTTCAAATTTAATTATTTATATAAAATAACTGAAAAGCTTCAGTTCAGTTATAAAACAATTTATAATTTTAAAACTGCGTCAATTCAACAAACGGTAAACCGACGTCTAAAACGACACATTTATGGCCGTTCACTGCTAGCTACTCAATCAACTCTGTCGGTTGATTTCTAAACACAACACCGGTGAATATTTATTCAACCATCATGTTCAAACAGGTTTTACTACCATATGAGGTTCAATCAATTCATATATCGACAATATAAAACAAACAAGCAACATATATAATATTTGAGGAATCCGGTCGGATCCCTCCAACCTATTCTTCCCTGCACCACAGCTCATTATACATTTCATAATAATATTTGAAATAAATTTCATGCGATATACTAATTTAAAATGATTAAATATAAATAACAGCAACCAATCAAACAATAATAGCCAATAGCAACCAATCAACCAATTTATACTTTTAAATGGTAAATTATATTTTTATATGAATTTACCACATCATAGGATTCCAGAAGGTGTGAGAATTAACTCACCAGGTTTATTAAGTCAACGGTTGACGCGTTTATTCCTTTTAATTTGAGTCGAACGTTCAAAATTTGCTGAAATTTCGATGGTGTCAGATCGGTGCCTAGTCAGTTCCATCATCTAGGTCTCGTTCTTGCAATTCCAACGGATCATGTTTCATCGAATTTCGTTGAAGTATGAAAAGTTATCGCGTTTTCAAGATTTAAATTAAATTTGAAATATATATAAATTAATTAACCAACAAATAAATGATTAGTTACCTTAATTATAGTTAATCAGCCTTCATTAGCCACGTCATCATCGTCCTTGTGAAAAACGCGTTTTCTAATTCTTGCTCCACTGAAACCCGTTACCCATCTTCTCATTCAAAAACACGAACACCTACTCAACTTCTAGCCTCCGCTGTCGCCATCCTGCCCCACAGACCCCACGCCGATCGTTCCCCCAGGTGCGCCAGCCTCCGGCGATCCACCCTCGACCGGTCCCCTGTAACGACCTGGATTTTTCGGCTATTTAAGTTATTTTTAAATATTATATTCAGAATATTAATTCTATTTAATATCGAAATTGTTAATTAAATGACGACTGAGCGTTTATATTTATTTAAATTTTAAAATGAACTCGAAACGACGCTGTTGTTCGTAAAATTGATTTTGAACTTCAATTGATTATACCGAATCCATTTGAAGTCGGATTTCGGTGAAACAAGAAGCGTCTGAATCTAGTTGATAATATTTTTCTAATGGAGGAGAAAAATCGAGTTTTCGTATTATAGATTTTGTTTTATGTCCAAATAAAATTTTCAAATAGTCGCTGTAGAATCGTTTATTAGCCATAACGGTTTATTTAATATAATTAAATACTGGTTTCGAATTTGAAGTAGATCTTTGAGACGTAGTCATAATTTAATTTTTAGAATTTTACTGTAATTTTTATTTTGTAAAATAAACAACTTTTTATTTGGATTATTTTGCACCCTATATCAACATTTTGGGATATCACAATATAAGTCAAGCTGCCGATATTATTATATATTTGTGATCGTGGCACAACGCTGGACGCGACGGTATATTTATTTCTGTCGTTAGCGAGTTGTAAGTGGATGGAGTATTTGATAGCAAGGTACGTTTAATCGTTATAATTGGAAAAAAAGAATCATTTTAAATTTGTTTATAATGTCCTAGCAAACCCTCAACGATATCTTCGCGCATGTTCATTAGATAATTTGCATACAAACCTTATCAACTTTTCATGTCCTGTCCATTCAAAGACCCTGCCTTCCTCTTCTTAAATGCAGCTGGCATTGTCTTTCAAACAGTGAGAAAATACAAAGCATAGCTGGCAAAAATATCAGCTAAAAAGATGTGGCAATATCTTAATGAAATCTCCAGCCTACCTTATCACAATCTGAAGATTTATCAAAGGTGTCGGCTATGAAGAAAGGTGATCCGTGCAAACCCAAGTTGACGTGCCTGACAAGGAAAAATGCTATCCAATAAAAAGAGAGATTTTGGTAAAATTCCCATGTGTCTTCAGTCAAAAAATCTCAGCACATCATTTTCCATGCGCTAGAAAATATCTCTGCCCATATTTGTTCAGACAATTCACATGCCTCTCCCTTCTTTTTTTATATAAACAGGCATTCCACTTCTACCATTCGAAAACATACCCATTAAATCATTTCTGCGTAAATCTCGCATGGCAAAAGACTTTGGCAACAAAACCAAACCAGATAAACTTGCATGTGGCTACAATGAAAAGCTTTAGTATGCCAATTGAACATCAACCCATATCTTCGTACGTGTTGTGATAACAGCAAAAATCTGGACCAGTAAAAGAAAGAAAAAGAGAAATCACAGATCCTACGTATACATTTTCAACTGCTATATACATGTGCAACATGCTTCCATACATTTTCAAGTGCTATATCTGCATCCAACCTATTCCCTGATCAAGCCCATACTTCACCTTACCTCACCTTACCTTTGCAGACCTACACTGTGCTCCTATAATGTATGTTCGAAATTGACATCCTTCTTATCTCCTTCTCGCGTATATAAAATTATGCCCCGTACTTCTGTTCCTTGGCACGCAAGCTGTTCCTTCTATAAATCAGCATTTCTGGTCTTCTTTTTCATTCAAGAGAAATATATACAAGCCGTGAAATCAAATACAAACCCAACTAAAAATCTAAATACACCAAATTTGTATCGTTAAACCCATAGGCGTTGGCGCTTCATTCTTATGCACGTTCATCCGTCGCAAGACTGTTCATTGGAAGGCAGCATGGCCAAAAAACTTGGTGAACGTGGTGGTTATTGGTGAGCAAGAAAACGAGGTGATGGGGTGAGTTCATGCGCTGTATGGGCAGTGGCAAGGCATCGTGAACAGTACAAAACGAGGAGCAGTAGTGTTCAAAAATGGCAAGGTGTAGTTTGTTTGAGGCACGGTTGACTGAAAGGAGGAGTTGGAAGTTTCGTTTCCGGTAGATTGCCAGTTAGTTTGGTTGCAGAAGAGATGGGAGGCGTGTGTTTCCCGTTTGGGAAGAGTGGGGTTTTGTTGGCAAGAAGATAAAAAATGGCATGATGTGAAAGAAAATCGAAAGTTGGATGGGGGTCTTGGATGTATGAGGTGATATCAGAATGTTTGAAAAAAAAAGGCTGATGCATGGCGTGAATGCTGGAAAGACGATGAGAGGAGGTTGTGACTGGATTGTGAAGTTGGGTTGGCAAAGGACTTCAAGTGCATATTTAAAATAAAGGGTGAAGGGATGTAGGCACAGTTACAAAGACCGTACCGGGTAGCGGTTTAACCGCAAGAAACCACGGACCTTCAACCATTACGGCCCGGAATGAATTCAAACCGGGCATATGCATGGACCGTGACAGAACCGCAAAAACCACCTTAAAACTGCTTCAAAGCCTGCGGTCCAACCCAGAAATACTTAAAAATTTGAGTTTAAACCATAGCTCACACGCCCATTTGCAGGCCCATGTGCATGTTTCAGCACTACAATAAATTTGAAGGAAGGTGCGATGAATATATAGGCGGAAGAGGAGACATATTTGGTTAGAACTAGTGATGTGGGACAATTAACGTATTCAAAATACATGTTGCAGGCTACATCGTTGCTATGTTTTTACTAAAATTGTCCAGTTGTGTCTAAATACATGTTATAACTAAGAAAAAAGGTATAAAATTGTTTCAAGTGAAGTTTATATATTTCGCGAACAAATTATATATGTAAGATTTTCAAAAAAAAAAAAAAAAACACGACATTAACGGTTCAACCGGTCCAACCATCAAAACCTTGAACCATGGACAGTCACGGTTCGATACACGGTCCGGTCATGATAACATTGGATGTAGGGTTTGGCTGCTTGTGGTTTGAAGGTTGGTTTGGAATTTGTGTTAGGGGAAGTTTCAGCTATGCATAAATTTTGAGAGCTAAATGACGTGGAAAAATAAAATATATAATATTATACATATGTGGAGACTAACGGCAGCAGTTAGAAGGTGGGGAAGATGTTCCAGGATGAAATAATTCGGCATGGACTTTGATGTTGAGAAGCAATACTTATTGCATGAAGGAGCGGTTACTGGGTTGTGAATATACTACTGGGCTTGGCCCCCTTCATTTTGCTCAAAATAAATACATTAGAGAAGGAATGGTCTGGTGCATGTTTACGTGATGGGTTAGATGTTCGTGAAGAAATGCGAAGAGCAGAGATATTGGAGGAAGTAACGATCGCGACTTACAAGGGAAATCCGTAATCTATGGTAAGTAAGCAAGTTATTAGAAAACTAATTATAAATTTAATTAAGTTATATTATTTTTAATTTAAGTTAATATTGTAAGGATCATAAATTATTCATACGATCATAGAACTAAGGGAAACCAGCCGCAATGGGATCGTATCAAAGAATAGTACACTGTTGAGCAAGTTCGAAGAGGATCAGAGTCCATCAGGTTCTCGTTTAGTTTTAAACGCTCATTTAAAATTAAACGAAACAACGCGTTTCGAGCAACGAAAACAAGGTGAGTTAATTCTCACGCATTTCTGAAGTACTTTGATGTGCTATATTCATATAATTAAATTTAATTGGTTGATTGGATGCCTTGGATGCCTATGGTTGATTTAATGGTTGACGTTAATTATATTATCGTCGGTTAAAATATTTCTATATGCTGATATGAAATATTATAATGATCTGTGTTGCAGGGAAGAACAGGTAGGAGGAATCAAACCGGTTCCTCAAATATTTAGTATGTTGTTATTTCATATTTTATATGAACTGTTCAAGACCCGTTGACTTTAAACCCTGTTAATTGTTGAATGTGGTTGAGTTTTGAATCAATAAATAGTATGGCTGATAAATAAATAGCAGATGGCCTAGATATACGCCATTTTACAAAGATCGATTCATCGTTCGGTGAATCACTAGAAAAGAAGTTATATTTTTTTTTTACCAAATATAGATTTTTAAATATATTATTTTAAGTGAAGTTTTAAAACAAGAATTAACCAACCACATCTATACATGGATTGGTTTAACCAAAATCTACCGTGCGTGAAACACGTGCTTATATAAGTGATTATCTAACGATTTTATTTAGCGAATTCAAGTGGCCAGAATTAATGTAACAATTGGAAGGGGTTTATATTGATAGAAATCAAAGTGAATAGAACTATTTATATTACTAAATTTTTAATGGAAAGATCAATGATGATTGACCAATGGGTTGATCATGTTTAGAGTTGAACAAGTTAACGGCGTTAACTGAAATTGTTAATTTAATTAGTCCATTAATTTAAAGAGGGTAGTTAATGGTTAAGTAACCCAGATTTATTTTAATCGATGTTGAAACTTGATTATTAATCATTTATTAATAATCGAAGTGATAATTTGGAATGTGAAATATAGTAAGGAAGGCTTGTGGGGTTTAAAGCCGTGTTTACGAAGTAATTTAATAATTATAATATGGAATTGAAATTTTAACTTGATCTTTACTGAATTATATTGGATTCTATGAAACCAAGTTATACAAAGTTATAAAACTCAATTTTATTGAATATATAAATGGAACGAGTTATTAGAAGTGACATTTGAATAAAGTAAAAGCCAGGATTAAAAATTTAAGTAAACTGGCGGAGATAGGAAATGGGAAATCAACCATTTGAATCAAAGTAATTAAACGTGATAAGTCATAAAGATGCGACATAGAGCCACTATTTTAAAGAGTGTTGATATTTCGTCAAGATGGATAAAAATGTGATTTGCTGTGACAAGGGAAATAAGTATCGGTTTTGATATTACAACTGATATCTATCTTAAGACAAGAACATTGTTGATCAAGGTCTGAGAGGTAATTAAAATACCCCAACTTGAACAACTTCAGGATTATCAAAAGATGGGATTAGTCGTAATGGTGAAGATATTAGAGTAAAGTAGTTTGGGGAAAATAGAGTGTAACATTATCTGAAGGATTTGAAAATAAATAAATATATATATATAATGAGATTCCAAAATAAAAGGGTATAAAAGGGGGCTTGATGGTATGAAATAATATCCCTTTAATAAAAGAAATATAAAGGGAGATTGGTGAAAGTATAACGGTATTTTCAAAGTATTGAAATGAGATTTAAATGGTATTATTCTAAAAGTGTAACGGGTGACTTTGGTATTCATATAACGAAGCTAAAGAAGACATCGTAGCGATTATTTTACAAATGATAAGTTTAATCGATGAGATAATGAGAAAGGTTACAACAATGTTTTCTAAATTTAGTTGAAGGTTGAATTAGATATGATTTTAAGATACTTTCTAGGTATATAGGTAAAAGGATTTGAGTATAATTATATATTAAACCAATATATTATTTTTGGGTATTTCTACTGATATACTTTTAAAAAGCCCAAGTAATGCTATGTATAAACCAATGGCTCTGTTTATTTTTATGGTTGTTTATTTTGATTGTTAAATAACTGACTATCAAAATTTGACCAACGTTATTGGTATGCAAAGACCGGGATCAAATTTATATTCGAAAACCATTCCGACCAATAAATACGAATACGTTGAAGATGCTGATCGAGATGGGGCAATTGAAGACCATAAGTTTTCAAGAGCGGAAGAACTATTGTTAAATACCTCTGGCTGATCCCTAGAGTAAACGATGATTCTATCGTGATCGGAATCTACAGATTGCAAGGACTACTCGCTACTGATCTATAGGGTGATTCCTAGGATGTGGTAGGAGGGTGCCTTCGGTTCATCCTGTTCCTGGATGACATGTATGGACGAAGTGAATGGTGGCCAGATGTTTCAAAAGTCGATTATAACCTCAAGCCTTACAACCGGGAAATGACAAAAATCGGTCAGGCAGCATGGCTATGTGGGTCGCACCCATTAGGGTGTATTGTCACCATTTAGAGAATATTCATATTTGTTACTTCTTTTCATTTCTGTATCTCCCGGGAATTACGGTGGTCGCGACAAAAAGCCGTGAGGTGACAATATACTCGATACACTCAAGAGAAATGAGTGGTCGGCCATGTGTGGGCCGGGTTGCAAGACGTTCTTGTTAAACCTAGTGTATTCATCTCTAAAGATACACTATCGGCAGGTGGACCCATACCTTGTCATAGTCGGAATCCAATCTCCAATAAGCGCCCGCGGTTTTGATTGTATACTATATATGTGGAGCGTGAGATGCCAGTGTTCTGCTAGATTCTATTTATTTGCATTTAGACACTATTATAATATAGAGTAAGATATTGATTTCAAAACAATTTGCGTTATAGTAAGGTAAAAACCGTCTGTGTTTATGTGTGGACTGGTCTTACTATTATCTTTTCTTTCAAAGGAATTTCCAAAGTTAAACAAGTTGGATGCTGCATGAATTTATCACTGAAAGTATTTCAGACTGATCCAGGTGAATTTTGCTTTGCTTCAAATGTGCTTGGGTCAGATCGAGTATATTATCAGGTTAGGTATTGCTTGGAGCTTCAGAAGAGGAGTAAAAGTCGATACGTATTCCATATATATACTGGTAATAGTTTATTTCCGCTGTGTGTTGTATTGATCTGAATGTATACTCTGATGTTGTAATATACAGTCCTTTTATAAAGTATTATTGATTATTATATTTTGTCCATTCCGTTGTGAGACTCTGATCTTTTTATTCTTCTCTTCTAATATTTCTTTCTTTCTTTTCTCATCCTCTAATTTCTTTCTATTAGCTTTCTGGGGTTTTCGATACTTGAGTTTGGACACAAGACGTGTTAGTGTCTGGATTCAAGGGTCGAATTTCCCGGGTCCCTACAGTTGGTATTAGAGCAATGGTTTAGGAATAACCTTGGCTCTGTGGTGCAACTCGATAGAGATTGGGTTAGTAATACCCTAGATCGAGTTGAGCGCATATATACGAGAGTGCGTATTTGTAATTGGAATATAAAAATATTTTTATTTTGTTTTGACCCAAAATATTTTATAAGAAAGGTAAAGTTTATATTTTCTCAAATTATTATTTTATTCAAACTTGTATGAAGTTGGAAACATTTCAAATATGAAATGGGAATTAATTTTAACTTGTATGAGTTAAAATGAATCCTTTGAATTGGAATTGAGACAAGCTAACAAGAATTTGACTTGTGTTGGGTAAAATAAAAAGTGAATAAATCCAAACAGAATAAATGAGAATTTATTGGATTGTATGTTTGGGAGATATTGCATAAATATCGATTTGAATTGGATTTAGAACAAATGAATGAGTTGGGCTTGTTAAAATGAGATTCAGGGGTAATAAATTGGAATGGTTTAATAAAACTAGAAGGAAATTTAAATTACAGTGCTGATGGTTAAAATTTGAATATGAAATTAAATATTTAACTAAAGATAAGTTAAATAAAAATTAAAAAGAGAAAAATGAAATGATTTGATTAAGTGATTGTTGCTTAATTGTCTGGATTGGATTAAACTGAAACAATTAGCAGTTAATTAAGAAGTTAAATGGATTGAAAGGAAAGGAAATCCAGCATAACGGCTTTTGGATGGGATTATATGATATCAGTCGGTATCAGTTTTTGCATTGGAAGTTGAGTAAAGGGCAGACTACCAGAAGGCTATGATAATTGACTTGATCACGGAGATTGAAGAACGGATTAGGAAATGAAGAGCAGTTGGTTGATTTGCTTCAAAACTGGGATGAAATTGCCCGACAAAAAGGTAAACCTTAATATTATTGATTGGGTGTTTGAATTTATACCCGAGATGGGTGGCCGCTTGGCGTTTATTTTCTTTGGATCAATGTGGGGTCGGAGTGACAAATTGGAGTTGTTTGGATCGAACAGTATAGAGGAGGTGCTGGCGAATTTTTCGAAATTTTTCGAAACTTAGAAACATATTTGATAATATTTTAAATTAATTATTCTGGTAATACTTGGAGTTTGAACATTCTTCTTAACCTAGTATTTCGGGGACGAAACTCATTTAAGGAGGGAAGAATGCAACGACCTGGATTTTTCGGCTATTTAAGTTATTTTAAATATTATATTCAGAATATTAATTCTATTTAATATCGAAATCATTAATTAAACGGCGATTGAGCGTTTATATTTATTTAAATTTTAAAACGAACTCGAAACGGCGCTATAGTTCGTAAAATTGATTTTGAACTTCAATTGATTATACCGAATCCATTTAAGTCGGATTTCGGTGAAACAAGAAGCGTCTGAATCTAGTTGATAATATTTTTCTATTGGAGGAGAAAAATCGAGTTTTCATTTTATAGATCTTGTTTTACTCCAAATAAAATTTTCAAATAGTCACCGTAGAATCGTTTATTAGCCATAACGGTTTATTTAATATAATTAAATACTGGTTTCGAATTTGAAGTAGATCTTTGAGACGTAGTCATAATTTAATTTTTAGAATTTTACTATAATTTTTATTTCGTAAAATAAACAACTTTTTATTTGGAGTATTTTGCACCCTATATCAACATTTTGGGATATCACAATATAAGTCAAGTTGTCGTTATTATTATATATTTGTGATCGTGGCACAACGCTGGACGCGACGGTATATTTATTTCTGTCGTTAGCGAGTTGTAAGCGGACAGAGTATTTGATAGCAAGGTACATTTAATCGTTATAATTGGAAAAAAATAATCATTTTAAAATTTGTTTATAATGTCCTGGCAAACCCTCAACGGTATCTTCGCGCACGTTCATTAGATAATTTACGTATAAACCTTATCAACTTTTCCTGTCCTGTCCATTCAAAGACCCTGCCTTCCTCTTCTTAAATGCAGCTGGCATTGTCTTTCATAGTGAGAAAATACAAAGCGTAGCTGGCAAAAATATCAGCAAAAACATGTGGCAATATCTTATTGAAATCTCCAGCCAACCTTATCACAATCTGAAGATTTATCAAAGGTGTCGGCTATGAAGAAAGGTGATCCGTGCTAACCCAAGTTGACGTGCCTGACAAGGAAAAATGCTATCCAATAAAAAGAGAGATTTTGGTAAAATTCCCATGTGTCTTCAGTCAAAAAAACTCAGCACGTCATTTTCCATGTGCCAGAAAATATCTCTACCCATATTTGTTCAGACAATTCACATGCCTCTCCCTTCTTTTTTTATATAAACAGGCATTCCACTTCTGCCATTCGAAAACATACCCATTAAATCATTTCTGCGTAAATCTCGCGTGGCAAAAGACTTTGGCAACAAAACCAAATCGGATAAACTTGCATGTGGCGACAGTGAAAATCTATAGTATGCCAACTGAACATCAACCCATATCTTCGTACACTGTTATGATAACAACAAAAATATGGAACAATAAAAGAAGGAAAAAGAGAAATCACAGATCCTACGTATACATTTTCAACTGCTATATACATGCGCAACATGCTTCCATATATTTTCAAGTGCTATATCTGCAGCTAACCTACTCCCTGATCAAGCCCATACTTCACCTTACCTCACCTTACCTTTGCAGACCTACACCATGCTCCTATAATGTATATTCGAAATTGACAACCTTCTTATCTCCTTCTCGCGTATATAAAATTATGCCTTGTACTTCTATTCCTTGGCACGCAAACTGTTCCTTCTATAAATCAGCATTTCCGGTCTTCTTTTTCATTCAAGGGAAATATATACGAGTAGTGAAATCAAATACAAACCCAACTAAAAATCCAAATACATCAAATTTGTAACGTTAAACCCATAGGCCTTGGCGCTTCATTCTTATGCACGTTCATCCGTCGCAAGACTGTTCATTGGAAGGCAGCATAGCCAAAAAACTTTGTGAACGTGGTGGTTATCGGTGAGCAAGAAAACGAGGTGATGGGGGTGAGTTCATGCGCTGTATGGGCAGTGGCGAGACACCACGAACAATACTAAATGAGGAGCAGTAGTGTTCAAAAATGGCAAGGTGAAGTTTGTTTGGGGCACGGTTGACTGAAAGGAGGAGTTGCAAGTTTCATTTTCGGTAGATTGCTAGTTGGTTTGGTTGCAGAAGAGATGGGAGGCGTTTGTTTCCCGTTTGGGAAGAGTGGGGTTTTGTTGGCAAGAAAAAATAAATGGCATGACGTGAAAGAAAATCGAAAGTTGGATGGGGGGGGGGGGGTCTTGGACGTATGAGGTGATGCCGGTGATATCAAAATTTTTGAAAAAAAAGGGCTGATGCATGGCGTGAATGCTGGAAAGGAGATGAGGGGCGGTTGTGACTGGATTGTGAAGTTGGGTTGGCAAAGGAGTTCAAGTGCGTATTTAAAATAAAGGGTGAAGGGATGTAGGGTTTGGTTGCTTGTGGTTTGAAGGTTGGTTTGGAATTTGCGTTAGGGGAAGTTTCGGCTGTGCATAAATTTTGAGAGCTAAATAACGTGGAAATATATATATATATAATATTATACATACATGAAGACTAACGACAGCAATTAGAAGGTGGGGAAGATGTTCCAGGATGAAATAATTTGGCATGGACTTTGATGTTGAGAAGCAATACTTATTGCATGAAGGAGCGGTTACTGGGCTGTGAATATACTACTGGGCTTGGCCCCCTTCATTTTGCTCAAAATAAATACATTAGAGAAGGAATGGTCTGGTGCATGTTTACATGATGGGTTAGACGTTCGTGAAGAAATGCGAAGAGCAGAGATATTGGAGGAAGTAACGATCGCGACTTACAAGGGAAATCCGTAATCTATGGTAAGTAAGCAAGTTATTAGAAAACTAATTATAAATTTAATTAAGTTATATTATTTTAAATTTAAGTTAATATTGTAAGGATCATAAATTATTCATACGATCATAGAACTAAGGGAAACCAGCCGCAATGGGATCGTATCAAAGAATAGCACACTGTTGAGCAAGTTCGAAGAGGACCAGAGTCCATCAGGTTTTCGTTTAGTTTTAAACGCTCATTTAAAATTAAACGAAACAACGTGTATCGAGCAACGAAAACAAGGTGAGTTAATTCTCACACATTTCTGAAATACTTTGATGTGCTATATTCATATAATTAAATTTAATTGGTTGATTGGATGCCTTGGATGCCTATGGTTGATTTAATGGTTGACGTTAATTATATTATCGTCGGTTAAAATATTTCTATATGCTGATATGAAATATTATAATGATCTATGTTGCAGGGAAGAACAGGTATGAGGAATCAAACCGGTTCCTCAAATATTTAGTATGTTGTTATTTCATATTTTATATGAACTGTTCAAGACCCGTTGAATTTAAACCCTGTTGATTGTTGAATGTGGTTGAATTTTGAATCAATAAATAGTATGGCTGATAAATAAATAGCAGATGGCCTTGATATACGCCATTTTACAAAGATCGATTCATCATTCGGTGAATCACTAGAAAAGAAGTTATATTTTTTTTTACCAAATATAGATTTTTAAATATATTATTTTAAGTGAAGTTTTAAAACAAGAATTAACCAACCACATCTATACATGGATTGGTTTAACCAAAATCTACCGTGCGTGAAACACGTGCTTATATAAGTGATTATCTAACGATTTTATTTAGCGAATTCAAGTGGCCAGAATTAATGTAACAATTGGAAGGGGTTTATATTGATAGAAATCAAAGTGAATAGAACTATTTATATTACTAAATTTTTAATGGAAAGATCAATGATGATTGACCAATGGGTTGATCATGTTTAGAGTTGAACAAGTTAACAGCGTTAACTGAAATTGTTAATTTAATTAGTCCATTAATTTAAAGAGGGTAGTTAATGGTTAAGTAACCCAGATTTATTTTAATCGATGTTGAAACTTGATTATTAATCATTTATTAATAATCGAAGTGATAATTTGGAATGTGAAATATAGTAAGGAAGGCTTGTGGGGTTTAAAGCCGTGTTTACGAAGTAATTTAATAATTATAATATGGAATTGAAATTTTAACTTGATCTTTACTGAATTATATTGGATTCTATGAAACCAAGTTATACAAAGTTATAAAACTCAATTTTATTGAATATATAAATGGAACGAGTTATTAGAAGTGACATTTGAATAAAGTAAAAGTCAGGATTAAAAATTTAAGTAAACTGGCGGAGATAGGAAATGGGAAATCAACCATTTGAATCAAAGTAATTAAACGTGATAAGTCATAAAGATGCGACATAGAGCTACTATTTTAAAGAGTGTTGATATTTCGTCAAGATGGAAAAAATGTGATTTGCTGTGACAAGGGAAATAAGTATCGGTTTTGATATTACAACTGATATCTATCTTAAGATAAGAACGTTGTTGATCAAGGTATGAGAGGTAATTAAAATACCCCAACTTGAACAACTTCAGGATTATCAAAAGATGGGATTAGTCGTAATGGTGAAGATATTAGAGTAAAGTAGTTTGGGGAAAATACAGTGTAACATTATCTGAAGGATTTGAAAATAAATAAATAAATATATATATATATAATGAGATTCCAAAATAAAAGGATATAAAAAGGGGCTTGATGGTATGAAATAATATCCCTTTAATAAAAGAAATATAAAGGTAGATTGGTGAAAGTATAACGGTATTTTCAAAGTATTGAAATGAGATTTAAATGGGATTATTCTAAAAGTGTAACGGGTGACTTTGGTATTCAGCCAAAAAAGACGTCGTAGTGATTATTTTACAAATGATAAGTTGAATCGATGAGATAATGAGAAGGGTTATAGCAATGTTTTGTAAAGTTAGTTGAAGGTTGAATTAGATATGATTTTAAGATATTTTCTAAGTATATAGGTAAAAGGATTTGAGTATAATTATATATTAAACCAATATATTATTTTTGGATATTTCAACTGATATACTTTTAAAAAGGCCAAGTAAGGCTGTGTATAAACCAATGGCTTTGTTTATTTTTATGGTCGTTTATTTTGATAGTTAAATAACTGACTATCAAAATCTGACCAACGTTATTGGTATGAAAAGACCGGGATCGAATTTATATTCGAAAACCATTCCGACCAATAAATATGAATACATTGAAGATGCTGATCGAGATGGGGCAATTGAAGACCACAAGTTTTCAAGAGCGGAAGAACTATTGTTAAATACCTCTGGCTGATCCCTAGAGTTAACGATGATTCTGTCGTGATTGGAATCTGCGGATTGCAAGGATTACTCGCTACTGATCTATAGGGTGATTTCTAGGATGTGGTAGGAGGGTGCCTTCGGTTCATCCTGTTCCTCGATGACGTGTATGGACGATGTGAATGGTGGCCAGATGTTTCAAAAGTCGATTATAACCTCAAGCCTCATAACCGGGAAATGACAAAAATCGGGCAGGCAGCATGGCTATGTGGGTTGCACCCATTAGGGTGTATTGTCACTATCTAGAGAATATTCATATTTGTTACTTCTTTTCATTTCTGTATCTCCCGGGAATTACGGTGGTCGCGACAAAAAGCCGTGAGGTGAAAATATACTCGATACACTCAAGAGAAATGAGTGGTCAGCCATGTGTGGGCCGGGTTGCAAGACATTCTGGTTGAACCCTGTGTATTCGTCTCTAGAGATGCACTATCGGCAGGTGGACCCATACCTTGTCATAGTCGGAATCCAATCTCCAATAAGCGCCCGCGGTTTTGATTGTATACTATATATGTGGAGCGTGAGATGCAAGCGTTGTGCTAGATTCTGTTTATTTGTATTTAGACACTATTATAATATCAGAGTAAGATATTGATTTCAAAACGATTTGGGCTATAGTAAGGTAAAAACCGTCCGTGTTTATGTGTGGGCTGGTCTTACTATTATCTTTTCTTTCAGATGAATTTTCAAAGTTAAACAAGTTTGATGCTATATGATTTTATCACTGAAAGTATTTCAGACTGATCCGGGTGAATTTTGCTTTGCTTCAAATGTGCTCAGGTCAGATCGAGTATATTATCAGGTTAGGTATCGCTTGGAGCTTTAGAAGGGGAGTTGAAGTCGAGACGTATTCCATATATATATTGTACTAGTTTATTTCCGCTGTGTGTTGTATTGATCTGAATGTATACTCTGATGTTGTAATATACCATCCTTTTATAAAGTATTATTGATTATTATATTTTGTCCATTCCGCTGTGAGACTCTGATCTTCTTATTCTTCTATTCTAATATTTCTTTCTTTCTTTTCTCATCCTCTAACTTCTTTCTATTAGCTTTCTGGGGTTTCGATACTTGAGTTTGGACACAAGACGTGTTAGTGTCTGGATTCGAGCGTCGAATTTCCCGGGTCGCTACATCCCCTCTCCAACAACCCCCTATAATTCCCACACGAGAGCAAAACCCCAAAAAAACCCACCTCCATTTATCGATGAACTGCGCCACCTCCAGGCCATTCTAGCATCGCAGTCCGCCACCAAGAGGACCCCCACGTCTCTGCCTACATTTCTTCTTCACACCCATGGACCAACAACGCCTCCTCCTCGATTTGCTCCCAAAACCATCGCCGGTTTGAAAATTAACCCAAAAGGTTGACCGCCGTTCATCCTCCTCTCACGGCCACCACAGCCGATTTCAGCACCTCCGATAGTACCAAATCGAAGCCTGATTTCCCCTCTTTAATTCCCCCAAGGTCTCGGCCTCTCAAATCGAACCAAACTCCTTCATTCCCAAAAAGAACGAAAGTCATTTTTCATGGTTTTTGGCCGATTCCTGTCACCTCCGACCACCGTTTCACCCCAACTTTCTCCAGTAGCTAGATAACGTCCCGATCTACAACTTTACTTCAGGTCCCCCTAACCAATCCCTTACGGATCGTGAGAAATAAATTAAAATGTAAACGAGGGCATTATTGCAAATTTGTGGAGGCTGAAAACTATTGGACTGATTTAGGCTGAAAAATAGGTGTATTTATAAATGAAATAATATTATTTTAAGTTGATGTGATGAACGATGTTGACTAACTATTTTTATTTCGTGTCTATCGCCATTTTAAACATCGTTTATTCGCTGCTGCACTCACATACAAACCCCGTTCGAGATACGAATGGACGACATAGTATAATTTGACGAAACGGTCCTAAAGAAACTTGCTTCGTCAAATTCCGAGTTTGTTTGCTCAAATGGCCCTCGTTCATGTCTAAACGGTCGTTTTTATTTGTATTTTATTTTGCCACGCGCACAAATTAATCCCGATTGTTGGATCACTTGAATTCTAGCAATAATTTACTGTTACGGTCCCAATAAAATTTATTTCGTCGAAAACGAAGGTCATTTGAATAAAGACCCTTTTATAATTGCCCAATTAAAATAAAATAAACCAATTTTAAAATACCTCAATATAAAAATACAAAAATATTAAAATTGGTCGTACACGACCAGAATTTCATATACTACCCAAATAAAATAGCTCTGGTTGAGTTTGAAGCCAAATCGATCTTATAAATATTTGAAACCCCTTTTATTTAATAAAAATAACGTTATAAGATATAAAGGAAATTCCACAGCGACCTTTTCAAAATTTGATTTGGACATAAAATAAAATCTACAACACGAAAACTCGATTTTTCTTTTTTATTAGAAAAATATTACCCAACAGATTCGGACGTTTCTTGTTTCGAGAAAATCCGACTCATATTAGGCCCTATACGACCATTTAAAGTTCAAAATGCCAAATTACGAACTGCCACGCCGCTGTAGGTCGTTTTATAATTAAATTATAAATTAAACATTATAACATCGTTTTGATAACGAAATCGCCACTAAAATTTCAATATGACCAATAATAAACCATTTTAAATCGCTTGTTCACATTATACAACAAAAATCAACATTTTCCAATATTGCCGAAAATAAAATATTATTACAATATTCAAAATAAATAAATATTCAAATTAAAATGGTTAAAACAGATTATTTAAATTCAAATCAATATTTTAAATAAATAAAATATTTCAATAAAATGGCCAGAAAATACGGGACGTTACATTCCTTCCCCCTTAAAATAATTTCGTCCTCGAAATTGCTAAGGTAGAAAGAATGTAGCAACCCATTATCTTTCAAAAATATATATTTTTAAAATTCGATTTTATTCCCAAAACAAATCTGATCGGTCGTAAAACCAAATTAATTCAAATTAAAGAATTTCCAAATATCTTCAAAAATTTTCTAACACCTTAAATTTTGGAAAATTTTTGGCCGAGTCTGCCCTGTACGGAGGACATCTGCAATATCGCAGGTTCAAGAAATATATATACATCGACTCTCATGGTCGAAAAAATCAAAATCCAAACTCAGAACCCAAATAAAAACAAAAATTTCATATTTTCGTAGGCGTACCTTTTTGCGAGCGTTATTAAGCGACAAGCAATATTTTTTTTACTTGAGCTTGCTTAGTTATAATGCAGCTCTATACTCAAACTTCTGATTCAGTTAACTCCAAAATTTTCCCTTGGATGGATTTTAAAGCTGATTTGGCATTTCTGCACCTGTTTCTCAACTCAAATGAATTTCATTAGTCATCACAACAGTGCCAGTTATGTTCCAACATCCATACCATTCATATCAACCAATTATACACACAATTCAATCCATACGAGGTTACAATTATTTATAGTCACTTCATTTATTTCTTTAATTATCCATTTGGATTTATTAAATTTGGATAAATTTATCCAACTTATTTATTTCATATTGGTTTTAAACCAAGTCGATTCATTTCAGATTTATATTCATAAGATCGAGCACACCATCCAAACATAACATATAATCAACATTAACCAATCAAAATGATTGCCCATAATATAATAATTTATGAAAATCCTTACTTTTATTATTTATAAATTGGGCAAAACAAATTTTCAAAAAAATAATTTGATATCAAATTACAATTACGTGCTCTTTGTATATATATATATATATATATATACAAACTCAATTTAGGGTATTGCTAACCCCATCTCTATTGAGTCATGCCACAGAGCCAAGGTTATCACTAAACCAATAGCTCTGATACCACTGTAACGACCCAGGAAAAAACTCGACGCTCGAATTTTTGATAACAATACATAAACCCGCATCACTTGCCAAAAACCTAAGTATCGAACCCCCAGATTGTCAATAGAAAGAAATTAGAGGGTGAGAAAAGAAAGAAAGAATATTAGAATAGAAGAAAGAAGAAGAACACCACATCAGAATCTCATAGCAGAACGAATAAAATATAATATCACAATCTTTTTATACAAAAGAAAAACTGGATACACATACCAATCATCAGAGTACAACATACATCAATCACAACGGAATAATAACTTTATATAACTAGCGGTGAAACTGCCTGCTTCATGTTCCTGAAAACTCCAAGCGAAACCTAACCTGAAACATACTCGGTCTGACCCGAGCACATTTGAAGCAAAGCAAAATACACCGGGTTAGTCTGGAATACTTTCAGTGATAAATTCACAGAACACACAACTTGTTTAACTTTGGGAAATCCTTTTGAAATAAAAGGATAATAGTAAGATCAGTCCACACATAAACACAGACGGTTTTTACCTTACTATAACCCAAAACGTTTTTGAAATCATACTTTGTTCTGATATTATCATAATGTCTAAATACAAGCAAATATCAATCTAGTGGAACGCTTTCATCTCACGCTCCACACATATATAGTATACAATCGAATATCGTGGGCGCTTATTGGATATTGGATTCCAATCTTGACAAGGTATGGGACCACCTGCCGATAGT
This sequence comes from Allium sativum, assembly GCA_030737875.1. Taxonomy (NCBI): domain Eukaryota; kingdom Viridiplantae; phylum Streptophyta; class Magnoliopsida; order Asparagales; family Amaryllidaceae; genus Allium; species Allium sativum. Next base: position 123,212,074 of record CM060912.1, on the reverse strand, counting down.
GTATCTCTAGAGGCGAATACACTGGGTTCAACAAGAACGTCTTGCAACCCGGCCCTCACATGATCTACCACTCATTTCGCTTGAGTGTATCGAATGCATATCAACGACAGTTGGGATCAGCAACCGCCTCCCGAAAAGGGACAGCATCGAAATATAGATTAAAGAAGCAAATGGAATTTCTTTAGATAGGTGATCATACACCCTAATGGGAGCGACCTACATAGCCATGCTGCCTGCCCGATTTTTGTCATTTCACGGTTGATGAGGCTTGAGGCTAGATTTTATCTCTAGAACATCTGGCCACATTTTATGTGACGACAAGAAATTTCGCTCGATCCGAATCAGTCGTTAAACCGATCTAGACCGTTCGAAACCCCTGATCGTTTTGAGAACAGGACAAATTGGAACGCAGACGGAAGAACATTTCATTGTTATTACAACAATTCCATCAGAATACAAGAATATACAGAGTATAAATGAATAAATTACATTCGATAAATATCAGAGATTACAATAAATTACATAGCAGCGTAAAATAATACAAAGCACAACTGAAGGTGATATACGGATACAGAGCTTTCCGGATATCATTCCAGCTGTAAACCAGGATCCTGTGAATATAAATCTGCAAAACCAAAACTACTAGCTGCCCGTGCGGAAAATAGGGGCACCCAGAGTTTAGGTTAAAACAATAAACTCTAGGTCAGTCATGTGACTGGTGTGAGAACTAAAACTGTTATTTAAAGCTTTACTTTAAAAGAGAGTAATTCAAGGGACCACGCCGTATAACACGGAACGGGTTTTCTTCCAAGAATACAAGTGCATAGAATAAACAGCGCAATGCTTTTTCGAAAAATGAAGCTATTATAAGACCCAGGACCCATCACACAATGCAACGCAAGCCGGAGGATAGGGTTTTCCCTTATAATAGCCAAACATGCTTGGTATGTTTAAAACAAATCATTTGATACTATTATAAGTGTATAGTGTCAAAACAATTTCAATCATAAATATCAATCCTAGGCGGCATGGGTACCGTATATCATGTCGCCATACTATTTCTACAATTAAAACCGCAATACACATATTGGAAATTGGATTTCCGTCATGAGTCGAGGCAAGGGGCAAGCTCCTCTCCGCTTACGAGACACTCTAGCAAATGTCCCAGGACTACGCACTCTGGGCAGCCACTTGGATCGGTTGGGCCGATCCTTTCTTACGTTTGAGGATTAATTATTCCTGAACACACGTTTCCCGGTCCTTACAGACCTTTAATCGAGGCGCCTCATTCCAACAACCACAAAGGTGAAAAGTATATAAATGTCAGGGCTGATAAGTCACTGACACCACCAAAGCTAGAAAAAAACGTCGTGTTCTCCCAACGGTCCGTATCCCGTTTTTAACTCGTACCGAGGTGTGAGGCTCGCGAATCCACGCTAAACACAAAGCTATGCCACGTAGGCCGTGCTTTGATCATCAACCACAAGACTTTGCTTTTCAACAGAAGCCTTGATCCATGCAACTCAGCGTGCCACACTGGCAATTCATGCCATGCGATTGATATCTTTCGCTATATAACCTCTAAGCTCGTACGTCTCATAGAAGGGCGTTAAGCAAGAGAATAAATTCTCCGCCACCAAACAGATATATATATATATATATATTTAACAGAAATCAATCAACACAGAATAAAATCTAATGTCAGACACACAATCCATTTACAAGTTCGTTCTGGGTCTGAACGAAACCGGAGGCACTTTCCTCGCATATCCATCGATCTCCAAGTACGTATGGACGACCACTAACTGATTACCTCATCTTGGGTGTACAACCCAATCAAGATCATCAGTAATCACCCAAACGATGTGAAGACTTCCGGTCTTCAACCACCGTCTTCATCTTCGACTTATCGTCGAATCGGTTATTCAGAATGGGTGTAAACCCGGCCTTTCCGAACAACCCGCGTATATTAAAAACAAATGTTACACAAACACAACATACACCTCATTCCAATTCATTAGTCACTAACCGTGAATCAGTAAGAGAGCAATCCCCCAAATATTAACCCCGAAGGCCGAAACCAACATCAGATCAATACCCAGGAAACCATTCTTCTTAGCTAACCTTCAGCTAGTTTCTAAATTTCAATTCTTAGGGAAAGGTTCCCATTAATTTTATCCAAGATAAATTCTTTAAAATTTATCCTTTAATCTTCCTTTGGATGTCATTTCAAACCAAATTATGGTTTTCCAAACTAGTCGAGATTAGCGAATCACATCGGAGTAATTATTTATTTTATTTCCCAATCCCAACCTATTCATCCCATGAAGCAAAACTGGTAATACTCCATATCTAACACCACGGTGTTAAATAAATTACCATTTCACGTTCAAATCTAATTAAAGATTTAACTATCGCTTTGGAGCAAAACTGGTGATACTCCATTCTCGCTTATTTTCCAAATTTGATAATTTAGATTATCAATGCACATTTCAATCTAATTGCAGATTCATTAAAACTCCTTTTACAGGGTTAAAGAACTAGTGTCATTTAAAACACAGTTCACGATAAACCCACAAATCAATTCTATTTAAAATCCGTTTCAAATCCAATTTATTTATTTAAAAATAAACGGGTTTAATTTTAGTTCAAAACTAGTTCATTTCGATAAAAATCTATTTTTATCTTTTTAAATATGGAGTTTTTCATCCCAATTTTCCCCAAATCATTTCTTATGATTTTACACAAATTATTACTATTTTAATAATTTTATCAAGGCCCATACAGTCGATTTCCATCAACGGCCATCGAACTGCACTTACAACGACCTTTTCCAAATTTGATTTGGACGTATCTCCAAATCCAACCGTTAGATTTCAAATTTCTAATATTCGTTAGAAAGTTCTTTTCGATACGAACCCAACGGTTCCGGTTTTAGGAGAATCCAACGGTCGGATCTCCCGTAATGTCCGTTCGAAATCAATGGTCGAAATTCACGAACTGCCGCGGCGCGTTCTATTCAGGCCATTATATTATATATATAATATATATTTCGTCGATTTCTATTTAAAACGAATTTTATAAATAGTTTTAAATTCGTTTCAAAAACAATTTCAACCTTTATTTCAAATTCAAATCAAAATTGAATTTTCTATTATAAATCCTTTTTACTTTCATTTCTATTTGATTTCAATTCAAATCGATTTTAATTCGATTCGAATTCATTTTCTTCTCAATTCAATTCAATTCGAATTCGTTTTCTTTTCAATTTAATTCGAATTCGTTTTCTATTCAATTCAAATCAAATTCGTTTTCCTATTCAATTCAAATCAAATTCGTTTTCTATTCAATTCAATTCAAATTCGTTTTCTATTCAATTCGAATTCGTTTTCTATTCAATTCGAATTTGCTTTCTATTATATTCGATTTTTATCTCTTTTCAATATTCATTATAAAAATGAATATAATCGATATAAATATCGTTCGTGTCAAAATAGCGCATCTCTAATCAACACGGCTTTATATATTTCAATAATTCCGTTATTCTATTCAACAAATGAATATTTATTCTATTCAATACGTGAATCTATATTTTGGTCAACACATGACTAATCTCAACGAATGAGTACTGTCCACGTGTGACTATTTTTATTATTTAATATATTTTATAAAAATTATGGTATCTATCGTTTGATTTCAAATCAGACTCCAACCGTAAATTAGTAAGAGAACGATTCCCTAAATATTAACCCCGAAGGCCGAAACCAACATCAAATCAATATCCAGGAGACCACTCATCTTATCTACTTTCCAGTTAGTTTCTAATTTTATATATGATAAAGATGTAAATTTTATTGTTAAAATATTTTGCTCAACACATGACTAATCTCAACGGATGAGTACTGTCAACACATGAACCTCTATTTTATATTGATAAAGATGTAAATTTTATTGTTAAAATACTTCGTTCAGCACATGACTAATCTCAATGGATGAGTACTGTCAACACATGAACCTCTATTTTATATTATTCTTTATCTTCTAAATTGGAATAAGGCCCAATCAATTACCATACAAAGTTAATTATATGGATTTCATACAACAAATGTATATAATAGCAACGATACATAATCAATCATCATCCAAAGTGCACTACACTGTATAAGCATCAAATATAGATATCTAACGCTTATAACAGCCTGTCAATCAATCGATCGACATACAACTAATTATTGGGATTAGTGTATGTCATATATTATCCCAATACCCGTGTGTGGTTTCAAATCAACAAACACTGATTTTTATTTGTGCAGTTGAGCGATGTGTAAAATTTATCGTCCCAATCAATGTCCTTCAAATAAGTGTACATAAACAAATCGTCCGGTTTGTAAATGAATATTTATTTATTCACATTCACGTTAGAAATTATATTTTTAATGACCAAATTATTTTATTCAACCTATGAATATTCTATTCGGTTCATTTATTAAATAAAATGATATCTTTATTTTTCTAACTTATTTTAGAAAATTTCGGCGGCATAACGGCACGATACTAGAAACGGGACAAGGCCTAGCCTTATCCCCGGTCTAGTGATGACCCACGCCATTCACATATCAATCAAATCAATTTTCACAACACATTAATCAAACAAACAAGCCATCCATGGTTTGTGGATGACGGGTGTCGGGTGCTACTAAACATCGTCTGCATCCTAGTATATATATAACTAGAAAAGAAATTTAGAGTGAGAAGTTCTCACCGACTAGCTAAACCAAACGCCACGACTCTTCTTATGTAGAAATCTTCGTCGTGCTCGCCTTTTTGCCAATTTCACTACCCGTAGTCTCTACATATATAAAAATCACATTTTTATATTGTTGCTATGTATATAAAAAATCACATTTTTATTCTACTATTATATAGATAAAAATTCCATTTTTATACCGTTGTTCATATAGTAACGATCAAATCTTTACTATCTATATAATATAAAAATCGTTTTTTTTTATTATCTCTACTATATAAAAATCATATTTTTATTCCTCCTATAATATAAAAATCATATTTTTATTCCTCCTATAATATAAAAATCATATTTTTATTAACTTCATATGTCAAAAACCATAGAAGCTTTAAAGCGGAGAAAACTCACTTTTTTTCTAACGCCCGGATTCGCTGTTCGGGTTCCAGAATTTGCAAACGAGCTTCAATCTTCACACCATCTTTTTTTTCTAGCTTAAACGCGCCATTCTGGACAACTTTCGCCTAAGAAACTTTTTTCCAAAAATGCTCCAATTCGCCAGAATTCGCAAAAGTACACGATTTTTTCAGCTTTTGAACAGCAGACTTCGCACGCGTTTTCCGAGCAGCTCCGAACTCCAAAACATGACTTCCATATAGCCAAATCGAAGAGAATTTCGTTCTCTTCAACTTTGGTCTAGAGGGACTTCAGCCAAAAACGCACCGTTTGGGAGTTATTTGCGAAATAAGGACAGGGTGTTATTTGCAAAACGGGCGATTAGTGTAAAATGGGTTTTTGGTGAACGGGGGGCCCACGGCCGGAGTTGGGGTGGACTGAGGGGGGGCGCTGGCCTGATGGATGTGGGGGAGGGTGGTGGTGGCGGCGGTGGGGCCCGTGGTGGCCACGGTGGTGGTGGTTGGTGATTTGGGGCTTAGGGTTTGCAAATGGAGAGAGGAGAGAGAGGAGGAGGGAGAGGAGGAGGAGGGGAGGAGGAGGGAGGAGGAGGAGGCCGACGGCCGGCGGTGGAGGTGGGTGGTGGCGCTGGTGGAGTAGGGGCTGCGGGTTTGGGGAGCGGTGACCATTATTGAGTTTTTTTGAAGAAAGAGAGGAAGAGAGAAAGTGAGAAACAATAAAGAGAAAAAGGAAGTAAAAGTGATTATATGCTAGTTTCTCCCGTATCGCCTGAACGTTAACGATCTCCAATCGCAGCGGATTTCGGACACGAGATAGTAGACGTGAAGACGAGTCCAACGAAACAAGTTTCGTCGAATTCCGAGTTCGTTTGACCGTTCAAAAAAAATCACGAAAATGCTCAGATAAGCTCTAAAAATGCTATTTTGGCGCACCTTTTCTTCTCGCACGCTCACGTGCTAACTCAAAAAATCAAGCCCTCTTGGATTTAACCATTATCAGACGATACGAATCCATAAAAAAAACGAAATCGAATTCTGAGGTCGTATCAATAATGTTCCTTTGTAAAATGACTGCTCGCTTTACCCGTAACTGTTTCAGCTCGCACGACCACATACTAATTCCGTTCGATGCGCCATTTGGAACTCAACAATGATTTATCATTATGAATCCATAAAAATTTATCTCGTCGAATTCTGAGTTCGTATGCAAAATTTCACTTTTTAAGGGCTATGTATTGTTAACCGAACAACTCCAGCCCATAGCCACTATTCCGGATATCGGAATATATCGAAGCTTATACTTTTCGGAGTTCTAAATGGCATTTTGAACTCAATGGAAGTGGTTTTGAGTTCAAATTCATCCGTATGCAAAATTTGACTTTTTGGGCCATGTATAATTTACATAGCGACTATTCTGAATTTTCAACTGGGCATAACTTTTGATTCCCGCTATGAAAATTTGATTTTTCGGATTCGTTGGAAAGATATTCCCAAATAGATCCTATTATTTTTGGTTTCACTAAAATCAGGATTGTTTTGCACCCGGTACATTCAATTGAAGTTTGAAATCGAATTAACGAACTACCGCGCCGTTTTAATTCCTTTTATAATTATATATAATTATTTATATTCTAACGACGATCTATATAACTATATACGTTCTAATTATATTCAAAATAAATTTCTCGTCGATATTATTTAAAATAATTCATTTTAAATATTCAAAATTCGCTAAAATTGACAAAATAAAATTTTTAAACTGGTTCAGAATTTCCGGGTTATTACAATCTCCCCCACTTAAAACTTTTCGTCCCCGAAAAGGAACAAAGTCGAAAGTGGTTTGATTAATCAACTCTACATTCATTCTGGCTTCCATTCTCCAACTTTTCAGTTTCTGAGAATTTCCAAATTCTTCAAAAATTTGGCTAACACCCTAAATTTTTGAAAAATTTCGCCATAACCTCCTTTGTACGGGGAGCACGGGAAAATCCCGAAATTGCCATACAGGCCTTCTGATCTCATAAAGAAAAAGAAAAAGCCAAGCGGCTAGCCAATAGGCTAATAAAATCATCATCACCCAAACAAAACAGTAACTTATGGTAAACGTGTACCTATTTGTCGGGCAAACAAATTTTATTCTCTGCTCTAGCCTCCTTGCTATGACCTGTTCAATGTAAGTACATGTATATGCAAGCAAATGCGACCACTTTTCAATACAGTTCAAAATTTGGTTCAATTAGGCATAATGGTTCAAAAATTATCAAACAACTAAACAAACAACACAAACATCAATCAATTAGTGAATTAGAGTTTCAAATTCATAATTTTGATACATATACTGAAAATCTTGTTTTTGATGCCAATTCACAACAATAAATCTATCTATATAAGTTTTGGTTCTCACACCAGTCTAATGGAAATATATAGATATCACACCTTCGAAACACGAAAATAAATACTGGTGATGGTGCGCCATCATCGGAATCATATCCGGGCGACTAGAGTGTGATTCTATATCTATCCAGTATATTAAAACTTCGAATATACGTTCATGACGTGTATATGCAAAATCTTTATATATTGGATTGTCCAAATTCAAAATAAATAAATATTCAAATACGTAGAATTAATTTAAATTTCAAAACAAAATTGTTTTCATTTGAAAATATACTCTTCACACTCGTTCTAGGATACTACTGATCCCATCTCTAACGAGTCATTCTAATTGGATATTGCTAATCCAATTTCTGATGAATCCTTTCGTAAGGTTCTAATGTGTCTTGTTCTCGAGCTCTGTAAACCAAAGCTCTGATACCAAATGCGACGACAAGAAATTTCGCTCGATCCGAATCAGTCGTTAAACCGATTTAGACCGTTCGAAACCCCTGATCGTTTTGAGAACAGGACAAATTGGAACGCAGACGGAAGAACATTTCATTGTTATTACAACAATTCCATCAGAATACAAGAATATACAGAGTATAAATGAATAAATTACATTCGATGAATATCAGAGATTACAATAAATTACATAGCAGCGGAAAATAATACAAAGCACAACTGAAGGTTATATACAGATACAGAGCTTTCCGAATATCATTCCAGCTGTAAACCAGGATCCTGTGAATATAAATCTGCAAAACCAAAACTACTAGCTGCCCTTGCGGAAAATAGGGGTACCCAGAGTTTAGGTTAAAGCAATAAACTCCAGGTCAGTCATGTGACTGGTGTGAGAACTAAAACAGTTATTTAAAGCTTTACTTTAAAAGAGAGTAATTTAAGGGACCACGCCGTATAACACGGAACGGGTTTTCTCCCAAGAATACCAGTGCATAGAATAAACAGCGCAATTCTTTTTCGAAAAATGAAGCTATTATAAGACCCAGGTACCATCACACAATGCAACACAAGCCGGAGGATAGGGTTTTTCCTTATAATAGCCAAACATGCTTGGTACGTTTAAAACAAATCATTTGATACTATTATAAGTGTATAGTGTCAAAACAATTTCAACCATAAATATCAATCCTAGGCGGCATGGGTACCATATATCATGTCGCCATACTAGTTCTACAATTAAAACCGCAATACACGTATTGGAAATTGGATTTCCGTCATGAGTCGAGGCAAGGGGCAAGCTCCTCTCCGCTTTCGAGACACTCTAGCAAATGTCCCAGGACTACGCACTCTGGGCAACCACTTGGATCGGTTGGGCCGATCCTCTCTTACGTTTGAGGATTAATTATTCCTGAACACACGTTTCCCGGTCCTTACAGACCTATAAGGCGCCTCATTCCAACAACCACAAAGGTGAAAAGTATATAAATGTTAGGGCTGGTAAGTCACTGACACCACCAAAGCTAGAAAGAAACGTCGTGTTCTCCCAACGGTCCGTATCCCGTTTTTAACTCATACCGAGGTGTGAGGCTCGCGAATCCACGCTAAACACAAAGCTATGCCACGTAGGCCGTGCTTTGATCATAAACCACAAGACTTTGCTTTTCAACAGAAGCCTTGATCCATGCAACTCAGCGTGCCACACTGGCAATTCATGCCATGCGATTGATATCTATCGATATATAACCTCTAAGCTCGTACGTCTCAGAGAAGCGCGTTAAGCAAGAGAATAAATTCTCCGCCGCCAAACAGATATATATATTTAACAGAAATCAATCAACACAGAATAAAATCCAATGTCAGACACACAATCCATTTACAAGTTCGTTCTGGGTCTGAACGAAACCGGAGGCACTTTCCTCGCATATCCATCGATCTCCAAGTACGTCTGGACGACCACTAACTGATTCCCTCATCTTGGGTGTACAGCCCAATCAAGATCATCAGTAATCACCCAAACGATGTGAAGACTTCCGTTCTTCAACCACCGTCTTCATCTTCAATTTATCGTCGAATCAGTTATTCAGAATGGTTGTAAACCCGGCCTTTCCGAACAACCCGCGTATATTAAAAACAAATGTTACACAAACACAACATACGCCTCATTCCAATTCATTAGTCACTAACCGTGAATCAGTAAGAGAGCAATCCCCCAAATATTAACCTCGAAGGCCGAAACCAACATCAGATCAATACCCAGGAAACCATTCTTCTTAGCTAACCTTCAGCTAGTTTCTAAATTTCAATTGTTAGGGAAAGGTTCCCATTAATTTTATCCAAGATAAATTCTTTAAAATTTATCCTTTAATCTTCCTTTGGATGTCATTTCAAACCAAATTATGGTTTTCCAAACTAGTCGAGATTAGCGAATCACATCGGAGTAATTATTTATTTTATTTCCCAATCCCAACCTATTCATCCCATGAAGCAAAACTGGTAATACTCCATATCTAACACCACGGTGTTAAATAAATTACCATTTCACGTTCAAATCTAATTAAAGATTTAACTATCGCTTTGGAGCAAAACTGGTGTTACTCCATTCTCGCTTATTTTCCAAATTTGATAATTTAGATTATCAATGCACATTACAATCTAATTGCAGATTCATTAAAACTCCTTTTACAGGGTTAAAGAACTAGTGTCATTTAAAACACAGTTCACGATATACCCACAAATCAATTCTATTTAAAACCCGTTTCAAATCCAATTTATTTATTTAAAAATAAACGGGTTTAATTTTAGTTCAAAACTAGTTCATTTCGATAAAAATCTATTTTTATCCTTTTAAATATGGAGTTTTTCTTCCCAATTTTTCCCAAATCATTTCTTATGATTCTACATAAATTATTACTATTTTTAATAATTTTATCAAGGCCCGTACAGTCGATTTCCATCAACGGCCATCGAACTGCACTTACAACGACCTTTTCCAAATTTGATTTGGACGTATCTCCAAATCCAACCGTTAGATTTCAAATTTCTAATATTCGTTAGAAAGTTCTTTTCGATACGAACCCAATGGTTCCGGTTTTAGGAGAATCCGACGGTCGGATCTCCCGTAATGTCCATTCGAAATCAATGGTCGAAATTCACGAACTGCCGCGGCGCGGCGCGTTCTATTCAGGCCATTATATTATATATATATATAATATATATTTCGTCGATTTCTATTTAAAACGAATTTTATAAATAGTTTTAAATTCGTTTCAAAAACAATTTCAACCTTTATTTCAAATTCAAATCAAAATTGAATTTTCTATTATAAATCCTTTTTTACTTTCATTTCTATTTGATTTCAATTCAAATCAATTTTAATTCGATTCGAATTCATTTTCTTCTCAATTCAATTCAATTCGAATTCGTTTTCTTTTCAATTTAATTCGAATTCGTTTTCTATTCAATTCAAATCAAATTCGTTTTCCTATTCAATTCAAATCAAATTCGTTTTCTATTCAATTCAATTCAAATTCGTTTTCTATTCAATTCAATTCAAATTCGTTTTCTATTCAATTCGAATTCGTTTTCTATTCAATTCAATTTGAATTTGCTTTCTATTATATTCGATTTTTATCTCTTTTCAATATTCATTATAAAAACGAATATAATCGATATAAATATCGTTCGTGTCAAAATAGCGCATCTCTAATCAACACGGCTTTATATATTTCAATAATTCCGTTATTCTATTCAACAAATGAATATTTATTCTATTCAATACGTGAATCTATATTTTGGTCAACACATGACTAATCTCAACGAATGAGTACTGTCCACGTGTGACTATTTTTATTATTTAATATATTCTATAAAAATTATGGTATCTATCGTTTGATTTTCAAATCAGACTCCAACCGTAAATTAGTAAGAGAACGATTCCCTAAATATTAACCCCGAAGGCCGAAACCAACATCAGATCAATATCCAGGACACCACTCATCTTATCTATTTTCCAGCTAGTTTCTAATTTTATATATGATAAAGATGTAAATTTTATTGTTAAAATATTTCGTTCAACACATGACTAATCTCAACGGATGAGTAATGTCAACACATGAACCTCTATTTTATAATGATAAAGATGTAAATTTTATTGTTAAAATACTTCGTTCAACACATGACTAATCTCAACGGATGAGTACTGTCAACACATGAACCTCTATTTTATATTATTCTTTATCTTCTAAATTGGAATGAGGTCCAATCAATTACCATACAAAGTTAATTATATGTATTTCATACAACAAATGTATATAATAGCAACGATACATAATCAACCATCATCCAAAGTGCACTACACTGTATAAGCATCAAATATAGATATCTAACGCTTATAACAGCCTGTCAATCAATCGATCGACATACAACTAATTATTGGGATTAGTGTATGTCATATATTATCCCAATACCCGTGTGGGGTTTCAAATCAACAAACACTGATTTTTATTTGTGCAGTTGAGCGATGTGTAAAATTTATCGTCCCAATCAATGTCCTTCAAATAGGTGTACATAAACAAACCGTCCGGTTTGTAAATGAATATTTATTTATTCACATTTACGTTAAAAATTATATTTTTAACGACCAAATTATTTTATTCAACCTATGAATATTCTATTCGGTTCATTTATTAAATAAAATGATATCTTTATTTTTCTAACTTATTTTAGAAAATTTCGGCAGCATAACGGCACGATACTAGAAACGGGACAAGGCCTAGCCTTATCCCCGGTCTAGTGATGGCCCACGCCATTCACATATCAATCAAATCAATTTTCACAACACATTAATCAAACAAACAAGCCATCTATGGTCTGTGGATGACGAGTGTCGGGTGCTACTAAACACCGTCTGCATCCTAGTATATATATAACTAGAAAAGAAATTTAGAGTGAGAAGTTCTCACCGACTAGCTAAACCAAACGCCACGACTCTTCTTATGTAGAAATCTTCGTCGTGCTCGCCTTTTTGCCAATTTCACTGCCCGTAGTCTCTACATATATAAAAATCACATTTTTATATTGTTGCTATGTATATAAAGAATCACATTTTTATTCTACTATTATATAGATAAAAATTCCATTTTTATACCGTTGTTCATATAGTAACGATCAAATCTTTACTATCTATATAATATAAAAATCGTTTTTTTTATTATCTCTACTATATAAAAATCATATTTTTATTCCTCCTATAATATAAAAATCATATTTTTATTAACTTCATATGTCAAAAACCATAGAAGCTTTAAAGCGGAGAAAACTCACTTTTTTTCTAACGCCCTTCGCTGTTCGGGTTCCAGAATTTGCAAACGAGCTTCAATCTTCACACCATCTTTTTTTTTCTAGCTTAAACGCGCCATTCTGGACAACATTCGCCTAAGAGACTTTTTGCCAAAAATGCTCCAATTCGCCAGAATTCGCAAAAGTACACGATTTTTTCAGCTTTTGAACAGCAGACTTCGCACGCGTTTTCCGAGCAGCTCCGAACTCCAAAACATGACTTCCATATAGCCAAATCGAAGAGAATTTCGTGCTCTTCAACTTTGGTCCAGAGGGACTTCGGCCAAAAACGCACCGTTTGGGAGTTATTTGCGAAATAAGGACAGGGTGTTATTTGCAAAACGGGCGATTAGTGTAAAATGGGTTTTTGGTGACCGGGGGGCCCACGGCCGGAGTTGGGGTGGACTGAGGGGGGGGGGGCGCCGGCCTGATGGACGTGGGGAGGGTGGTGGTGGTGGCGGTGGGGCCCGTGGTGGCCGCGGTGGTTGATGATTTGGGGCTTAGGGTTTGCAAATGGAGAGCGGAGAGAGAGGAGGAAGAGGAGGAGGGGAGGAGGAGGCCGACGGCCGGCGGTGGAGGTGAGTGGTGGTGCTGGTGGAGGAGGGGCAGCGGGTTTGGGGAGCGGTGGCCATTATTGAGTTTTTTTGAAGAAAGAGAGGAAGAGAGAAAGTGAGAAACAATGAAGAGAAAAAGGAAGTAAAAGTGATTATATGCTAGTTTCTCCCGTATCGCCTAAACGCTAACGATCTCTAATCGCCGCGGATTTCGGACATGAGATATTAGACGTGAAGAAGAGTCCAACGAAACAAGTTTCGTCGAATTCCGAGTTCGTTTGACTATTCAAAAAAAATCACGAAAATGCTCAGATAAGCTCTAAAAATGCTATTTTGGCGCACCTTTTCTTCTCGCACGCTCACATGCTAACTCAAAAAATCAAGCCCTCTTGGATTTAACCATTATCAGACGATACAAATCCATAAAAAAAACGAAATCGAATTCTGAGGTCGTACCAATAATGTTCCTTTGTAAAATGACTGCTCGCTTTACCCGGAACTGTTTCAGCTCGCACGGCCACATACTAACTCCGTTCGACGCGCCATTTGGAACTCAATAATGATTTGTCATTATGAATCCATAAAAATTTATCTCGTCGAATTCTGAGTTCGTATGCAAAATTTCACTTTTTAAGGGCTATGTATTGTTAACCGAACAACTCCAGCCCATAGCCACTATTCCGGATATCGGAATATATCGAAGCTTATACTTTTCGGAGTTCTAAACGGCATTTTGAACTCAATGGTAGTGGTTTTGAGTCCGAATTCATCTGTATGCAAAATTTGACTTTTTGGGCCATGTATAATTTCCATAGCGACTATTCTGAATTTTCAACCGGGCATAACTTTTGATTGCCGCTATGAGAATTTGATTTTTCGGATTCGTTGGAAAGATATTCCCAAATAGATCCTATTATTTTTGGTTTCACTAAAATCCGGATTGTTTTGCACCCGGTACATTCAATTGAAGTTTGAAATCGAATTATCGAACTACCGCGCCATTTTAATTCCTTTTATAATTATATATAATTATTTATATTCTAACGACGATCTATATAACTATATACGTTCTAATTATATTCAAAATAAATTTCTCGTCGATATTATTTAAAATAATTCATTTTAAATATTCAAAATAGTTCATTTTAAATATTCAAAATTCGCTAAAATTGCCAAAATAAAAATTTTAAACTGGTTCAGAATTTCTGGGTTATTACAATTTACTTTAAATGCCACATCGTCAGATCCATCAGATTTCACTAATTGACGTCCACACAAATATTCTAGTTGGGAGATAACCAACTATAATACGTTTGAAGATATCAACGTACGTGGTCCTTTGGAAATACTCTGTCAGACATTCGTCCATACAAGTCATCCAAGAATAGGATGGACCAAAGGTACTCTCCTACTCCATCTCATATAGGAATCACCCCATGGATCAGTAGCGAGTAGTCCTTGCAACCCGTAGATTCCAACCACGACAGAACCACAGTTCGTCTCTGGTTGCAATCCCAGAGATTATTAGAGGTTCTTCCGTTTAATGAAGATCCACGGTCTTCAATGCTCCATCTTGATCATCTTCTAATATCTTCAAGTATTTGTTGGTCGGAATGGTTTTCGAATATAATTTCGATCCTAATCTTTCTGTACCAACAATCGTATTTGGTCAGGTTTGATAGTCGGTGATTTAACTATCAAATAGCACTAGTGTGAATGAATTTATTGATTCGGTACTTGGCATGACTTGGCCTGTTTAAAATACATATATACTTAACCAAATGGTTAATCAACTTTTAAATCTTCTAATATATTTTAAACATTTTCTTCATTCTTAATTTTGTTATAACAAAAACTATTTGATATGTTTCGAGTTGGTATATACATATATACCAAACTTTCCATTTCCTTACTGTAGGAAATATCATTATATTCTTCCAAACCACTTTTCCCCATTTTCTTAAGTTCGAACATTCCAGATATACATATATGTACATTACTTAATGGTGTATAAACCAAATTATCAATTCTGACATTTTAAATCAAATGTTTAAATTTTATAATCTAAATTCAATATTCTTATTTACCTTGTAACTAACCTTGTAGTATCATTTATAACCCAAAATTTTGCACTTATGTTCAATACTCCTCGTATGGGGCATCACACCAACTTCAACACCTTTTTCACGTTTCAAACCAATACCATTCCTTGATAGTAATGAGGCTGTTCAAGTTGGGGTATTTTATTTACCTCTCAGACCTTGATCGACACCGTTCTTATCTCAGAATAAATACCAGTTTGTACTTAACCACTGATATTAAAATCTCGTTTATCATCTTGACTTCAAACCTAGTTTTATAAACCGTTTCTTAAATTTGAAATCTTCGTTCAAAATAACCTCTTTACTTAACTCATTTGGTTAAGTCAATATTCGCTAAAAACACAACTTTGATCCTAAACATAATTTCATTTATGGCCTTTTGGTACTTAAAATACAAATCCCATGCTAAATAGTTCCCATACATTCATTCGAGCATTCTTAATTAACCTTATCTTGAATCCCATAACTACAACTCGTTTATCCCCTTCTTTACGATAAGATCCCGTTAACTTGGATTTAAGTTTCAAATCCATTTATCAATACAAGACAAATTCTTATGTATTTTCCTTTACATTTGAAAACCTTATCCCAGTTAAAATGTTCGTTTAAATCATTCTTTAGCCTTTTCCAAAGTTATCGCTTTAGTTTTAAAAACCCTATTCTAAACCTCACTTGGATTTCTTCTTAAATACTTATGTTAATCCCTTAAGCTAAATTTAACCACTTCTTGTATTTTTATTTTAAAAAACATTACCATTATCATATTATCATCTCTCTTAAACATTTCTTTCAGTTGGATCCCCTTTTTCTTAATTTAACAATTAAGAAAAATCTTATTTATATCTCTATATTTACTTCCCACTTTCATTCATAAATCTCGTTTTAAAACTTGGATTTATAAATCTCTTTATAATTTTTATCACTTCCTCGATCGAACTTCATCGTCAATTAATCACTTTTTAATTGAATTCCCATTTTCAAATCTTGTTTAAATCATGGATTATAAACCCCTTTAATGAAACTCTTATATAAACTCGATTTAAAAAATATATTTATAAATTTCCAATTTAATTATTTATATAAAATAACTGAAAAGCTTCAGTTCAGTTATAAAACAATTTATAATTTTAAAACTGCGTCAATTCACCGAACGGTAAACCGACGTCTAAAACGACACATTTATGGCCGTTCACTGCCAACTACTCAATCAACTCTATCGGTTGATATCTAAACACAACACTGGTGAATATTTATTCAACCATCAAGTTCAAACAGGTTTTACTACCATATGAGGTTCAATCAGTTCATATATCGACAATATAAAACAAACAAGTAACATATATAATATTTGAGGAATCCAGTCGGATCCCTCCAACCTGCTCTTCCCTAAACCACAGCATGTTATACATTTCATAATAATATATGAAATAAATTTCATGCGATCTACTAATTTAAAACGATTAAATATAAATAACAGCAACCAATCAAACAATAACAGCCAATAGCAACCAATCAACCAATTTATACTTTTAAATGGAAAATTATATTTTTATATGAATTTACCACATCATAGGATTCCAGAAGGTGTGAGAATTAACTCACCAGGTTTATTCAATCGACGGTTGACGCGTTTATTCCTTTTAATTTGAGTCGAACGTTCAAAATTTGCTGAAATTTCGACGGTGTCAGATCAGTGCCTAGTCAGTTCCATCATCTAGGTCTCGTTCTTGTGATCCCAACGGATCCTATTTCGTCGAATTTCGTTGAAGTATGAAAAAGTTATCGCGTTTTCAAGATTTAAATCAAATTAGAAATATATATAAATTAATTAACCAACAAATAAATGATTAGTTACCTTAATTATAGTTAATCAGCCTTCATTAGCCACATCATCATCGTCCTTCTGAAAAACGCGTTTTCCAATTCTTGCTCTCCTGAAACCTGTTACCCATCTTCTCGTTCAAAAACACGAACACCTACTCAACTTCTAGCCTCCGCTGTCACCACCCTACCCCTCCGGACCCCACGCCGATCATCCCTCCAGGAGCACCAGCCTTCGGCGATCCACCCCCAACCAGTCCCCTCTCCAACAAACCCCTATAGGTCCCACACAAGAGCAAAACCCCAAAAAAGCCCACCTCCGTTCATCGATGAACTGCGCCACCTCCAGGCCATTCTAGCGTCCCGGTCCGCCACCAAGAGGAACCCCACGTCTCCGCCTACATTTCTTCTTCACACCCATGGACCAACAACGCCTCCTCCGCCGTGATTTGCTCCCAAAACCATCGTCGGTTTGAAAATTAACCCAAAAGGTTGACCTCCGTTCATCCTCCTCTCATGGCCACCACAGCCAATTTTAGCACCTCCGACCAGTACCAAATCCAAGCCTGATCTACCCTCTTTAATTCCCCCAAGGTCTCGGCCTCTCAAATCGACCCAAACTCCTTCAATTCTAAAAAGAACGAAAGTCATTTTTCACGCTTTTTGACCGATTCCGGTCACCTCCGACCAGTACCAAATCCAAGCCTGATCTACCCTCTTTAATTCTCCAGTAGCTAGATAACGTCCCGATATACAACTTTACTTCAGGTCCTCCTAACCAATCCCTTACGGATCGTTTAAAATGTAAACGAGGACTTTATTGCAAATTTGTGGAGGCCGAAAATTATTGGACTGATTTAGGCTGAAAGATAGGTGTATTTATAAATGAAATAATATTATTTTAAGTTGATGTGACGAACGATGTTGACTAACGATTTTTATTTCGTGTCTATCACCATTTTAAACATCGTTTATTCGCTGCTGCGTTCACATACAAACCCCTTTCGAGATGCGAATGGACGGCATAGTATAATTTGATGATACGGTCCTAATGAAACTTGCTTCGTCGAATTCCGAGTTCGTTGCTCAAATGGCCCTCGTTCACGTCTAAACGGTCGTTTTTATTTGTATTTTGTTTTACCATGCTCACAAATTAATCCCGATTGACATGCCACTTGAAATCTAGCAATAATTTACTGTTGCAGTCCCAATAAAATTTATTTCATCGAAAAGGAAGGTCGTTTGAATAAAGACCCTTTCATAACTGCCCAATTCAAATAAAATAAACCAATTTTAAAATACCTCAATATTAAAATATTAAAATATTGAAATTGGCCATACATGAACAGAATTTCATATACTACTCAAATAAAATAGCTCGGGTTGAGTTTGAAGCCAAATCAAACTTATAAATATTTGAAAACCCTTTTATTTAATAAAAATAACGTTATAATATATAATGGAAATTCCACAACGACCTTTTCAAAATTTGATTTGGACATAAAATAAAATCTACAACACGAAAACTCGATTTTTCTCTTTCATTAGAAAAATATTACCCAACAGATTCAGACGTTTCTTGTTTCGAGAAAATCCGACTCATATTGGGCCCTATACGGCCATTTAAAGTTCAAAACGCCAAATTACGAACTCCCGTGCCGCTGCAGCTCATTTTATAATTAAATTATAAATTAAACGTTATAACGTCGTTTTAATAACGAAATCATCACTAAAATTTCAATACGACCAATAATAAACCATTTTAAATCGCTCGTTCACATTATAGAGCAAAAATCAACATTTTCCAATATTACCGAAAATAAAATATTATTATAATATTCAAAATAAATAAATATTCAAATTAAAATGGTTAAAATCGATTATTTAAATTCAAATCAATATTTTAAATAAATAAAATATTTCAATAAAATGGCCAGAAAATACGGGACGTTACAGAAAGATTCAAGTCTGCATTCTTAAAACGAACAACTCAAACATCCTTATGGGTATGACTAGGTAGTCCAAAATATAGGTGGGTTTGATTATGCCCAGTAAAAAGCAATTGGGAGTGACTTGTTTAGCTGAAAATCAAATTGGATGTGGTAGTGGCCGTAAATCAATTTGGCTTGCCCAGAGGTCTGAGTATCTGGAGGGTGTCTCTTTGTGTCCATAAAATCAAGGAGTGTAATTAAATTTATACTGAATAAAGATAGTACCCAATGCAGGACTGGATGTTGGGTAACTCTGAACTAGTATAAAAATTAAATGTGTACTTTCCTTTACTGCTTTTACATATTTGTTTTTCTTTCTTATTTGATTCTATGTTCATTCTAAATATACTCATGATTGTATTATGAAAGATTCATAAATTTAAGTAGAGGTGAGCATTCGATCAATTCGGTTGGTTTTGAGGTAAAAAAACTCAAACCGAATTAGAACCGAAATTTTTCCAAACCAAACCAAATTAATTTTGGTTAATTCGGTCGTTAATTGATCTAACCAAACTTGAAGGATGTGTTATTATATAAATGACGAATTCAATCAAAGTAGAACACAAACACATATTTGGAGAAATTTTATATAGTAAATTTTATGTTTACAATAAAATTTGATATTTTTGCAACATATGTCTTTATATATTATCACTAAACCGTTTATTTAAAGCACGACAATATCATAATATTAGATAATAAGTTAAAAGTTCGGTTAAACCGATAATCATTAATTCATATCACTAATTCATTTATAATACTAGCAAGGTTAATAATATCATAATATTACATAATACTAGCAAGGTTAATAATATCACTAATTCATTTATAGGAGGTCAATTTACTATCAGACCACCGCTTCTTAATGGCAGTAATTACACTTATTAGACATGTAGAATAAAAATTTATATATAGTCAGTAGGATTAAACATTTGGAATGTTACACAAATAGAGTACACTGAACTCGAGACTGATTACGCACAGTGGACTACCGATCAAAAGGCAGTTGCAAAATGTGGTTCTAAGGCCACGAATATATCATTTTGTTCATTAGATAGAAATAAAATGAATTTAATATGGTATCTTTTTGTAAATCTGCATATGAAATTTCAAGAACATTGCAAGCTACTCATAAATGCACTAGCAGAGTTAAACAAACTAATATTTCTATGTTAACTAATCAGTTTCACAAAATGAATTCAAATGAATCAGTATCCAACATGTATAATATATTTCAAGGTATTATATGTCTCTCATTACATTAGGCAAAAACTTCTCTGAAGAAGATCAGTTAGATTTTTTTTTTAAATCATTTGCAACTAATTAAGATCATTAGAGTTTAACAATTGAAGAGGCTACTGGTGCTTGTACTCTAAAAATTGTAGAGTTAATTGACAATTTAATATATTTTAAAGCTCAAATATAGGATTAGAGAGAGAGAAAAGAAGTAAAAAAGAAGTCGATATCATTCAATGCAATTACAGATGGATCTGACTCTGAAAGTGATGTTGAAGAGATAGAACTGATGACAAGAAAGTTCAGAAAATTTATAAAATACAGAAAGATGAATAACTCCAAAAGAAAAGACAATAAAAATTAAGAGAATGGAAATAATAACCAAAATGAAATCAAGCACCACAACTGTGATAAGCTAGAGCTTGTACAATAATTCTATCCAGATCCAGAAAAACAAAAGTTTACGCCACTGATTCGTCCAGTAAAAGAAAAGGAGCTTGTACTATGCTTTAGACGATTTAGATTCAGAAACATCATCAATCGATAGCGGTTCTAATACTGATATGGCTAACATATGCTTTACAAGGATGCAAGTTCATACAGAATGAAAATGGGATCTAAAATAAGTATGTGTTTACATTAAATTTAATTTTCTTGGTTGACTTAGTTGTTAGATTGCTTTAGTTGCCTTAAGCGTATTCTTTTGTTGTTTTGATTTTTAAAATAAGTTCTGTTAACTTAATTTACTTTTTAAAAAATGATTTTAAAATTTAAAATTACTATTGGAAAATTTTAAAATATGTACTTTTATAATATAATAATATGAAAATAGTTTTTAAGAAATCTAGAAATAATATATATGCAATCACACAAACAAACAAAAAGCTAGTAAAAAATAAATAGTCCAAACTTACATAGGTATATTGACATACCCTCAGCATAATGTCGACGTATATGTCAGAAGTTTGAAATCCAAATTTAAGTTTAAAATTTATTTGAATTATCACCTCATCTTTTCACTAACTCCAGTGTCATATAGAGGCAACTTTTTAATCAAAAAATATGCGTTCAATCTCTACTTATATCACTGTATTCATTAATTCATTCATATCTTCTCATTTCAAATTTAAACTTCCATTTTTAGAATTCTTATCTCTACGCAATTCAAATGGCTTCATCTTTAACTACTCATACCATCATGTGACTCTCAAGAATTGTCAAAACTCATCTTTTCAATAATCAAGAGATAAACAATGCCTATATCAAGTAAATGAACCATAGCAAAGTCCATCCTGGTAAGTTTGCCATTTTTAGTGATTTTCCTTCTTATCAACTTTATTCTCTTTTCAATGATAATTACTCTCTTTATTTTGTCGATGTAAATCAAAAGTTTCCGTCTATTATCCTCATCTGGCCAAACTGTATTATGCTAATTTGAATGGAAGTTTTATGAAGCAAAACGAAAACCAAGTTTGGTGCAGAGTTAAAGGAACGCAAATTGTTTTAGATTGCGAACTTTTGGGTCATGTTCTTGGTTGTAAATTTACCAAAATAAATCTTTTTACGTTTCGAATTAATGAGACCGACAAAGAGATTTCCCTTCACACTTTTGGAGGAGATGATGATTTCGAATTTAGAAGTCATAATTTTCGTCCAAAGGAAAAAAGTGTTGATCTTCTTGTGGAACAATCCATTACTCCAACATCAGAAAATTACAAAGATCCAACTCTTAAAGTCTGTAAAGCTCTTTTGGTCACTATGACATAAATTGGGCATAAGTCATACTTAATGAAATTTATCTCAGTGATCTTTCTAGCCATGAATACACTCTTTTCCATGATATCTATCTTATTCGTATCTTTATCTATTTTGGTGTCGATTTAAAAGGAAAGGAATTTTCTCCTTAAAAGACTTTCACTCTAGCCAATATTCATCTTACGCATATTCCCTTGACTTTTGAGTCAATGAGACACTTGCCCAAAAGGAATAAAGGCTCGCTCGTGAAAACTAGATAAAAAAGAGGAGGAATGAGAGGAATGGAATTGAGGAAGAAGGAAAGAGAAGGAAGAGGAAACTTCTTTAGAGAGTATTGATGTCCCGGCTTGTCCAGATGCCAAAGATCTTCTTGTGAACCAAAAGAAGATCATAGAGAATCAAAAAATCCCAAACGATCTATGAGCAAGAAATTCAACTTGATTTTAAGCGAAACGAACAAATTCTTTGAGAAGATTGGAAGGAACTTGGACTATCATAATCACTATTATCTTCATTTTCCACTTTCTAATCTTGCATATCTTTATATATGTTGTATTAGCCTCGTATTTTAGTTTATTAAGCATTGTATTACTTTAATCTCGCATAGTGATCATAATCAATGCTTAGTATGAATCAGAATCCTTACTTTCGCTATCAATTATCCATGATAGCCTCAGGAGATCGATAAACCAAAGATATATAACTTAAACACTAAAAAATAAATCAAATATCAAGCTTTTGCCTAAACATGCCAACATATCTCTACCCCCATGTAGACATATAATGGCTAAAACTCGAAGAAAAAAAATTAAACAAATTGAATTTTGAATAATTAACTTATGTCTATTCATTTCAAACGATTTCGTGCCCTCATAAATACCAATTCAAATAAGAAAGATGAAACAAAACTTTATTATTTTCTTCTCTTTTCATTCCTTAACCTAAAAATTAATTAATGCTCAATCCTATCCACAAAATTTATGGAAATTTAGAACAAACACTTAAATCGTTTAAGAAAATACTCTCGTTCATACACTGAAATTAGAGGTATTTAGAATTAAGTTAAATGTTATTGATCAAGCCACGAAAAGGAACGTTGATCCAATTCAAAGGATTATATCTTCACTTTCCAAAGATGAACCCAAAGCCAATCCTGGATGCACTGCCGCCAAAGATGATGCTGCTTTGAATGCTATAAAGCAAAATCTCATCCTCGACAAAGACGGTTGGGTTGAAGTGCCACATAATGTTTAAAATTATTTTTTGGATAATACATAAGTTTGGATTTGTTATGACATATTGATTTATTGGTTTGTATTCATAGGAAGTGGAGTAAGTGAGATATAAGGACCATATGCCAAAGCTCAGGAGTCAACGCATATTTCGGGAATCGTCGCAAAGTTCAAGAGTCATCACTGTTTTGGGAGTCATCGCAAATTTTGGGTGTCATCGCGAATTCCGGGAGTCATCGCAAATTTATGGAGTCATCGCGAATTCCGAGAGTCATCGATTATGGGAGTCATATTTCTAGAGGTGATAGGATCCAAATTCGCATCCCGGAGCAGTTGCGGTACAACTCGCATCCCGTAGCTATGGGGATACGAATTTGCATCCCCGAGCTAAAGCGATACGAATTCGCATCCTGAACCTATGGGGATACGAATTCACATCTCGTAGCAGCATGGACACGAATTCGCATCCTGGATCTAATGGGATACGAATTCGCATCGCGGAGCTGGGATGCGAAGTTAATGGTGGCTAGACCCGATTTATGGAGGTAATCAATGCGAGCTGCATGATTTTTGGAGTAATCAATGCATGATGATATGATGTTTGAGGAGGCTAATCCAAAATTTTAACACCCCGTAATTCTATAACATTAAGTTTCACAAATTAAAGTATAATTAATTTTTATGAGAAGAATTAAGGGAAATGGGTTCCTCCATTGCGTTCATCTTGAAATTCTGCTTGAGATAGAGTCCAAGTTTGCGTAAATCGGACTCCGTATGAAGAAGTTATGGCCTCTAGAAGTTTCAGAAGTTCAAAAAAAAAAAAAAAAAAAAAAAAACAGATTCGAAATTCGAATTCAAAACACACACCCGGGCTGGGCGGGAAATTTCCCGCCCAGGACCCAGGTCGACCAGGGGTCGACCTCCCCTCTATAGGTCGACCAGGGGGTCGACCTAGGGGCTGACCTGCCCTGTTTTTCCAAATCTGAGGCAGAATTCGTTTTTATGTATCTGGGCTGATTTCTAGACCAAATTCATGAGTTCTACGCTATATAAACACCCCCAAACTTCACTTTCTCTACACAACTTCTTCACGTCTATACTCTGCCTCAATTCTAATTAAAATAAAATAATATATAAATTAAAGATGGAGTTATGTTGTTTAAGTTCTTGGCGGAATCAAGTTAGATTGCAAGTAGAGATTCAAAAGACTGATTCAAACGGCTTCTACCACTATTTATCTACGAATCAAATCTCTGTAAGTCAGTTACTTTTTGGATTTGAACACCTAGATCTAATTCTGACATGTAATTAAATAAATATGAGAATATGCTTGATCCTTTCATTTGAATCTGTGCTTGTATATGCCTTTGGATCTGATTCAGGACTACTATGATTAATTGCCGATGAGACTATGCCTATGCCTATGACTGTGAACATAAGACTATTGCCTATGACTATGACAAGGACAATTGTGGCTAATCACCTATGATTCATGACTATGAGATTATGGCCTAGGATTATGACTATGAAATTGGATCTAAGCTTGATTCTCTATTCAGACCTATTCTTAATTATCCTTGAATCTTGATTTTGGGGATTTTTCTATTAAGTTAGATCTATCCATGTTCTTGAACCTAGATTATTATTCAAACCTTTACATGTTCATAATGTTATCAGATCTATATGCCTGCGACGTTTTAGTCAATTTATTCAGTATATTTATTGGATCTGTAATTCGTGAATTTGGATTATCATCTTATGCCTATTCTTATACCTATCTACTCATGGTATTCTTGTTTATTCCCTTTTATCTACGAATCTAGATTGACCTATAATCTAGACTTAATCACAATTACACAAACGATGGGAATAATATTTGGGTAGAACATGAAATTAACATGAATGTGATTGAAAACTTGGAAATTTGGTATAACATGAAATTTATATAATTTGGCATAATAAATATGTTGGCAAAAATCTGAATTGGCTATAATAGTGAATAATTTACATGCATATTAGAATTGGGCGTAAATGGTAAATTGTTAATTGGCCGCAAAACATGTAATTGGCATGTAAATCAAGTTTTGACATAAACTGTAAACTAGAATATTAAATCTAGTTTTGACATGAACTGTAAATGGGAATATTAAATCTAAATCGGCATAAACCGCAAGTTGGGTTAATTGATAGGTAAATCAAATCTTGGGCATAGAATATAAGTATGTTAATTGGCATGACATATGAATATGATATAGGCTAAATTAATTTAGGAAAAGTTTACATAAATAGTAAATATGTAAATTTAGTAAAAGATGAATATGCCTAACCCGAGGTTAGACTAAGTTGTGGTGTAAAACTGCCCGGAACCGACCGACACATCTAGTGACCACAAAAATACCTGTCTAATGTGAGAGGTTAGTGCATCAAGCCCGAAAGAACCCGAGGTTAGACTGAGTTGCGGTGTAAAGCTGCCCGGAACTGACCAACACATCCAGTAACCGCAACAATACCTGTCTAATGTGAGTGGTTGGTGCTTTAATGATTAAATAAAAATTAGGGTTAAGTTCATAGGAACAGTTAACTAATATATCAAGAATGAGTAGAGTTAAGCTCATAGGAATACTTAACCAATATAACAAGAATAACTAGGGTTAAGTTAATGGGAACACTTAACCAATATGACGTGAGTTAGGTTAAGTGAATTTAGAACACTTAACCATAATAACATGTTAATTAGACAAGTGGGTGAGGTTAAGTAAATTTAGAATACTTAACCATTATAACATATTGACTATACTAGTGGGTAAGGTTAAGTAAATGTTTAACCGTTACAACATGATAACTAGACTAGAAGGGGGAGTTAGGTTAAGTTAATTTAGAACACTTAACCAATTTAACATGTTATCTAGACTAGATGGTGGGGTTAAGTAAACTTAGAACACTTAGCTGTTATAGCATGATGAATGGACAAGGTTAAGTTAATGAGAAACACTCAACCAATATAACCTGATGAACGAGTAAGGTTAAGGAACACTTAACCAAATTTAACATGATAGTGAATGGGTTAAGTTAACTTGAATTGACTGATGACACTTAACCAATCCAACATAACGAGAAAGAGAACTAAGTAGTAAACCTTAGTTAAGAGAATTAAGTAGTAAACCTTAGTCAAGAAAATCAAGTAGAACACGAGAAGGAGCGAACATCCGATCCAACGAATTGGGTTACGAAGCTCACAGCTTCAAGGGGACGTAAGGGTACTCTTGGTATCACTCCATGAGAATGCAGATGATCCGCCTGGGCTCACAGAGGTTAAGGTCTGTGTTAGAAGAACCGAGGGTATGCCTTGGTTCCAATATAAGGCAACCTAAAGGCTAGGATGGACTACATGATTCGGCGAGACAACTGGCCCTGTGATAGCGACTCGTCGTCTACCTACCATCTTGAGTCAATAGTGATACGTAAAGCGGAAAGGCGGAGAACTCCAAAAGACCATATACTTGCTATCTAGTTATGGGTGAGGTTGGCCAATAGGTAAGTGGGGGCATAGAGGGCCTGCGTATAGTTCTCATTGATTGGGTTGCTTGGGTGCCTTTTATTTATTAGTTGAGGAAGGGGTCGAGTGGGACCATAGCCACTGTAAAAACAGACCTTAGCATCTGCGTCGGCAGACAACTTAAAGCTCCCAACCGAGTTCCATGTTTTCTTGATTAGCCCTGACACGGGACTCGGGTCGCACATATAGAGGATATGTGCATCTAGACAGCGATAAAGATTCACGACACATACGTGCGGAAAGTCTTGGAACATATACCGCTCTGGGTAGTGTGTCCTAGATTAGGGGCGTCGTTCGATAGGTAGCATAATCCCTAGTTAGACCTAGGGCACATAAACCCTAAATTCCGAGAAGCGTTCAATATGTTGCATAATCCCCAGTTAGACCTAGGTTGCGTAAACCCTAAAATCTGAGAAGCGTTCAATAGGTAGCATAAACCCCAGCGACCCTGGGTAGCATAAACCCTGGTTGAATCTGGGAGGCGTTCGATAAATAAACTCTAGTTGGATCCAGGTAACACTCGATGGATAAGGGACTGCGTAAAAAGGTATCATTTTATCATGGACACACGATGCTAGTTGAAACAGTCCTTAGTGGTTGCAGAGAAATAGAAGTGGGTGCGATAGCCAATTCAGTTAATCTTACCTTGTCTTGTCTTAGGATTATCTTATCATATCTTGTGCTAACCTTATATTATCTAGTTGCTCCTGTCATCCTGGTGTTGTCTTGTATTCATTTAATTCATGTCATGTTACTTTTACCTGTTCACATGCTGAAAGTTACTGAACTTACCATACTTTATGTCTGACTCTGTTTTTCTTTCGTCTTCTTTTCTTCTGTCCCCCCCTCCCCCCCCCCAGGTAGTCCGGGAGGGAATAGCTCAGATTAGTTGGATCGTTACTCTTTCCAGGCTTGAAGACTCTTTGACGAATTGCTTTGGACTCTCTTTTCCACTGCTATGGCTGGATAATGCTTTATGGGGGAATATTATTTTGTATTTATGCTTCTTTATTTTGTTAAACAAGATAGATACTTTGGTATTGGAAAACAAACTTTGTACAAGCTGTTTTTATCAATGAAAGAAAGTCTTATTTATTTGCCGCTGCTTTAATTATCTGTCTTGTAATTTATTTGCATCTTTTACCTATAATGCTCCACAGAACTTAGTGCATTCCCTTTATGAGTGACACTAACGGATGTGGGGTGTTACATGTGGTATCAGATCTGAAGGTTACTGAATCAGATAAAAAGATTTAAAAAATTATTTTCAAAACGGTTTTAAAAGAAGCATTTTCAAAAGAAAAGTTTTGTTTTTAAGGCATATTCCCCAAAGCCATATGCACTATCTTTCGATCCTCTGCTTGAATCCTTGTTTCCTTCTTTCTTGAGTCTCTGGGGCTCCTGGCTTTCTGGGAGGTAACCTCATCGTGGCATGGTTTCGTATACTTGATGAGACTACGACACCTGTCAAAGGACAAAGAAGTGCCCGACTTCCATCTATAGCCACAGTGGTTTCACCTACGGCTAATTTTTCTTTCGAACCTTGTGGGGTTTTCCGTATGACGAAGGCAACTTTTGAGAGACTTGTCAACACGTTACACATGGATGGTAAAGATGAGAATAAGGGAGTTTGGCTAAGGAACACAACCCAAGTATGAGAAACTCATGAATATAGACTTGGTTCACCAAGGAGGAAAGAATAGTATAATAGGACATATAACTAAGGACAAGGGCAAGAACAAAGGGCAGGATTTTCAAGAGGGCAAGTGCATGCTCTCACCACCAGTGTACCTGAGAGAGAGATGAAGCTTAGTTTATCTTTTTGGTTAGCCTGTTAGTACTCTTTTAATTTTAGTGCTTCGCATATGTTCATATCTGCTTCCATAGTTGAGTCTCTGCACCTTAGTACTTACATAGTAGGAGATCCCATTTTGTCTCAAATCCAATTGGTGGTTCGGCCCATTGATCTTTGGTTTGTAAGGATTTGAGAATAGCTTGAGTTTAAGTGTAATGCTTATGGGTTGATTCTAGGCATGGGTTGGTTATCTAGTAATTCTGAAAGGAGGATAGTTAGACTTTTGACTTGACTCGGGAATACCCTCGAGATTTTGTGTGATCCTAAAGGGATCAGTTAGGCTTAGCTACCTAGAATCACTTGATGCATCTATCGACGGTTCGCGATCCATTAGAGTAGTCCATGGGCATGCAGATGTTTTTGTTTAGGTTAGGGGTTTGCCCCCTAAAACGCAGGATAAACTTCCGAATATATCCAGTTGACCATGCAAAGCCAGTAATGCGATCAACGATAGTTTTGAAGCAAGATTGGCAAGGATAACATCATCTCATGCAAATTGTCCAAATTTGGAGGAGGTATTCCTTGGGTGCTTGTCTGATATTGGTTTAGGCCTTTGGGGCTTGTACTTGAGGAATGTCGAGTTCAACTAGGATGGTTTACGTGAGAGGCACCCTAAGTAGGAAAGGACTGACCTTAATAAAGGAAAAAAGTACATAGCAACCTTTAGCTTTAGACCCTCCGATTTGTAACATGATGGATAAGAGAGACCTCTAATCATCTTAGTATATACATTTGGTATCATGGTTAATCTTGAGAAAATAAAGTTCGACCTACATCGTATACCCTTTTGCATAGTAAGTGATCGAGATCCTACCTTTACTAATGGATTTTGGAAATGGAGAAGCTTTGTAAAGCTAAAGCTCAAAAGGATGCGACGTGGGAGACTGAAGATAAGACACGCGCATCATACCCTTTTTCTTGAGAGTATATCCTCTAGGACATATCATCGATCCTTAGGTAGAAGCCAATGGATGTAAACATGTATTTGAAACATGTTATGATTGATGGTTGCAAGTGGTTGCTTGTGGATGCATATACACACATTAGGCACTAGATCGACTCAGTCACTTTCATATTGCATTTGCATATATATATATATATATATATATATATATATATATATTTGTTTATGGATTGAACTCAATGTGTTATCATATGGACGTTGCATTTGAGTGAAGGGTTGTGCACTCATATAGAAATGATATGTATCATTAGGATTGCATACATATTGGATGCATGGCACTGACATAATTCGCATTAAGGAGGTCAATTGAATCAGTAGACCGTCTGATTTTGCATTAGATAAGGACATGCACACACACTGTGCATATGATCATGAAAGCATTAGAAATCTCTCTTTAAGGATGATGAACGTCTGTGATTGAATGGTTGAGTAGATGGATGATTAGATGGTAGGACACATTCTTCATAACTTGAAGATTTTGGGGACGAAATCCTTTAAGGGGAGGAGAATGTATCACCCCGTAATTTTATAACATTAAGTTTCACAAATTAAAGTATAATTAATTTTTATGAGAAGAATTAATGGAAATGGGTTACGCCATTGCGTTCGTCTCGAAATTCTACTTGAGATAGAGTCCGAGTTTGCATAAATCGGACTCCGTATGAAGAAGTTATAGCCTCTAGAAGTTTCAGAAGTTCAAATAAAAATAAAACAGATTCGAAATTCGAATTCAAAACACACATCCGGGCTGGGCGGCAAATTTCCCGCCCAGGACCCAGGTCGACCATACCTAGGTTGACCAGGGGGTCGACCTCCCCCATAGGTCGACCTGCCCTGTTTTTCCAGATCCGAGGCAGAATTCGTTTTTATGTTTCTGGGCTGATTTCTGGATCAAATTCATGAGTTCTACGCTATATAAACACCCCCAAACTTCACTTTCTCTACACAGCTTGTTTACGACTGTACTCTGCCTCAATTCTAATTAAAATAAAATAATATATAAATCAAAGACGGAGTTATGCTGTTCAAGTTCTTGGTGGGATCAAGTTAGATTGCAAGTATTGATTCAAAAGACTGATTCAAACGGCTTCTACCACTATTTATCTACGAATCAAATCTCTGTAAGTCAGTTACTTTTTAGATTTGAACACCTAGATCTAATTCTAACATGTAACTAAATGAATATGAGAATATGCCTGATCCTTTCATTTGAATCTGTGCTTGTATATGCCTTTGGATCTGATTCAGGACTATTGTGATTAATTACCGATGAGACTATGCCCATGCCTATGACTGTGAACATAAGACTATTTCCTATGACTATGACAAGGACAATTGTGGCTAATCACCTATGATTCATGACTATGAGATTATGGCCTAGGATTATGACTATGAAATTGGATCTAAGCTTGATTCTCTATTCAGACCTATTCTTAATTATCCTTGAATCTTGATTTTGGGGATTTTTCTATTAAGTTAGATCTATCCATGTTCTTAAACCTAGATTATTATTCAAACCTTTATATGTTCATAATGTTATCATATCTATATGCATGCGATGTTTTAGTCAATTTATTCAGTATATTTATTAGATCTGTAATTCGTGAATTCGGATTATCATCTTATGCCTATTCTTATGCCTATCTTCTCATGGTATTCTTGTTTATTCCCTTTTATCTACGAATCTAGATTGACCTATAATCTAGACTTAATCACAATTACACAAACGATGGGAATACGATTTGGGAAGAACATGAAATTAACATGAATGTGATTGAAAACTTGGAAATTTGGTATAACATGAAATTTATATAATTTGGCATAATAAATATGTTGGCAAAAATCTGAATTGGCTATAATAGTGAATAATTTACATGCATATTAGAATTGGGCGTAAATGGTAAATTGTTAATTGGCCGCAAAACATGTAATTGGCATGTAAATCAAGTTTTGACATAAACTGTAAACTAGAATATTAAATCTAGTTTTGACATGAACTGTAAATGGGAATATTAAATCTAAATCGGCATAAACCGCAAGTTGGGTTAATTGATAGGTAAATCAAATCTTGGGCATAGAATATAAGTATGTTAATTGGCATGACATATGAATATGATATAGGCTAAATTAATTTAGGAAAAGTTTACATAAATAGTAAATATGTAAATTTAGTAAAAGACGAATATGCCTAACCTGAGGTTAGACTAAGTTATGGTGTAAAACTACCCGGAACCGACTGGCACATCCAATGACCACGACAATACCTGTCTAATGTGAGAGGTTAGTGCATCAAGCCTGAAAGAACCTAAGGTTAGACTGAGTTGCGGTGTAAAGCTAAGTTCATAGGAACACTTAACCGATATAACAAGAATGAGTAGAGCTAAGTTCATAGGAATACTTAACCAATATAATAAGATTAACTAGGGTTAAGTTAATGGGAACACTTAACCAATATGACGTGAGTTAGGTTAAGTGAATTTAGAACACTTAACCATAATAACATGTTAATTAGACAAGCGGGTGAGGTTAAGTAAATTTAGAATACTTAACCATTATAACATATTGACTAGACAAGTGGGTAAGGTTAAGTAAATGTTTAACCGTTACAACATGATAACTAGACTAGAAGGGGGAGTTAGGTTAAGTTAATTTAGAACACTTAACCAATTTAACATGTTATCTAGACTAGATGGTGGGGTTAAGTAAACTTAGAACACTTAGCCGTTATAGCATGATGAATGGACAAGGTTAAGTTAATGAGAAACACTCAACCAATATAACCTGATGAACGAGTAAGGTTAAGGAACATTTAACCAAATTTAACATGACAGTGAATGGGTTAAGTTAACTTGAATTGACTGACGACACTTAACCAATCCAACATAACGAGAAAGAGAACTAAGTAGTAAACCTTAGTTAAGAGAATTAAGTAGTAAACCTTAGTCAAGAAAATCAAGTAGAAAACGAGAAGGAGTGAACGTTCGCTCCAACGAATTGGGTTATGAAGCACGCAGCTTCGAGGGGACGTAAGGGTACTCTTGGTATTCCCCTGTGAGAATGCAGATGATCCACCTGGGCTCACAGAGGTTAAGGTCTGCGTTAGAAGAACCGAGTGTATGCCTTGGTTGCAATATAAGGCAACCTAATGACTAGGATGGACCAACGTGATTCAGCGAGACAACTGGCCCTGTGATAGCAACTCGTCGTCTACCTACCATCTTGAGTCAATCGTGATACGTAAAGCGGAAAGGCGGAGAACTCCAAAAGACCATATACTTGCTATCTAGTTATGGGTGAGGTTGGCCAATAGGTAAGTGGGGGCATAGAGGGCCTGCGTATAGTTCTCATTGATTGGGTTGCTTGGGTGCCTTTCATTTATTAGTTGAGGGAGGGGTCGAGTGGGACCATAGCCACTGTAAAAACAGACCTTAGCATCTGCATCGGCAGACAACTTAAAGCTCCCGACCGAGTCTGTGTTTTCTTGATTAGCCCTGCCATGGGACTCGGGTCGCATATATAGAGGACATGTGCATCTAGACAGTGATAACGATTCACGACACATACGTGGGGAAATTCTAGGAACATATACCGCTCTGGGTAGTGTGTGTTAGATTAGGGGCGTCGTTCGATAGGTAGCATAATCCCTAGTTAGACCTAGGTCGCGTAAACCCTAAAATCCGAGGAGCGTTCAATAGGTAGCATAATCTATAGTTAGATCTAGGTCGCGTAAACCCTAAAATCCGAGAAGCGTTCAATAGGTTGCATAAACCCCAGTGGCCCTGGGTAGCATAAACCCTGGTTGAATCTGGTAGGCGTTCGATAAATAAACTCTAGTTGGATCCAGGTAACACTCGATGGATAAGGGACTGCATACACATAAAAAAGGATCATTTTATCATGGACATACGATACTAGTTGAAACAGTCCTTAGTGGGTGCAGAGAAATAGAAGTGGGCGCGATAGCCAATTCCTTTAATCTTACCTTGTCTTGTCTTAGGATTATCTTATCATATCTTGTGCTAACCTTATGTTATCTTGTTGCTCCGTCATCTTGGTGTTGTCTTGTATTCAGTTAATTCATGTCATGTTACTTTTACCTGTTCACATGCTGAAAGTTACTGAACTTACCAGACTTTATGTCTGACTCTGCTTTTTTTTCGTCTTCTTTTCTTCCATTCCCTCCCCCCCGCCCCCCCCAGGTAGTCCGGGAGGGAATAGCTCAGATTAGTTGGATCGTTACTCTTTCCAAGCTTGAAGACTCTTTGAAGAATTGCTTTGGACTCTCTTTTCCATTGCTATGGCTGGCTAATGCTTTATTGGGGAATATTATTTTGTATTTATACTTCTTTATTTTGTTAAACAAGACAGATACTTTGGTATTGGAAAACAAACTTTGTACAAGCTGTTTTTATCAATGATAGAAATTCTTATTTATTTACCGCTGCTTTAATTATCTATCTTGTAATTTATCTGCATCTTTTACCTATAATGCTCCACAGAACTTAGTGCATTCCCTTTATGAGTGACACTAACGGATGTGGGGTGTTACAAAAATGAAGCTGGTTTAATTTTCAGAGTGATCAGCATGGCACGATCATGTGTTTTGAGGTGATCGACAACATTAGGCAAGTGATCTTTAGCGTTGGTGAATTTCGTACCCAAGGGATATTAGATTCGGCTAGTGATCCGGTTCAAGTCTTCCAGTGCCAGAACCATGATTTGCCCGACCCGATCTTTGAGTATTGCGTGCGCGCACTTGGTCTGGGATTTGTACTATTTGAGAATAGTTTTGATGAGTCGTGACAACCATTCTTATGCAATCCCATCTTGGCTTAATTCTTAAGGATGTTGGCAACACTTCTGGGCTGTTGAACCACACGATGGGTCGAGTCGTATGGGCCTGGACTGCTTTTGTTAACTAGACCAAAATGCCGGTTAAAATAACACTTGAATTTCAGAGAGAGTTCGAAAGAAAAAAAAGATGGTATAATTCTCTTTGAAGAATTTAAGAAATTAAGAAGAATAATGGAAATAAGAGAAAGGAAAAAGAAGATAATGTAAAGTTAGTTAAAAAATTGAATTTAGAAGCTTATTTATAGTCACCCAACAGTTAGATCCTTTCAGAATAGTTTTGATTTAAAAGTCACAACTTTTCAAAATTTAAATTTGTAAATAAATGGAACATATGTTGACATATCACTTTTTATATATCGACATCCCTTAGGGATTTTCCAAAAATAAAAAAATTGAATTAAGGTAAATAATAGTTAAATAAATTGTGGTAATTCTTGAGTTAAAACAAATTATATTCCTTTATATTAAGATAGAGTTCTTCAAGTAAAAATATATACATTAAAAGCATATATTTAGATTATTTGAAAATGATTAAAAACTAAATATAAAATGATATAAAAGTGTGTATATATATAAAACTATTAACATAAGAAATTTTTGAAATTTAATAAAAATAAGTAAGGAAATTGAAAACATAAGTAATCAGTATTAAATTTATAAGTAAGAAACATTTGAATCAGTAGTTAAAATATATTAAAATAAAGCATGATTTCAAAATAGGAGTTGAAATTAATTTTCAAAAGTTAAAATAGATTTTAAGAACAAATGGGTATAGATTTAAAATAAGGAAGTAATTTTCAAATTATTTGAAAATAGATTTAAATTAAGGAAGTACTTTTTATATCATTTGAAAATTGTGAGAAAAAATTGAAATAAGAATTCAGTGCTTTTTATTAAGCTCTTGAGCTCTTGAATTCTTGATACTAATGAGTCTTGTCTCTTGAACTCTACTTTCTTTGGTATCTTGAGCTCTAAACTGTACAGTCTTCAATCAATACCTGCGTATACTTCTCGCATATACATACGTACATATATATATATATATATATATATATATATATATATATATATATATGTGTGTGTGTGTGTGTGTGTGTGTGTGTGTGTGTGTATTTATGTATTCCAGAGTATAGTGTTAGTATATATTTTATAGCAATAATAGTTGAAACATGGTTATTGTCATCAAAACCATCATTATAGCCATCCCAATCCCTAACAATCTCCCCTTTTTTGATGATAACAATCTTGGTTTACAAAATATTCATACCTGGCGTCTTAATTCTGTAGTTACTCCCCTTTACTCCATTAATTCCTTCTGAAACTACCAACTTCACCTTAATCTACGCCTTATTTTATAATTCTCTCCTTTTTTCATCAACAAAAACAATATATCTAGGCCTAACCTATAATACTCCCCATAATATAAGACTAAACCTAGACTAACAATTATTTTAATTATTCCCCCATAAATTGTGGCTAATTATATTAGACTAAATAACCCCCTTTGACTGTAACATACCTACTTTTTCATACTCTTTGAGTTGATAATTACAACTCACATCCAAACCAAATTGCACGAAGCAGATAGTTCATAGAAATTAGTTAGAGAGCGAGAAAACAAAGAAAGATTTGAAAAGAAGAAGGATCCAACACAACGCAGAATCTCACATCACAGCTGAATAGAAAATAATACAGAAATAACTTTATTGAGAGCTTGAAATAATACATACAATCATCAGATTACAGCAGTAAAAAAAATCTAGATAGTTTTAACAATCTGTCCTCAAAAACACCACATAGCAGAATAATATTATATATTTCATGTGTCCGAACTCCTCCAGCTCGCTTCTGGATTTAACAACATCCAATAACTGGACCTGAAAAGGCTCGGTCCGACCCGAGCTTTACAAACACCACAGATCGGTCTGGTGAACCAGTGTGAGAAAACTCACTAAATTTAAATAACATCCATATTGATTCTAAAGTTCAAAATCCAATTGAAAGAAAAGGATAATCATAAGACCAATCGACACATAAATACAGATGGTTTTTACCATACAATAACCAAAAACATTTGTTTTATGAACTCTTCTGATATTATATTAACGTCAATCAAATAAATAACCATCTAGCAGAACGCTTGCATCTCACGCTCCACATATATAGTATATAATCAAAAACGCAAGGCGCTTATTGGAGATTGGATTCCGACTATAACAAGGTATGGAACCACGTTCCGACTAGCGTACTCTAGAGGGGATACACTAGGCTTCAACAAGAACATCTTGCAACCGGCCACACATGAACGTCCACTCATTTGGCTTGAATGTACCGAATGTATTATCACCCACGGTTGTTGGCCATCCAACCGTCTTGAAAGACACATAATCTACATAAGAAAAAATGGAATTTTCTCTGGATGGTGATAATACACCCTGCTTGGGTGCAACCCAACTAGCCATGCTGCCTGCCCGATTTTTGTCATTTCCCGGTTGATGTGGCTTGAGGCTACTTTTGTTTTCTAAAACAATATGCCACCATTTACTTTGGATGCCAAATAGTCATATCCTCCAAATTACAAATTGATTTCCCCAAAAATAATACATGTATAAAGCTAAGCGAAATGAATTTCTCCGCCACGAAACGTAAATACATTTGAGGTAATCAACCCATAATCTATTACGCATACTCTGATAGACATTCGTCCATACAAGTCACACAAGAACATGATGAACCGAAGGCACCCTCCTACCACATCCAAAGGACCAATAGCGAGTAGTCCATGCAAATCTGTAAATTCTCAACCATGGTAGAGTCACGCCAGAATAGCTCTGATTACAATCCTAGAGAATATTCGACAAGTAATCTTTCCACTTATGAAGATCCATGTTCTTCAATTGCTTCATCTTGATCAGCATCTTCCATGTTTTCTTATTTGCTGGTTAGAATGATTTTTGAAATAAAATTCGATTCCGGTCTTTCCGTACCAACAATCATATTGGCCAGATTTGATAATCGGTTATTTAACTATAAAATAACCATTCAAAAAAAAAAATGAATTCATTGATTCAATAGTCAGCATCATTTAACCTCTTTAATTAACCATCGGTTAGTTAAAATTCTAAAATCTTTAAATCTTTCAACATTCAAAAATATTTCCATTTCTATTCTATTATTCAATTTAAAACATGGTCTTTAAAACCATTAATGCTCATTAACTCACTTTATTTAACCAATCCTTGCTATCGAACGTGAGCATTCCTTAGTCAACAATGAAGTCAATCAAGTTCAGGAATAATTACCTTTCAGACCTTAACTGAACAACATTATTAACTTCAAAATATACAAAGTTCACAACTTTGAATCACAATAACATTCACTCTCGTAGCTCTTGGATTCAATTTAAGAATCCTTTTCTTTTATAGAAATCGTCGATTGTAACAATAGCGTTATAACCCACACTTCCAAAATACTTAACTTTTTAAAATATACTTTTATTCATTAATCTAAGTAAATAAATATATTATAATTTTAAATAAATAATTAAATCTTAGTTTAAACAGAAAGTAAATAGTATTTTCCTAAACTCGACGTAGTCAAA
Source organism: Allium sativum (assembly GCA_030737875.1). NCBI lineage: Eukaryota > Viridiplantae > Streptophyta > Magnoliopsida > Asparagales > Amaryllidaceae > Allium > Allium sativum. The sequence goes on along the minus strand of CM060912.1, from coordinate 123,173,719 downwards.
CTCCTACGTATAACTCTTCGTTCAAATAATCTTTTATTCAATAGGTATTTTGAACTTCGGAATAGTCTCCTCTGATTTTTATTCCAAATTTTGGAATGATCTCACATGCATTTAATATTCCGAACTTCGGAATAATTTCTGATTCTAAACTTCAGAATAAATATCTTCGTTCAGGTCAACTCCATTTACACTTGGGATTTAAAATCCCATTTTTAAACTCATCTGGACTCTTAAAATCATTTACAACATTAATTCATTTAATGAATTAAATCTCCACGTTATCACTTTGATTATTGTTAAATAATAATATATTTCAACATTTTATTCTCAAATTGGTATACTTTTTCTCCTATAAAGGCAATTCAAATAATAATCAACTTTAATAATATTTAATGATTCAATAATTTATTGAATAATCGATCCCCATTAAAACAGTTGACTTAGACAACCCAAAGCATAGTAAATTTGTTAACCAATTTCAATCAGTCTCTATAAATTTATTAATAAATTGCATTTCCATCATTACTTACCTTTATAAATCACGTTATAAACTCTTTTTCATTAGTTGGAATCATTAACAGTCTTATTCATAAGAATTTGGTTTTCAAAAAATGTTCATTATTTTCGAAAAACCCCTTCCATTTCCTTTTTAAATAAATTTTCCATGTACTTACGATTTCGTTAACTCATTCCAATCTTTTGAAATCTTATAAATTCCATTTACGACATTTGTGTGTTCTTGATACTGTAATTCGTTTATACGCTCAGATATAAAACCACTTAACCCTTTATGTAATAATAATTTCCAAAAATTTCCACTTACTTATAATTTTAAATGATTATAAAAACATAATTAACTTTGGTGTCTCAAACGAAATCATATTTAAAAATCAGATACAAATAATATTTTGAAAACGTTCCGAATTCGTTTTGATATTGATTCCAAAAAAAAAATCTTTGCTCCTATCGATGGTGCTAAAGAGGCAAATGTTTACTAAAGTACCAAACCGAGAAATATCAATCAATTCCACATTCAATAACAATATATATCTCAATTTCAATATGATAATATATTTATTTTTATTCGTCACAATGAATGGAAATAAACGGATTAACTAATAACGGTCAGCAATCAATTAACAACATCCATTCAAACATCCCATTTATTTATTAAATACGTTTATATATTATAAACGTAACCAACAAGGTAAATTACCTCATTTGGTTTATAATCGTTAAAATACCGATTTATTTTAATTAAGTTAAACAGAAGTTTAATTTAATCAACGAGTAATAAAAGTATTCAGCATCCATGCAAATAATCATGCAATCATTAGCAAACATAACACACAATTAAAAAACCTGGCTTATATAAAATATAAAAGAGATAAACTGAGTGAATTAATAAAACAATTAGTTTTACTCAAATTAAGCAGACGTTTAATTTGACTAAAAATCCTAGTTGCATTCAAATGCGTTCAAATCAGTTCCAGAATGAGGCCCTCGTCATGGTGATTCAAACATCTCCTGTTTGGTCCAATTCTATTAACATCAAAGAACATTATACAATTACGATTATGGATTTAACCTAAATAAATAAAACTTAAATATATTTATAAATTATTAACTAGGATTAGGTTATTAATTTCTTCATTTAATGCTTACATAATTCGGCCCGTATGTATCTTTTCCTTCATCCAGCTGATGTATTTATTAGAGTGAGACCCCCCTTCACAACCACTCTCTTCATTTGGACCCATGCAATTCTATTTTTTTTAAATTAATGGGCCCAAGCCCAACGCTTTAGCCTAAGCTCCACCTCATCTCCACAACAATTACTTTCTCGCTTGATATTCAAAACACCAACTACTCATGTTCCCATATTCTCTTTCGAATATGCCTTCCCCACTTTCTACAGTACCTTACTTCGCTTTTTTTAATCATAGGCTTCAGACCCACAAATTTTCCATTCACTTCATTTTTTTTACCCACTTCTCCATGCACACGTTCCAAAACCACCAGTCCAAAGCTATCCCATTTTCTTAATCAATTTATTTCCCACTAATTATTTTTTATTTAGCTTAACCGGCCCGCTTAATCTACCTAGTAAGTTCACAACACCGATCCCTTACCTGCTTCATTTGTTCCTGTTTGCTTCAACACCCTGTAACCTAAAACACACAGCGACTATTGCCATGTCGCGCCGCCATCAGACCTTGGGACCATGATCAGAGAACACTGGTTGCTCCGCCTCATCCTCGCCTACCTGCACTCCAACCCTGGACTATCCTAGCCTTTCTATTCAAAAATAGAAACCCCAAGACCAACAATTACTTCGAGGTCATTTCCGGCCAGCATAGTCACACATAACCCATCACCGCCGTTAAAACCCTAGATCTCACTAAACCTAACATATTTGCTATTGAATACTTATCAAATTGATTCGTGAATTTGAATAAAATGGAGGAAGTAATGGGCGAGATTTCAGGTATTCATTTCATAAGGGTAGACATTTGTTATGCCTGGAACGAACGAATTGCTTCAACGATAAATAAATATACATACATACATACATACATATATATATATATATATAGGTGAAAAAATATTGGATCGGAACCATGTCCTTTTCACATGTACAAGTAGGGTGCTATTTTTTCTTCTTATTGGTCAGGCTGGAGGGTCTTAGGTCGGCTGTACTTACACGAAAGAAATGAATTTGAGGCTTGCAGAAACATTTAGGGTAGGTTGTATGTGTGGGGGAGTTTCAAGACATATTTGGTTAGCAAGGTATTTATATAACTAGCAGCCAAGAAACAGAAAAAATTTGAGACGTAAGAAAATGAAAGTAACAGTGGGGAAATTAGATTAGAATAAATTAAATGAATATATAATGTTACATTAATCAGTCAATTGACGTTTTAATTTTGTCAGGCCACATACCCATCCTGAAAATAATGAAACTAGACATACTGCTATATCTTGACATTTCAGATCCAATGGAATTAATTTCGTTGAACTCCGACTCCATTTGTATAATGGCTTGATTTTGATTCTAATATATTCATCGATTCACCTTTAAATTTCATCCTTCGACAAAACAACTCCTATTGGCTTCAAATCGGAAATCCTACAATAATTAGCTACACGTATTCCAATAAAACTCATTTCGTCGAAAACAAAGGTTGTTTGGAAATAGGCTATTCTTAAGGCTTATATAATATTGATAAAATATTTAAATTCCAAAACAATTCAAATTAATAATAATAAATCAATACTGTCGAATATAACCAAATGGAATAACAAATAGCTCCTGATTACACTAATATGGATTTAAATCTCAATACTCAGAAATTCGGGCTAAAATGATATTCCATTTATATACAAATTCCTTTTATATTTATTAATAAATCGTTTTAATTTATAAGCGATTTCATAGCGATTATTTGAAATTTCGATATAGACATAATTCGCAATCTATACAATGAAATCTTGATTTTCTATTCTCTTAGAAAATTATTATCCAATAGATTCAAACGTTTCTTGTTTCACAGAAATCCGATTTATATCGGATTCTGTATATTAAATTAAAGTTCAAAAGTCAACATTACGAACTAACGCGCTGTTTCGAGCTCGTTTTAATTAAATGATAAATTTATACTTTCAAACTTTGTTTTATTAAATAAACTCGATATAAAAATTCATTTATATTGCCAGATCAACATTTAAAACAAATTTAAATATTCGTAATCAACGTTCGAAAATCTGGGACGTTACATTGACTATATCACTATAATAATACAATATTTAAATAGGACACATGAGTAAAATATGGTCAAATCAATTAATCAAACCACGCCATTGTTAATTATGTTACCTGCTATGTTCAGATTATTCTAATCAAAACAACAGTTTAAACCAAATCAAACAATATATGTTAATTAAAATATTTGTTGGAATTTCAACCGGTTCTGAAAACTATAAAGCCCCCATTGATTTAATACTAAAAGAACTACATGAAAGTAAGGTAATGAAATGTGAAAAGGATGAGTATAGTTATATTATCCACTACCTACACATGTATAAGTATAGTTTGAACATAACACACACACACACACACATCAAATTCAATCATGTCAAACAAGTCAATCAAGTCAAACAGATCAAACAAGTTAATCATGTCAAACAATCAATCATCCTATACTTTTCAAAACAACAATACTAAACTCCCCATAAATTACACATAAATGTGCGGAGTTAAAGTTGATATGTGATGAAATGTATGTATTATGTTATTTGTAATACACTATGAAATGTATGTCATATGCAAAGCAATATGAGATGGAATATAAAATGAAGTGCAACTTGTAATGTAAATGACTTAATATGATGTGCTGTAACAACCTGGAAAATCAAAACCCATTTAAAAATTTTATTTCGAGTAATTTTGGCAGAAAATGCATCAGAATTTAAAAATTCAAGAAGATGTGTTTTGCAAATACAGTGCAAATTGGATCGACCAGAAAAAAGCCATTTTTCAAACAGTCTCCAAATTTGACAAAATCAGTTTATTGGGACCGTATCATCAAAACAAAGCTAGATTTATTTTTCGGGAATTTTTGGATACAGTATGTGGCCCTGGTAAATTTAAATGTACGTTCAAATCTAATATTTAATGTTTTATATTTTAATTTGAAGAAAAACTATTAGAAACAGTCGAATGGGCTTATGAAACATATTCCTTTGTGTCCGGAATGGGGGTATTTAACTAAGGGCGACATTCGTTGGGTTGGATTTGGAATTCAGATGTGAAAACAACATTTTTGGAATTAAATAAATAAAATAATTTAAATATATATATATATATATATATGAGCCAATAGAAATTCTCCAACCCTAATATTCATTTAAACGAAAACTCGTAACCCCTCAATATCGAACGACGACTCCCTTTCAATCCTTCTCTCCCCAATAACTTGCGATTCCCTCAAACGAAATTCTGTGATTCAAGAGGGAAATTTGTAGAGAATCTTATCCTCTTTAAATCCATACAACCCTCGCCTTCCATCGTGGTGTGTTTTGCTTGGATCAAGCTCCTGAAGAGCCAATGCGTCGCCTTTAACAACGCCGCTATCGTTATGTCGAGCTCGACTTGGAACACGTCGCCGGAAAGCCTGCTCCAAGCTCTACGATGTGATATCATCCGATCGTGGCCAAGCTTAACGGATTTGAAGAAATTTGCAAACCTAGTTTTGAATCAAACTGAAAGGTAACGGCTTTTATATTTGTAAAAGGTTTTCAACATATAAAAGCATTGCAAAGTTGGATTACCGAGTAAAAATCATATCTTTTTGATACGATGTCGAAATCACATGAAACATGAACCATTGTGATCGTGGCAACGTCTTCTACATTCTAGAAGAGACTAGAATGCATTTGGAGATCTCTACAAAATTAGAAGGAGTGGAACCCAATGTGGGATTTCTAAATCCAAATAAAATGGAGAAAAATATATTATGTTGCAGACGGGGCTTAGTAGCTCCTGACACTGTCGTCCACAGACCATGGACCATTTATTTGATTGTGGTGTGAAATTGATTGTGATTGTGAATGATTGATTGTGGTTGCAACAAAATTGATTGTGTTTGTGGTAAATTCATTGTGTGGTGAAAATGAATGGTACTGTGGAAATTATGAAAATGAAATTATTGTAATGCTGCAGGGCCTAGGTTAGTAGAGGAGCCGTGCTCAGATACGGTGCCGGTGCTAAATACCCTGCCGTTGTAATACCGAAATTTGTAGAAATGAACTATATAAAATAGTTGTTGTGTTGAATAAATTGTTTGAACAATAAAATTAACGTTTTTATTGTATGTATGAACCACTAAAAATATTCATGTGTTGAATAAATTGTTTGAACAATAAAATTAACATTTTTATTATATGTATGAACCACTAAAAATATTCATGTGTTGAATAAATTGTTTGAACAATAAAATTGACATTTTTATTGTATGTATGAACCACTAAAAATATTCATGTGTTGAAAAAATTCTTTGAACAATAAAAATCACATTTTTATTGTATGTATGAACCACTAAACATACTCGTGTGTTGAATAAATTGTTTGAACAATAAAATCACATTTTTATTGTATGTATGAACCACTAAAAATATTCATGTGTTGAATAAATTGTTTGAACATTAAAATTAACATTTTTATTGTATGTGTGAACCAATAAAAATATTCATGTGTTGAAATAAATATTTGTTTGGTAAAAATATTAATTTTAACATGTTTAAGAAGTATTAAAAATAGCCATGTGTTGAAATAAATGTTTGTTTATTAAAAAAAATCATTTTTAACATGTATATGAATTATTAAAAATGACCATGTATGGAAATAAATATTTGTTTGCTAAAAATATTATTTTTAGCTTAGATATGCATTTATATACAAATTGTTGAACATGTTATGGATAAACTGCTAAGAAGAGGAATAAAATTGTATGCCCAACAAATAGGTAAATGTTTATTGTATTTATTTAGGTTTTGATGACTTTATGAGCCGATTGGCAAGCCGCTTGGCTTTTTCTTTTTCTTTTTACTGATGAGAGCCCTGCGAGGCAAGTTGCGGTTTTTCAAACCCTCCCCGTACAAAGGATATTATAGCGAAATTTTCCGAAATTTAAAGGCATTTGCCAAATTTTTGAAGTATAAATGGTTTGGAAATCATCGAATGAATTATATTTTTATTTAAATAAATATAAATTAAAATAAAACGAATAACGATGCTACAGTTCACATTTTGGAATCATAATTTTAAGCGATTATACTGAGAAATCCGACCATCGGATTTTCCCAAACCGTTGGATCCGCTTTGAAAAGATCTTTCAAACGATATAAAATTTGTTGAGATCCAACGGTTAGATTTTGTGAACTGTTTAATTCAAATTTGAATGAAAGCAGCGCCAGTGCCGTTGAATGACCTGAAACGTCGTTCGACGAAAATGGGCTATTTTTATATAAATAAAAATAGCGATAAATCGTTATAAAATGTTATAAATGATATGGAATGGAAATAAACCAATTTTACTTAGTTTATCAGATATTTTGATGGTTGGATGTATTTGACATGAAAATTATATTAATGAACTAAAACGTGAATGTCAAATAGTTTAACCATGAAAAGAATTGATTTGAATTCTATGTATACGTGAATTATTTGAAAAGGCCGAGTTAATTCTCATTTCAAATAATTGATCAATGATAAAAGTCGAAGATATGAAGACGGTGCAAGACCGTTGATCTTCACATCATGTGGACTACTATTGATGCCATAGATATGGGTAGCTCCCTTGATGAGGTTACAGTGGTAGTGGTTTGGATGTACTTGTTGATTGTCCGGATGTGCGAAGGCCTTTCTTCCGCATTGGACATATGGAACGAGGAATAAGGTGCCTCTGATTTTGTTCAGACCCAAAATGGATTAGTAAATGGATGCGTGTCTGACATTGGATTTCATTCTGTGTTGATTGATGTCTATTAAATATATATTTGTTTGGTGGCGGAGAATTTATTCTCTTTCTTAACACCCTTCTCTAAGACGTACGAGCTTAGAGGTTATATATCGAAAGACATCAGTCGCATGGCGTGAATTATCAGTGTGGCATGCAGAGATGCAGTGATTAAGGCAATTGTTGAAAAGCAGAGCCTTGTTGTTGATGATCAAAGCACGACTTTAAATAGCATAGCTTTGTGTATAGCGTTAATTCGCCAGCCTCACACCCCAGTGTGAACTAGAAATGGGAGATGACCTCAGTGAGGACATGCGTTTCTTTTTAGCTAGGAGTGGTGTCATGGTATGGATCCCAGACATTTTTACTTATGTGGAAGATGGAAAGCGTGGCGCCTCGGATATATCGGTCACTACGGGGTCGATGGATGGTATGGTCAATATATTGACCAGATTTATGCCCCATAGGGCGGGGAAACGTATTGTTCAGGAATAACCAATCCACTAACGTAAGTGTGGACCGACCCTGATGCTCCAAGGGTCGATGCATTCTGATCCTAAGGCACGGGCTAGAGTGTCTCGAATTCGGTAAGGACGATCCCTTGCCTTGGTTCATGATGGAAATCTAACTTGCAATATGACATTGTGCGGTTTTGATTGTAAACCTATATGGCGGCATTGTGGCATGGGACGCTCATGTCGTCTATGATTGATATATTATGATTGAAATTGTTTTTGAAACATATATGCATTAGTAATAATATCAAGTGATTTTGATTTATACGTATCAAGCATATTTTGGCCATTATAGCATAAAACTCTATCCTCCGGCTTGCGTTGCACTGTGTGATGGGACCTGAGTCTTACATGGCTTCATTTCTCTAAAAAGCATTGCATTGTTTAAATGATTTATTTTATTTCATGCACTGGCAATCCAATGGAGTAAACCCGTTCCGCATTAGCGGCGTGGTCCAGTGATTGACCTATTATTGAATAGGTTAAGTAAGATTTCTCATACCAGTCCCATGACTGACTCGTAGTTTGTTTCACTTTGCAAACTCGGGTGCCCCTATTTTCTATATGGGCAGCCTTGTATTCAGGTTTTAGCAGGCTTATTCTGGATAGCTGGGGAGACTGAAGATGGATTCTATCATTCCTATTAGACTGTTTCAGATTGCATTATGTATATTATGTTTGATTCCACTGTAGACATTTTATATTAAGTTGAAACTGTATTCTGTACTAAGTATGACCCTATTATGTTATGTAACTCTGATTATTATATTATTTCCAGTGTAAATTGATGTACATTATATAGTGTAATGCTATATTTCCGTTCTGCTGTTATTGTTTATGTGCTATATTCCGATGATTATCCTTGCTTCCGTGGCATGGGGGTTTGGGTTATCATAAGTTGGTATCAGAGCTATGGTTAACCTTTGCTCTGGAATATAACATGTTAACGAACTCGTCAGACGTAGAATCAGTAGTATTCTAGGGCGAGTAACTCATTATAGATAGGATCAGTAATGTCCTAGAGTGAGTATAGCAGAATAAAATACACCCCAATAGATGCATTTATAGTTAAATATATGTCTCTATACTTTGCAATATCTTTTCTGTTGGCCTGACTCTTTGTCTGCTATTTGCAGACATAGTAGAAAATGAGTTGCAGAAGCAGAAGAAGTAATTCTATGGTTCAACAATCTAATGAGCCAATTGTGCTACCACAGCCAGAATCAGATCTAGAAGTTCTAGTAAAGAAGTATCAAAATCTGGGTGAAGTACCATTCTTGGGCGAAGAATACGTTATTGAAACACAAGCATGGATGCGTTCTTGTGAGAGAATTTTTCAGGGCTTACAGCTGAGAGATGATCAGAAAAGAATGCAGGCATCTTGGGCACTGAAAGACGAAGCTTTAATCTGGTGGGAGACCATTACTAGGGATAATCCAGAAGGTAATATTACCTTGGATAAATTTAAAGAAATTTTCAAAGAAAGATTTATTCCTCCAGAAGCAACTGAGCGACTATATGATGAGTTCCACCATCTGAAACAAGGAGATATGTCCTTTCAGGAGTAGCAGAATAAATTCAATGAACTTTCTCATTTTGGCCCAAAGCTAATTGAAAATCCTTTGAGGAAGAATCTGAGATTTATTAACGGACTTCAAAGAAGGTATGAAAGTAGAGTAACTGCACATGTGAATCTTCCTTTTTCTAAGATGATACAAATGGCTTGTCGCTACGAGAATCTCGATAAGCAAGGTGTTTCGGAAGATGAAGGCAGTTCTAGCAACAAAAGGAAGTTTGAAACTGATAGTCCTGAGGCAACTACGAAGCATGAGGCCAGTAGGAAGCTTAAAGCCAATAAGAAAGGGGTCAAATCTAAGAAAGAACCATTAACGACTACCACATGCTCTAACTGCAATTAAGTTGCAAATCTTTAAAGAAACGAAGGAATGTTGGATCTAAATCCAGTAAGAAGTTTCAAGAGAGCAGGGGATGCTATAATTTCCATCAGGCATGTCATCTTGCAAAGGATTGCCTGCTATTAAAGAAGTCAGAAGTAGCTCATGTATATGAAGTAGCAGAAATTCCAGCACCCTCGACTAGTAGGGAAAAGCCAGATGTTTTGGAAGGCACGCTTGCTGTCAATAATATTCCAGTTAAAGTATTATTTGATACGGTTGCGTTCTAAAGCTTTATTTCAAGTAATTTGGTTAAGAAATTGAATTTAAAAGTGAGGGATCTTAAAGAATCCATCATAGTTCATAATTCGATAGGAGGTTCTCTTGTTCTCGGTTCGTATTGTAGAGTGCCCGTTTCTTATTCCCGTTACCAGTTTTCCTTCGATCTAATTGTTATGGATCTTACTGAGTTCGATATTATACTTGGATTAGATTGGTTAACTAAATTTGAAGCCGAAGTTAAATGTGCTGAGAGAATAGTTAAAGCTAAAACTAAATTCGGAAAATACATAACAATACCGTGTGAAGGTCCAGATTCAGATAGAAAAGAATTTTGGTATGCTCTTGATGTTTCTCATGCTTCTATAGAAAAAATTCCTGTCGTCAAAAATTATGTGGGTGTGTTTGAAGAAGTGGATAGCTTACCTCCGCGTAGAGAAATTGATTTCAAGATCGATCTAATTCCAAATGCAAGGCCAGTAGTGCACGCTATTCAGAGAATGACCTCGAAAGAGAAAGAATAATTTAGCGACCAAACTCGACAATTGTTATGGAAAGGTCTGATCAGGCCTAGTTTTTCGAATTGGGGGTGCAGTAGTAGTGTTTGCTCCTAAGTCAGACGGTACTCTCTGATTGTATGTTGATTACCGAGACCTCAATAAGCAGGCGCTCAAGAATAAATATCCATTGCTGCGAATTGATGATTTATTAGACCACTTGAATGGAGCACAAGTGTTTTCAAGAATGGACCTAGCTACAGGTTTCCATCAACTGTGAATTGCCGAAGAATGTGTGTTCCTTTGACACCTCTCAGAGGTCTAGACTTATTTTATGAGTGGTTAGTAATGCCGTTTGGCTTGTGCAACTCTTCAGCTTATTTTGTTGATATAATGAACATAGGATTTCGCGATGTGTTAAATAAATTTGTTTTGGTTTTCATTGATGATATTTTAATCTTCTCTAAGTCAGCTAGTGAGCATGCAAAACATTTAGAACAAGTGTTGGAGATTGTAAGAAAGAACGTCTTAAAAGCTAAATTTTCTAAATGTATATTCTGACAAGAAGAAGTGAAGTTCTTTGGTCACGTAGTATCAAAGGAAGGAATCTTAGTGGATCCAAGCAAAATTACAGCTATTCAAGATTGGAAGCAACCTAGTACAACCACAAGTTAGAAGTTTTCTAGGATTGGCTAGTTATTATCGGAAATTCTTAAAGATTTTTCGAAGCTATCCAGTTCATTAACGAAACTTACAAAGAAGCACGCAAGATTTAATTGGACTCCAGAATGTGAGGTGGCTTTCCAAGAGGCATTAGGATTAACTACTGCTCTAGTATTAACATTTATCGATGGCAATCAAGATTTGACAGTCTATACAAATGCTTCTCTTGAAGGTGCTGCTGCGGTATTAATGCAAAGAGGCCAAGTAGTTTCTTATGCTAGCCGTCAGTTGAAGCTGCATGAGAAAAGATATGCTACCCATGATCTTGAGTTGTTAGCCATCATGTTTGCTTTAAAAATATGGAGGCGCTATCTTTTGGGTGAGAAGTTCGAATTATATACAGATCATAAGTCATTGAAGTATTTGTTCACCCAGAAGGATTTGAATTTGAGACAACAACGTTGGCTAGAATTTCTTGCAGCGTACGATCTAGATATTTTGTATACTCCAGGGAAAGTCAATGTTGTAGTTGATACGCTTACAGAAAGAATGTAATTATCACCAATCTAATTATTATGCTTGCATTGATTGACAAGATCTCTATTCTTCAGAAAGACGACGAATTTGTTCAGAGAATTAGCAAGCGAATTCAAGAAGGTAAAGCTTCAGATTTCTAACTGGATTGTAAAGGTGATCTGAGACTACAAGGGCGAATTTGTGTTCCAGAAGTTCTAGAACTCAGAGAGAGGTACTAGATGAATGTCACAAATCAAGGCTTAGTATTCATCTTGGAGTAAGTAAGATGTACAATGATCTCAAACGCATATTCTGGTGGAAGTCACTGAAAAGGGACATTTCTATATATGTTAGCAGGTGTTCTACTTGCTAGCAGGTCAAGAGTGATCAACAGAAACTTGTTGGATTGTTGCAACCATTGGAGATCCCAGATTGGAAGTGGGACCAAATTTCCATGGATTTCATAAATGGTTTGCCTAGAACCAAGAGAGGAAAGGACAACATATGGGTGACCATAGATCGTTTCATGAAGACCGACCATTTTGTTCCTGTCAGATCGACTAGAACAGCTCAGAGTCTTGCGCAGATTTACTTAAGAGAAATCGTTAGACTACATGGAGTGTCTAGAAGTACTGTCAGTGATAGATATCCAATTTTCGCTAGTAAATTCTGGGAAGCATTTCAAGAAGAGCTGGGAACAAAGATAAATCTTAGCACCGCATATCATCCTTAGACAGATGGCCAAACTGAGAGGGTGAATCATATATTAGTAGATTTATTACGGGCTTACATTCTTGATTTTGGCAGATCATGGGAAGATCACTTGCATTTGGTTGAGTTTTCATATAACAACAGTTATCAAGCAAGCTTGAAAATGTCACCATTCGAAGCATTGTATGGTTGACCATGTAGATCTCCTATATGTTGGGTAGAACCAGGAAATCGACTAGTACTGGGTCCTGATATGATCCGTGAAGCTTCGGATAAAGTCAAATTCATTAAGAAACGATTACAAGAAGCTCAAAGCCGACAGAAGAGTTATGCAGATTCTAGAAGAAGAGATTTGACATTTCCTGTTGGTGATTACGTATATTTGAGAGTTTCTCCGATGAGAGCTGTAGTCCAATTCGGGAAGACAGGGAAGTTGGCGCCTAGATTTATTGGTCCGTTTCCTATACTTGAAAGGACTGGAACTCTTGCCTATAGAGTTTAGTTACCAGACTGGTTGCCAGGAGTACATGATGTATTTCATATTTGTTAACTTCGAAAGCATGTACATGATCCAGATTTGATTGTAGAAGAAACAACGCAACAAGATTTGGATATTACTCCAAAATTAGCAGTGAGAAGAGAGCCACTGAAAATTATTGGCAAAGAAATCAAGGTTCTGAGGAACAAGAAGGTTCACTTAGTCAAAGTGCAGTATGGCGGAGATCCTAGGGACTATACATGGGAAACAGAAGATAGCATTAAACAGGCTTATCACAAGTGCAGAGTGGGCATCTCTGATTAGCTCTGGTGAAAGCTACATTTACAATTTGTTGTATTTCCGTTTTGTTTCCTACTTTACTATTGTTTCCTTTTCGGGGACGAAAAGTTTTAAGTGGGGGAGATTGTAACAACATAGAAAATCAGAACCAACTTAAAAATTTTATTTCGATTTATTTTGGCAGAAAATGCATCAGAATTTAAAAATTCCATTTTTAAATAAGAACAAAGCCCTTAAAAATAGCCATTTTGCAAACGACCTCCATTTTCGATGAAATCATTTTGGTTGGATCCGGAATGTCAATTTATTTCTAGGTTTTAAATTCCATAATTTTTGGAATTAATATGTGAGCGTGGCAAAAGAAAACATGTTTTGCAAATACAGTGCAAATTGGATCGACCAGAAAAACGCCATTTTTCAAATGGTCTCCAAATTTGATGAAATCAGTTTTGTTGGGACCGTATTGTCGAAACAAAGCTAGATTTATTTTTCGGGAATTTTTGGAATCAATTTGTGGCCCTGGTAAATTGAAATGTACGTTCAAACCTAATATTGGGTGGTTTATATATTAATTTGAAGAAAAATTATCAAAAATAGTCGAATGGGCTTACGAAACATATTCCATTATGTCCGTAATGGGGGTATTTAGCTAGGGTGACATTCATTAGGTGTTATTTGGAGTTCGGATCTGAAAACAACATGGAAATAAATAAATAAAATAATTTAAATATATATATATATATATATCAGCCAGTTTAAATTCTCCAACCCTAATATCATTTCAACGAAAACTCGTAACCCCTCAATATCGAACGGCGGCTCCCTTTTAATCCTTCTCTCCCCAATAACTTGCGATTCCCTCAACGAAATTCTATGATTCAAGAGGGAAATTTGTAGAGAATCTTATCGTCTTTAAATCCATACAACCCTCTCCTTCCGTCGTGGTGTTTTTTGCTCAGATCGAGCTCCTGAAGAGCCGCCGCATCGCCTGGAACTGCTCCGCCGTCATCACGTCGAGCTCGACGTGGAGCACGTCGCCGGAAAGCCCGCTCCAAGCTTACGATGTGATATCATCCGATCGTGGTCAAGCTTAGCGGATTTGAAGAAATTTGCAAACCTAGTTTTGAATCTAACTGAATGGTAATGACTTTTATATTTTTAAAAGGTTTTCAACATATAAAAGTGTTGAAAAGTTAGGTTATCGAATAAAAATCATATCTTTTTTACACGATGTCGAAATTACATGAAACAGGAACCATTTTGATCGTGATAACGTCTTTTACATTCTAGAAGAGACTAGAACGCATTTGGAGCTCTCTACGAAATTAGAAGGAGTGGAACCCAATGTGAGATTTATAAATTCAAATAAAATGGAGAAAAATATATTAGGTTGCAGATGGGGCTTAGTAGCTCCTGACACTGTCATCCATAGACTATGGACGATTTATTTGATTGTGGGGTGAAATTGATTGTGATTGTGAATGATTGATTGTGGTCGCAACAAAATTGATTGTGTTTGTGGTAAATTCATTGTGTGGTGAAAAAGAATGGTATTGTTGAAATTATGGAAATGAAATTATTGTAATGCCGCAAGGCCTGGGTTAGCAGAGGAGCCATGCTCAGACACTGTGCCGGTGCTAAATACCCTGCCGTTGTAATGCCAAAATTTTCTGAAATGAACTATATAAAATAGTTGTTGTGCTGAATATATTGTTTGAACAATAAAATGAACATTTTTATTGTATGTATGAACCACTAAAAATATTCATGTATTGAATAAATTGTTTGAAGAATAAAATTAACATTTTTATTATATATATGAACCACTAAAAATATTCATGTGTTGAATAAATTGTTTGAACAATAAAATTAACATTTTTATTGTATGTATGAACCACTAGAAATATTCATGTGTTGAATAAATTGTTTGAACAGTAAAAATCACATTTTTATTGTATGTATGAACCACTAAAAATATTAATGTGTTGAATAAATTGTTTGAACAATAAAATCACATTTTTATTGTATGTATGAACCACTAAAAATATTCATGTATTGAATAAATTGGTTGAACAATAAAATTGACATTTTTATTGTATATATGAACCACTAAAAATATTTATGTATTGAAATAAATATTTGTTTGGTAAAAATATTATTTTTAACATGTATATGAAGTATTAAAAATAGTTATGTGTTGAATTAAATGTTTGTTCATTAAAATCATCATTTTTAACATGTATATGAAGTACTTAAAATAACCATGTACATAAATAAATATTTGTTTGCTAAAAATATTATTTTTAGCTTAGATATGCATCTATATACACATTGTTGAACAGGTTATGGATAAACTGCTAAGAAGAGGAATAAAATTGTATGCCCGATAAATAAGTACGTGTTTATCGTATTTATTGGGATTTTGATGATTTTATGAGCCGAATGGTAAGACGCTTGGCAAGCCGCTTGGCTTTTTCTTTTTCTTTTGATTGATGAGAGCCCTACGAGGCAAGTTGCGGTTTTTCAAACCCCTCCCCGTACAAAAGAAGTTATGGCAAAATTTTCCGAAATTTAAAGGCATTAGCCAAAATTTTGAAGTATAAATGGTTTGGAAATCATCGAATGAATTATATTTATATATAAGTAAATACAAATTAAAATAAAACGAATAATGATGCTGCAGTTCACGTTTTGGAATCGTAATGTTAAACGATTATACTGAGAAATCCGACCATCGGATTTTCCAGAAACTAGAACCGTTGGATCCGCTTTGAAAAGATCTTTCCAACGATATAAAATATGTTAAGATCCAACTGTTAGATTTTGTGAAATGTTTAATTCAAATTTGAATGAAAGCAGCGCCAGTGCCATTGGATGACCTGAAACGTCGTTCGACGAAAATGGGCTATTTTTATATAAATAAAAATAGCAATAAATCTTTATAAAATATTATAATTGATATGGAAAGGAAATAAATCGATTTTACTTGGTTTATCAGATATTTTGATGGTTGGATGTATTTGACATGAAAATTATATTAATGAACTGAAACGTGAATGTCAAATAGTTTAACCATGGAAAGAATTGATTTTGAATTCTATGTATACATGAATTGTTTGAAAAGGCCGAGTTAATTATCATTTCAAATAATCGATCGACGATAAAAGTCGAAGATATGAAGACGGTGCAAGACCGGTGATTTTCACATCGTGTGGATTACTACTGATGCTTTAGATATGGGTAGCTCCCTTGATGAGGTTACAGTGGTATTGGTCTGGACGTACTTGTTGATCATTCGGATGTGCAAGGGCCTCTCTTCCGTATTGGACATATGGAACGAGGAATAAAGTGCCTCCAGTTTCGTTCAGACCCAGAACGGACTAGTAAATGGATGTGTGTCTGACATTGGATTTCGTTCTGTGTTGATTGATGTCTATTAAATATATATCTGTTTGGTGGCGGAGAATTTGTTCTCTTGCTTAACACCCTTCTCTAAGACGTACGAGCTTAGAGGTTATATATCGATAGACATCAATCACATGGTGTGAATTGCCAGCGTGGCATGTAGAGATGTAGTGATCAAGGCTTTTGTTGAAAAGTAGAGCCTTGTGGTTGATGATCAAAGCACGGCTTTAAATAGCATAGCTTTGCGTATAGCGTTAATTCGCGAGCCTCACACCCTGGTGTGAACCAGAAATGGGAGAGGACCTCAGGGAGAACATGCGTTCTTTCTAGCAAGGTGTGGTTTCATGGTATGAAGCCCAGATATTTTAACTTATGTGGATGATGGAAAGTGAGGCGCCTCAGATATATCGGTCACTACGGGGCCGATGGATGGTATGGTCGGTATACTGACAAGATTTACGCCTATAAGGCAGGGAAACATATTGTTCAGGAATAGCCAATCCACTAACGTAAATGTGGACCACCCTTATGCTCCAAGGGTCGATGCATTCTGATCCTGAGGCACGGGCCGCCTTGGTTCATGATGGAAATCCAACTTCCAATACGACATTGTGCGGTTTTGATTGTAAACCTATATGGCGGCATAGTGGCATGGGACGCTCATGTAGTCTATGATTGATACATTATCATTGAAATTGTTTTTGAAACATATATGCACAAGTAATTATATCAACTGATTTTGATTTATACGTATCAAGCATATTTTGGCCATTATAAGGTAAAACTCTATCCTCCGGCTTGCGTTGCATTGTGTGATGGGACCTGAGTCTTATAATGGCTTCATTTTTCTAAAAAGCATTGCGTTGTTTAAATGATTTATTTTGTCGACGTAAATCAAAAGTTTGCCATTTTTAGTGATTTTTCTTCTTATCAACTTTATTCTCTTTTCAATGATAATTACTCTCTTTATTTTGTCGACATAAATCAAAAGTTTCCATCTGTTATCCTCATCTGGTCAAACAGTATTATGCTAATTTGAATGGAAGTTTTATGAAGCAAAACGAAAACCAAGTTTGGTGCAGAGTTAAAGGAACACAAATTGTTTTATATTGCGAACTTTTGGGTCATGTTCTTGGTTGTAAGTTTATAAAAATAAATATTTTTACATTTCAAATCAATGAGGCCGATAAAGAGACTTCCCTTCATACTTTTGGAGGATATGATGATTTCGAATTTAGAAGTCATAATTTTCGTCCAAAGGAAAAAAGTGTTGATCTTCTTGTGGAACAATCCATTACTCCAACATCAGAAAATTACAACGATCCAACTCTTAAGGTTTGTAAAGCTCTTTTGGTCACTATGACATAAATTGGGCACAAGTCATACTTAATGAAATTTATCTCAGTGATCTTTCTAGCCATGAATACACTCTTTTCCATGATACCTATCTTATTCGTATCTTTATCTATTTTAGTGTCGATTTAAAAGGAAAGGAATTTTCTCCTTAAAAGACTTTCACTCTAGCCAATATTCATCTTATGCATATTCCCTTGACTTTTGAGTTAATGAGACACTTGCCCAAAAGGAATAAAGGCTCACTCGTGAAAACTAGATAAAAAAGAGGAGGAATGAGATGAATGGAAATTGAGGAAGAAGGAAAAGGAAACTTCTTTAGAGAGTATTGATCTCCCAGCTTGTCCAACTGCCAAAGATCTTCTCATGAACCAAAAGAAGATAATAGAGAATCAAAAAAATCCTCAAATGATCTATGAGCAAGAAATTCAACTTGATTTTAAGCAAAATGAATAAATTCATTGAGAAGATTGGAAGGAACTTGGACTATCATAATCACTGTCATCTTCATTTTCTACTTTCTAATCTTATATATCTTTATATATGTTGTATTAGCCTTGTAATTTAGTTTATTAAGCATTGTATTACTTTAATCTCGCATATTAATCATAATCAATGCTTAGTATGAATCAGAATCCTTGCTTTCTCTATCAATTATCCATGATAGCCTCAGGAGACCGATAAACGAAAGATATATAACTTATACACTAAAAAAAAATCAAATATCAAGCTTTTGCCTAAACATGCCAACATATCTCTACCCCCATGTAAAAATATAATGTCCAAAACTCAAAGAATTTTTAAAAAAAAATTGAACTTTGAATAATTAACTTGTGTCTGTTCATTTCAAACGACTTTATACCCTCATAAATACCAATTTAAATATGAAAGATGTAACATAACTTTATTATTTTCTTCTCTTTTCATTCCTTAACCTAAAATTAATTAATGCTCAATCCTATCCATAAACTTTCTGAAAATTTAGAACAAACACTTAAATCGTTTAAGAAAATACTCTCGTTCATACATCGAAATTAGAGGTGTTTAGAATTAAGTCAAATGTTATTTATCATGCGACGAAAAGGCACTTTGATGAAATTCAACGGATGATATCTTCACCTTCCAAGGATGAACCCAAAGCCAATCCTGGATGCACTACCGCCAAAGATGATGCTGCTTGGATTGCTATAAAGGAAAATCTCATCCTCGGCAAAGACGGTTGGGTTGAAGTGCCACATAATGTTTAAAATTATTTTTTGGATAATACATAAGTTTGGATTTATTATGACATATTGATTTATTGGTTTGCGTTTATAGGAATTGGAGTAGGCGAGATATAGGGACCATATGCCAAAGTTCAGGAGTCATTACGAATTTCGGGAGTCGTCGCAAAGTTCGGGAGTCATCACTGCTTTGGGAGTCATCGTGAATTTTGGGTGTCATCACGAATTCTGAGAGTCATAGATTCCGGGAGTCATATTTCAGAGGTGATAGGATACAAATTCACATCCCAGAGCTTTGGCGGTACAACTCACATCCTAGAGCTGTGGGGATACGAATTTGCATCCCAGAGCTAAAGGAATATGAATTCGCATCCTGAATCTATGGGGATACGAATTCACATCCAAAGCAGCAACGAATTCGCATCCCGGAGCTAATGGGATACAAATTTGCATCACGGAGCTGGGATGCGAAGTTCATGGTGGCTAGGCCCGATTTATGGAGGTGATCAATGCGAGCTGCATAGATTTTTGTAGTAATCAACACAAGGTGATCTAATGTTTGAGGAGGCTGATACGAAATGAAGCTGGTTTATTTTTTAGAGTGATCAGCATGGCACGATCATGTGTTTTGAGGTGATCGACAACATTAGGCAAGTGATCTTTAGCGTTGGTAAATTTCGTACCCAAGGGATATTAGATTCGGCTAGTGATCCGGTTCAAGTCTTCCAGTGCCAGAACCATGATTTGCCCGACCCGATCTCAGAGTTTTGCGTGCGCACACTTGGTACGGGATTTGTACTGTTTGAGAATAGTTTTGATTAGTCGTGACAATCATTCTCGTGCGACCCCATCTTGGCTTGATTCTTATGGATGTTGGCAATACTTTTGGGCCGTTGAACCACACGATGGGTCAAGTCATATAGGCCTGGACTGCTTTTGGTAACTAAACCAAAATGCCGGTTAACATAGCACTTGAATTTCAAAGAGAGTTTGATAGAAAATTGAAATAAAGGAGATGGTATAATTCTCTTTGAAGAATTTAAGAAATTAGGAAGAATAATGGAAATAAGAGAAAGGAAGAAGAAGATTATGAGACGTTAGTAAAAAAACTGAATTTTGAAGCTTATTTATAGTCTCCCAATAGTTAGATCCTTTCAGAATAGTTTTGGATTTAAAAGACACAACTTTTCAAAATTTTCATTTGAAAACAAATGGTACATATGTCGACATATCATTTTTTATATATCGACATCCCTTAGGGATTTTTCAAAAATAAAAAATTGAATTAAGGTAAATAACAGTTAAATAAATTATGGTAATTCTTGAGTTAAAACAAATTATATTCCTTTATATTAAGATAGAGTTCTTCAAGTAAATATATATATATATATATATATATATTAAAAGCATATATTAAGATGATTTAAAAATGATTAAAAACTAAATATAAAATGATATAAATGTATAATTATATATAAAACTATTAACATAAGAAATTTTTGAAATTTAGTAAAAAATAAGTAAGGAAATTGAAAACGTAAGTAATTAGTATTAAACTTATAAGTAAGAAACATTTGAATCAGTAGTTAAAATATATTAAGAAATAAATTATGATTTCAAAATAGGAGTTGAAATTAATTTTCAAAAGTTAAAATCGATTTTAAGAACAAATGGGTATAGATTTAAAATAAGGAAGTAATTTTGAAATTATTTGAAAATAGATTAAA
Organism: Allium sativum; assembly: GCA_030737875.1. Lineage (NCBI taxonomy): Eukaryota > Viridiplantae > Streptophyta > Magnoliopsida > Asparagales > Amaryllidaceae > Allium > Allium sativum. Next base: position 123,152,640 of record CM060912.1, on the reverse strand, counting down.
ATTAAGGAAGTACTTTTGATATCATTTAAAAATTGTGAGAAAAAATTTGAAATAAGAATTCAGTGCTAACCAGAGTTTTAACAAAAAAAAATCCAGGAAAAATTACTTTTTGTTTATTAAGCTATTGAGCTCTTGAATTCTTGATACTCGTGAGTCTTGTATTTTGAACTCTTCTTTCTTTGGTATCTTGAGCTCTAAACTGTACGGTCTTCAATCAATACCTGCGTATACTTCACGCATATACATACGTACATATATATATATATATATATATATATATATATATATATATATGTATTTATATATTCTAGAGTATAGTATTAGCATATATTTTATAACAATAATAGTTTAGACAAGGTTGTTATCATCAAAACCATCATTATAGCCATCTTAAACCCTAACAGTCTCCCCCTTTTTGATGATAACAATCTTGGTTTACAAAATATTCATACCTGGTGTCTTAATTCTCCAGTTACTCCCCTTTACTCCATTGATTCCTTCTGAAACTACCAACTCCACCTTAATCTAAGCCTTATTTTATAATTCTCTCCCTTTGTCATCAACAAAAACTATATTTATATGCCTAACCTATAATACTCCCCATAATATAAGACTAAACCTAGATTAACAGTTATTTTAATTATTCCCCCTTAAACTATGGCTAATTATATTAAACTAAATAACTCCCCTTGACTGTGACATACCGACTTTTTCATACCCTTTGAGTTGATAATTACAACTCACATCCTAACCAAATTGCACGAAAAATCAGATAGTTCGTAGAAATAAGTTAAAGAGCGAGAAAACAAAGAAAGATTAGAAAAGAATAAGAAGGATCCAACACAACACAGAGTCTCACATCATAGCTGAATAAAGAATAATACAGAAGTAACTTCATTGAGAGCTTGAAATAATACTTACAATCATCATATTACAGTAGTAAAAAAAATCTAGATAGTTTTAACAACCTGTCCTCAAATACACCACATAGCAGAATAACACTATATAATTCATGTGTCCGAACTCCTCCAGCTCACTTCTGGATTTAACAACATCCAATAACTGGACCTGAAAGTGCTCGGTCTGACCCGAGCATTACAAACGCCACAGATCAGTCTGGTGAACTAGTGTGAGAAAACTCACTAAGTTTAAATAACATCCTTATTGATTCTAAAGTTCAAAATCCAATTGAAAGAAAAGGATAATCGTAAGACCAATCCACATATAAATACAGATGGTTTTTACCTTACAATAACCAAAAACATTTGTTTTATGAACTCTTCTGATATTATAATAATGTCAATCAAATAAATAACCTTCTAGCAGAACGCTTGCATCTCACGCTCCACATATATAGTATATAATAAAAAACACAGGGCGCTTATTGGAGATTGGATTCCGACTATGACAAGGTATGGAACCACATTCCGATCCGTGTACTGTAGAGGGGATACACTGGGCTTCAACAAGAACATCTTGCAACCCGGCCACACATGAACGACCAGTCATTCAGCTTGAGTGTACCAAATGTATTATCACCCACGGTTCATGGCCATCCAACCGTCCTGAAATATACATAATCTACATAAGAACAAATGGACCTACTTGTGTGCAACCCAACTAGCCATGCTGCCTGCCCGATTTTTGTCATTTCCCGGTTGATGTGGCTTAAGGCTACATTTGTTTTCTAGAACAACATGCCACCATTTACTTTGAATGCCACATAGTCAAACCCGCCAAATCACAAATTGATTTCCCCAAAAATAATACAAGTATAAAGCTAACAGAAAGGAATTTCTCTGCCATGAAACGTAAACACATTTCAGGTAATCAACCCATAATCTGTTAGGCATACTCTGTTAGACATTCGTTCATACAAGTCACACAAGAAAAGGATGATCCGAAGGCACCCTCCTACCACATCCAAAGGACCAGGAGCGAGCAGTCCATGCAAATCTATAAATTCTCAACCATGGCAGAATCACATCACAATAGCACTGATTGCAATCCCAGAGAACATTCGACGAGTAATCTTTCCACTTATGAAGATCCATGTTCTTCAATTGCTTCATCTTGATCAGCATCTTCCATGTTTTCGTATTTGCTGGTCAGAATGATTTTTGAAATATAAATTTGATCCCGGCCTTTCCGTACCAACAATCATATTGGCCAGATTGGATAGTCGGTTATTTAACTATCAAATAAACAACCATTCAAAAGAAAATGAATTCACTGATTCAATACTCAGCATCATTTAACCTCTTTAATTAACCATCGGTTAATTAAACATCTAAAATCTTTAAATCTTTCAACATTTGAAAATATTTCCATTTCTATTCTATTATTCAATTTAAAACATGGTCTTTAAAACCATTAACGCTCATTAACTCACTTCATTTAACCAATCCTCGCTGTCGAACTTGACCATTCCTTAGTCAACAATGAAGTCAATCAAGTTAGGGAATAATTACCTTTCAGACCTTAATCGAACAACATTATTAACTTCAAAATAGACAATTTTCACAATTTTGAATAACAATAACATTCACTCTCGTAGCTCTTGGATTCAATTTAAGAATCCTTTTCTTTTACAGAAATCATCGACTGTAACAATAGCGTTATAACCCACGCTTCCAAAATACTTAACTTTTTAAAATATACTTTTATTCCTTAATATAAGTAAATAAATATATTATAATTTTAAATAAATAATTAAATCTTAGTTAAAACAGAAAGTAAATAGTATTTTCCTAAACTCGACGTAGTCAAACTTCCATATATAACTCTTTTTTCGAATAATCTTTTATTCAGTAAGTATTTTGAACTTCAGAATAATCTCCTCTGATTTTTATTCTAAATTTTGGAATAATCTCACATGCATTTAATATTTCGAACTTCGGAATAATTTCTGATTCTGAACTTTAGAATAAATCTCTTCGTTCAGGTCAACTCCATTTGGACTTCCTTGGGATTTACGATTCCCATTTTAAAACTCATTTGGACTCTTAAAATCATATACAACATTAATCCATTTAATGAATTAAATCTCCACATTATCACTTTGATTATTATTAAATAATAATCTATTTCAACATGTTTTCTCAAATTGGTTTACTTTTTCTCCTATAAAGGTAATTCAAATAATAACCACCTTTAATAATAATTAATGATTCATAATTGACCCCCATTAAAACAGTTGACTTAGACAACTCAAACCATAGTTAATTTGTTAACAAATTTCAATCAATCCGTTTAAATTAATTAATAAATTCCATTTTGGTCATTACTTACCTTTATAAGTCACGTTATAAACTCGTTTTCATTAGTTGAAATCATTAACAGTCTTAGTCATAAGAATTTGGTTTTCAAATAATGTTTCCAAAAATGTTCATTATTTATGGAAAACCCTTTTCATTCCCTTTTTAAATAAATTTTCCAAGTGCTTACGATTTCGTTAACTCATTCCAATCTTTTGAAATCTTGTAAATTCCATTTACGACATTTGTGTGTTCTTGATACTGTAATTCATTTATACGTTCAGTTATAAAACCACTTAACCCTTTATATAATAATAATATCCAAAAATTTCCAGTTACTTATAATTTTAAATGATTATAAAAGCGTAATTAACTTTGGTGTCTCAAACAAAATCATATTTCAAAATCGATTACGAAGAAATTTTTGAAAACGTTCTGAATTTGATTTAATATTGATTCCAAAAAAAAAACTTTACTCCTATCGATGGTGCTAAAGAGGCAAATGTTTACTAAAGTGCGAAACCGTGAAATATCAATCAATTCCACATTCAATAACAATATATATCTCAATTTCAATATGATAATATATTTATTTTTATTCATCACAATAAATGGAAATAAACGGATTAACTAATAGTGGTCAACAATCAATTAACAACATCCATTCAAACAACTCATTTATTTATTAAATACGTTATATATTATAAACGTAACCAACAAGGTAAATTACCTCATTTGGATTATAATCATTAAAATACCGATTTATTTGAATTAAATTATACAGAAGTTTAATTTAATCAACAAGTAATAAAAATATTCAGCATCCATGCAAATAATCATGCAATCATCAGCAAACATTGCACACAATCAAGAAAACATTGCAGACATTTAATTTGACTAAAAATCCTAGCTGCATCCAAATGCGTTCAAATCAGTTCTAGAATGAGGCGTTCGTCACGGTGATTCCAACATCTCCTGTTTTGGTCCAATTCTGTTAACATCTAAGCACATGATGCAATTACGATTACAGTTTTAAATTAAATAAATAAACCTTAAATATATTTGTAAATTATTAACTAGGACTAGGTTATCAATTTCTTCATTTAGTACTTACATAATTCGGCCCGTATGTATCTTTTCCTTCGTCCCGCTGCTGTGTTTATTAGAGTGAGACCCCCTTTCACACCCACTCTCTTCGTTTTGACCCATGCAATTCTATTTTTTAATCAATGGGCCCAAGCCCAATGCTTTAGCCTAAGCTCCACCTCATCTCCACAACAATTTCTTTCTCACTTGATATTCAAAACGCCAACTAGTCATGCTCCCATATTCTCTTTCGAACATGCCTTTTCAATTTTCTACAGTACCTTACTTCTCTTTTTTTTTAATCACAGGCTTCAGACCCACAAATTTTCCATTCACTTCGTATTTTACCCACTTCTCCACGCACACATTCCAAAGCCACCAGTCCAAAGCTATCCCATTTTCTTAATCAATTTATTTCCCACTAATTATTTTTTGTTTAACTTAACCGGCCCGCTTAATCTACCTAGGAAGTTCACAATGCTGATCCCTTACCTGCTTCATTTGTTCCTATTTGCTTCAACACCCTGTAACTTAAAACACACAGTGACTATTGCCATGTCGCGCCGCCATCATACCCTGGGACCGTGATCAGAGACCACCGCTGCTCCGCCTCAGCCTCGCCTACCTGCACTCCAACCCTGGACTGTCCTAGCCTTTCTATTCATCAATAGAAACCCCATGACCAACAAATACTTCGAGGTCATTTATGGCAAACATATTCACTCATACCGCATCACCGCCTCACTAAACTTAACCTATTTGCTTTTGAATACTTGTCAAATTGATCCATGAATTTGAAGAAAATGGAGGAAGTAATGGGCGAGATTTCGGGCGTTCTTCTCATCAGGGTAGAGGATTCAGTTTCATTTGTTATGTTTGGAACGAACGAATTGATTCAGCGATAAATAAATATACATATATATATAGGTGAAAAAATATAGGATATGAACCATGTCCTTTTCACATGTACAAGTAGGTTGCCACTTTTTCTTCTTATAGGTCAGGCTGGAGGTTCTTAGGTCGGCCGTACTTACGGGAAAGAAATGAATTTTAGGCTTGCGGAAACATTTAGGGTAGGTTGTATGTATGGGGGAGTTTCAAGAAATACTTGGTTGGCAAGGTATTTATATGACTAGCAGCCAAGAAACCAAAAAAGTTGAGACGCAAGAAAATGAAAGTAACAGTGGGGAAATTAGATTAGAATAAATTAATTAAATATATAATGTATACATTAGTCACTCAATCGGCGTTTTAATTTTGTAAGGCCATACACGCATCCTGAAATAATGAAACTAGACACACTGCTATATCTTGACATTTCGAATACAATGGAATTAGTTTCGTTGAACTCCGACTCCATTTGTATAATGGCTTCATTTTGATTCCAATATATTCATCGATTCACCTTTAAATTTCGTCCGCTGACAAAACAACTCCTATTGGCTCCAAATCGGAAATCCTACCATAATTAGCTACACGTATTCCAATAAAACTCATTTCATCGAAAACAAAGGTTGTTTGGAAAACAGCTATTCTTAAGGCTTATATAATACCGATAAAATATTTAAATTCCAAAACAACTCAAATTAATAATAATAAATCAATACTATCGAAAATATCGGTAAAGACCCGAAAATTCCCGCCCTTTGAATTGACCATAAAGCACAGAGGTCTGATTCAAAGGTTGGAAATCCTAAAATACTTTAACTTTGGGAATACAACACATTAGAACAATAACAACAGACTTTTCTTACATCATGATAATATAACCTCAGAGTACAGAATATCAGAGTACATCGAAATAAGAAATAATACAGCGGAATAATAAATTACATTGAATTTAATACAGTACACAGCGGAAGACCTTCTATGCTCTGGACACAGCTTTAAGCTTCGATCCAGAATCCTGTTCAAGAGATTAATATCTACAAAAAGCTACTCGACTACCCTTGTGGAAAATATGGGCACCCGAGTTTGCCAGTGAAACAAACTACAGGTCAGTCATGGGACTGGTATGAGAAATTTAACTTAACTAATCTAATAATAAGGCTAATCACAAGACCACGCCGCTAAAGCGGAATGGGTTTACTCCATTGGATTGCCAGTGCATAAAATAAAGTAAATCGTTAAACAACACAATGCTTTTTAGAAAAATGAAACCATTATAAGACTCAAGCCCCATCACACAATGCAACGCAAACCGAAGGATAGAGTTTTACCTTATAGTGGTCAAAAGATGCTTGATACGATAAAATGGATTTGGTGTTATTATTAGTGTATATATGTTTCAAAAACAATTTCAATCATAATGTATCAATCATAGACGGCATGGGTACCATATATCATGTCGCCATACTAGTTCTACAATCAAAACCGCATGGTGTCGTATTGGAAGTTGGGTTTCCATCATGAAATCGAGGCTAGGGATCGTCCTCTCTGATTTGAGACACTCTAGCAAATGCCTCAGGATCCCCCGCAGTGAACCTTTGGATCTTCAGGGCCGGTCCCCACCTAACGGTAGTGGATTGGCAATTCCTGAACACACGCTTCCCGGTTCCTTTGAACCTCCATATGGCCACTAACAACCTATAAATCCGAGGTACCTTAATCCATCATCCACATAAGTAAAATGCCATACAGTTTGACACTACCCCTAGCTAGAAAGAAACGTGTGCACTCCCTGCAGTCCTAATCCCGTTTTTGACTCATACCGGGGTGTGAGGCTCGCGGATTCACGCTATACACAAAGCTATGCCGTAATAGGCTATGCTTTGATCATCCCACAAGGCCCCACTTTTCAACAAAAGCTTTGATCCATGCATCTTGGCATGCCACATCTTCAATCCATATCATACCATTGATTTATGCCAATATATAACCTCTAAGCTCGTGCGTCTTAGAGAAGGGTGTTAACCACCAAACAAATATAAATTTAGCAGAGATCAACGAATACAGTATAAAGGAATACAACGTCAGACATACGATCTATTTACAAGTCCGTTCTAGGTCTGAACGAAACCGGAGTCGCCTTATTCCGCCCCCCATATGTCCAATAAAGAGGTGAGGTGCTCGCATATCCGACAATCAACAAGTACGGCCAGATGGCTACCACTGAAGCCCCTTCAAGGTAGCTACTCCCATCATGGGTCTCAGTAGCAACACATCCATTCGATGTGAAGATCGTCGGTCTTCAATCACCGTCTTCAACTCTTCGACTTAGATCGACGTATAATCATTTAAAATGAGATTTAACTCGGACTTTTCAAATGATCCTGTATTTTTTATTTTCAAAATAAACAAATCCAACTCGTATGTGTAACCCAACACAACTTCTTTTGCCTCAATCTGATATCGTATGAATAAGATATACTCATTACGATATTTCTTTTGAATTAAAATAAATTAAAATTTAACTAATGATGGTCATTAATGTTTAATTTCTTGATTAGCCTAATTAATTTTGGCCAAATCACTTATTTAGTACAAGGTTTTGAACGAAACCCTTCGACCTTATTCATTCGTCCACCGCGCCACCTAGTTGCACCGGACCTCTGACCAACTATGCCGCAACCACCACCTCTTCGAGCAACATCACCGCTGAAGCCGCGAATGCCATAACCTCTCCCATTCGCCAGAAAACCGAGTTGAACGAAAATGGGGCAAATCATTTTTCTCTACCGCCACTTCACCAGCGATGGCCGGACCATTAGGCATGGCCAGCTCCGCCTCTTTCATACCTTTCCCTTTCAGACACCTCGGCCCCAAAGCTAACGACGAACCCTCACAAAAACAACCATATCTCGGTTTTCATGAAATTTCGACCAACGGTTGAGCGTCCAACACGGATGAACTCTAAACGAAACAACTTTCCAGTTGGGAGTTTTTGCTAATTGTGGATGGATTGAAAGATTAAATTTTAGCCATTGGATTTGCAAAACTGGAGGCTAGGGTTATAACTTTGAGATTGTGGGCAAATGAGATGCTTATATAGGCTCTCAGAAACACTATTCATCGAGGTAAAAAAAAAACCTAACTCAAAACGAAATGTTCTAACTGTAGTTCATAGCTAATAACCCATACTCTAAACACAATGTAATTTGTTTGGGAAACTAATTCTATCATATTTACCAGCTATTCTTAAAATTAAATTATAAATCATTTTAATTTGAAATCGTTTATCGATACGTGTTTATATCGCGGAGGACCATATATCAACACTGATGGATACAAAAATTGAAATCTTATAATAATCGTGTATCCGACAATAATCGTAATACAGGATCATTTGAAATATTAGGTTATATCTTTCAAAATAAACATAATCGTGTATTTTTTATTTTCGATCATTTATTTATATTTTGTTATTAACAAAAAAAAGTATCATTTTAAACCATATATTTTGACGTTACATTGCGAAAACTAATTTTTAAACATACAGGAATAAATTCCATGAAACAATACGAATTATGTCAAAATTAAATAATTCAAACTCAAAGGCATATTTGGCTACATTTATTTATTTTACCTGGGAATCTCTAACTAATTATTACATTGATTTAGTGAAAACAATGCAAAATGCCAAACAAAGACAACAATTATCAATGTAGTTGCAAGCCCGTGTGCGTAACACGGGTTCACACTAGTATATATATATTTGAAAACCATTTCATATCGTTATTAGTATTTCGTAATGTTTTATCGCTATTTTTATATATATAAGAATAGCCATATTCATTCAACGACGCTTCGGGTCGATTAACGGCCTTGGCGTTGTTTTCTATCAAATTTAATTTACACATTTCTCGAAATCTAACTGTTGGATTTTAACAAAATTTATATCGTTGGAAAGATCTTCCCAAAGCGGTCCTAACGGTTCCAGTTTTGGGAAAATCCGACGGTCGGATCATTCGGTATAATCTTTTAAAGTTACGATTTCAAAACGCGAACTGCAGCAGCGCGATTCGTTTAATTCTAATTTATATTTATATATATAAATATAAATCGGTTGGCGATTTCAACTATTATGATCAATTCTTTTTATCGCATCTAAAATAACGATAAAAATGTCACTTTTATTTCTACTCTTTTTATTGTCCCTAGAACGACAATAAAAATACTTCTTTTAATTCTAATCTTTTTATTGAATAAAATATCAATAAAAATATCGCTTTATATTTATTCTTTTTGTTTACACTTAAAATGTAAATAAAGATATCACTTTACATTTTTTTTTTTCATTTGCATCAAAAGGTAAATAAAAATATAACCTTTTAATTCTAATCTTTTTATTGTCTCTATTCTGACAATAAAAATATAAATTAAATTGTATCTTTCTGATTACTTCTAAAATGTAAATCTCTTTTATTCCCATGTTTTTACTTACATCTAGAATGTAAAATAAAATACACCCTTTCAATTCATATTTTTATTTACATCTACAATGTAAATAAAAATATGTCTTTCATATTCATGTTTTTATTTACATCTAAAATGTAAATAAAACGCACTTTTTATTTCAAGTTTTTATTCACATCTAAAATGTGAATAAAGATGTACTTTTTATTTTCATATTTTATTTATATCTAAAACATAAATAGAAATATCCTTTCTCAATTCCTGTTTTTATCTATATCTAAAATATAAACAAAAATGTCAACTTTTTATAATCATGTTTCTTTTTTTTATTTGCAATAAATTTGCAAATAGAAATGTACTTCCTTTTCTATGGTTTTTATTTGCATATAAAAAGGCAAATAAAAATATACTTTTTTTTAATCATGTTCACACATACAAAATGTGCTTTTCCCTATTCATGTTTTTATTTGCAAATAATTTGCAAATAAAAATATAATCCTTTTCTCTATATTTCTCATATTACATAAAAATGTGTTTTTAATGTAAAACATGATTCCATAATAAAACATGAATCTTTTGTCTGTTTTAACATTACATTGAAAATATGATCTTTTTACTCTCAAAAGAGAATAATGCTAAAAGTGTTCCTAAGCCTTTATTCTATAATGTGAATATAAGTTTACTTCTTCATGACTACAATGTATATTCTTGTTTTAAACCTTTTTGATAAACAAAAATGTCTATTTTTGTTTAATCCTTTTTTTTACTGCCAAAGATGTATATTTTGGTTTAATCCTATTCAATGACCAAAAATGTGTACTTTTAGTTTCACTCTTTTTTTAATTGAAAAAAATGTATATTTTGTCTCATTCTTTTTAATTAACCAAAAATGTATATTTTTGGTTTCACTAATATGACACATTTATTTCCTTACATTTTCTTATGGATTCTAATAACACGTATAAGTCAATTTTATATATATTCACATTTTTCTAAGTATTTTAATGACATATAAAAGTATATTTTATATATTAACTTTCTTCTATGAACTCTAATGCCATACAAAAGTATATTATATATATTCACATTTTTCTATGACTTCTAATAACATATAAATGGACATTTATTAGTAATCAATTTTCTATGATATTCTAATATCATATAACATAATATTTTATATGTAAAACGTTTTCTGTGAATTCTAATATCATATAAAATAGTGTTTTATATGTAAATATTTCTTTTCTAGTGATTCACATTACAATAAAAATGTAATTTTTATTGTCATCTCTTTTCTAATGATTCATGTTACAATAAAAATGTAATTTTTATTGTCTATTCTCATATTTTACATAAAAATGTAATTTCTATTTCTAGTGTCTCATTTAAAAGTGGTTCCCTCAATTAATTGGCAATTCAAGTTTATTTTTGTTTCAACCTTTATAATTGACAAAATGTTTATTTTTGTCGTTACTACTTTTTATTGACAAAAAGTAAATTTTGTCGCTACTACTTTATACTGACAAAAATATGATTTTTATCGCTACTACTTTTTATTCTAATTAGACATTTCCAACATAAATGATCTTTTTATTCTAATTAGAAAATGACATAAATTCTGTTAACAAAAATATGATTTCTGTTTTGTTAACATTAATACATAAAAATGAGAATTTTCTTATGTCAACATTTTATACATAACAATGTTCCATTTCTAGTGTTAACATAAAAATGATAACTTGGTTTTGTTGAAAGTTCTAATTCAACAAAAATGATAAAAATGTTTAATTCAACAAAAAGGTTCATTTTTGCTATAACAATTTATTCAAACAAAATGATCTACAGGTTCATGACAATTTTATAATAACACACTATTGATCTGTATGTTTGCGATAATTTTTCAATAACATAATATTACCCATTTTACACAAATGTCAAATTTGGTGTCACTTTCTCAATGAACAAATATAATGCTTTTTGTTTAACCATTGTCTAGTATCACAAAAATGTCCAATTTGGTGTCACATAACTAATGAACAAAAATAGGGATTTTTGTTTTAACTAATTTCTAATCCAAATAAATAACACAGCAAAGTGATTATTTTTATTGATTTGGAAATTCTAATCCAAATAAAGAAATAAACAATAATGATCTATTTGATTGAAATGGCGATTCTATTCCAAATCAATAATATTACAAAATGGTTCATCATTTTCAACACATACAGATCTGTGTTTATACACCACAAACAACAAATAATTCAGTCACAATCACATCACAGCAGATCTAGGACATATATAAACAATAGTTACACAGCAATTAAATTAAATAGATTAATTAACTATTTAAAAAGAAGAAATCTCACATTGTTATTGTGTTCTGCGCTGTTCAGATCCAAAATTTGTCAAAAATTCAACTTGCTCAGAATCAGGTATAGTCAGTGTCATCGCGTAGATCTCGGTCTCACGATCATGGCGCACCTGAAATCGTTCCGTTTCGAGTTCGTATGAGCAAGATATGGATTAAACAAGATTGGAAAATTTTGAATTAAAATAATTAGTCAACCTAAGTTCGAAAAAGTCAACCCTTCTCTCCATCTTCTCCACCACGTTCAAAACCGTTCCTTTCATCTTTTTGAACCCATTGTGTTTAAAACTAGGTCTCCCATTTTTGATTAAATCTTGAAGTTAGACAACGATCAAGTGACACCACGTCGAAGAGGGAGGAGGGGGAAGCACAGCGCCCTAGGTGAGGGGAGGTGCGGTGGGGCCATGAGGGTGCGATTTGTGTTGTTTGGCCGCGGGTTATGAGGAGGATTCCGGCTAAATCACTTGTCTAATTCCGATCACCACCTGATGGAATTAAAGTTTTTGCAAATCTCTACAATTTGTTCTTAAAGAAGTGTTTGATTTTAGTGAGAGAATTGAGAGAGATTAGGTAATCAATTTCGGAGCTTTTTGTCCAGAATAACATGGGATGGCGGCTGCGTTTTGGTAGGGGAGGATTAGGGTTGGGATTAACTAATATTTATATTATTTTAATCACTGATTAACCCGATTAAGGCCCGTTTAGCAACTTTGTCCGATTTCAGCCCAACAACCGTCGTTCTTAACCATTAACCCCCGTTCCGGACTCATCTGGCTATGTCCTGCAGGCCCAAATGATCATCTTGACCCCCCTTTCTCAATTTTAAAATATTATTCATTTATTTAAAATTCAAACGTACATAAAAATTCACCGGGGTCACATACGGGCTAAGAAAATTCCAAAAAAAAAAATATTTGGCTTCATTATGACGATACGGTCCTAACAAAATTAATTTCGTCGAATTCTGAGACTATTTGAAAAATGGCTATTTTTCAGTCGATTAAATTTGACTGAAACTGACAAAACACATTTTCTTTTGCCACGCTCACATATTTGTTCAAAAAATTCTGGAAAATTGAACTTAACAATAATTTGACATTCCGGTTCCAACAAAAGTGGTTTCGTCGAAAACCGAGGTCGTCTACAAAATGGCTATTTCTAAGGCCAATATATTATATTAAAATATATATAAATTCTACAGCGACTTTTCTAAATTTTAAAACGGACATATCTTTCAATATATAAAGTGAAATTTCAACTTTTCAGATTCGTTAGAAAGATATGATTAAACAAATTTAAATATTTCTGGTTTTACTCAATTCTGATTTATTTTGAATCCTGTACATTCAGTTAAAGTTCAAAATCAAAATTTCAAACTACAGTGTTGTTTTATACTCCTTTTATAATTAAATTAAATTCTTATATTTTAACTTCGATTAAAATAAACTTTTCGATGTTATTATTTAAAATAAATTATTTTAAATATTAAAATCCATTAAAATTTCTAAAATAAATTTTTTTGAATTGGCCCCAAAATTCCGAGTTGTTACTATCCAAGTGGAATAACAAATAACTCTTGATTACACTAATATGGATTTAAATATCAATATCCAGAAATTCAGGTTAAAATGATATTCCATTTATATACAGATTCCTTTTATATTTATTAATAAATCGTTATAATTTATAAGCGATTTCATAGCGACTATTTGAAATTTTGATATAGACATAATTCACAATCTATATGATGAAATCTTGATTTTCTATTACATTAGAAAATTATTATCCAATAGATTCAAACGTTTCTTGTTTCACAGAAATCCGACTTATATCGGATTATGTATATCAAATTAAAGTTCATAACTCAACATTACGAACTAACACGCCGTTTCGAGCTCGTTTTAATTAAATTATAAATTTATACGTTTAAACTTTGTTTTATTAAATAAATTCGATATAAAAATTCATTTATATTACTAAATCAACGTTTAAAACAAATTTAAATATTCGTAATTAACGTTCGAAAATATGGGACATTACATTGACTATATCACTATAATAATACAATATTTAAATAAGACACATGAGTAAAATATGGTCAAATCAATTAATAAAACCACGCCATTGTTAATTATGTTACCTACTATGTTCATATTATTCTAATCAAAACAGTAGTTTAAACCAAATCAAACAATATATGTTAATTAAAATATTTCTTGGAACTTCAACCAATTCTAAAAACTATAAAGCCCCCATTGATTTAATACTAAAAGAACTATATGAAAATAAGGTAATGATATGTGAAAAGGATGAGTATAGTTATATTATCCAATACCTACACATGTATAAGTATAGTTCGAACATACCTATCAACACACACACACATCAAATTTAATCATGTCAAACAAGTCAAACAGATCAAACAAGTCAAACAAATCAATCATCCTATACTTTTCAAAACAACAATACTAAACTCCCCATAAATTAAACATAAATGTGTGGAGTTAAAGTTGATATGTGATGAAATGTGTGTATTATGTTATTTGTAATGCACTATGAAATGTATGTCATATGCAAAGCAATATGAGATGAAATATAAAATGAAGTGTAACTTGTAATGTAAACGATTTAATATGATGTGCACTATAACAATGAAGTGTGATATGAAATAAGATGTATAATGATAATACATGTAGAATGATTTGTTGATGATGTGCATTATTGAAAGAGATATTCAGGGTATAATCATTAGTAATAAGTGCTATCCAAAAATCATGCACACAAACACACACACACAAATATATATATATATATATATATATATATATATATATATGTATATGTCGAAAAATTGTTTTAACCAAACAAAGGTAATAACCATTAATTTCTAGAATTAGGTTAATGATACTAATTAATGAGATTAAAAGGATAGTAGCGATAAGAATTTAAAGGTAATTAAAAATGCATTTCCATGACAGGAATTAATAAAAAATTAATTATTCATAATATTTTTCGAAGAAATATGGATTTAAATAATTTTAATAAGATGCTTCTTTAAAAATAATATAGTAAATATTGAAGATCTTTTTAAAGAAAATATAAAATTAAATCATCGTAATATAAACATAAATTCATAATAATATATCTAGATATAAAAACTGATGTTAATAAAGAATTTGATTTATTGCGAGATAATTATAAATCTTTTAATACAAATCAATTAAATTTAAATTTTAGAAACCAAAATATATTAATTTGCTAATTAAATGTTAAAACTTAAAATTAAAAAAATTATTATAATATAAAACCTATAATTATAACAAAATTATTTTTGATGAAAACTAGTAATATAAAGTAAACTATAAAATCATAATTTTTTATATTTTAAACAATATATTTAAGACATAAAAATATGCTTTAAATAGCAAAATATTAAGGTTAAATATACAAGATTTATAAAAATAAGAAAATCTAATATTAAATTTCAAATAGTATTTGTGATAATGTAACCTAAATTATCATGCAATTATAGGTGAAAAATATATGCAAGTTAGATTATATATGTTTAAAAGATATATGAATTTATGTTTAGTAACAATGTCAAATGTTTGAAAACTTTAAATTAGTTCAAGTTTTAACATATATATAATTTTATTGATCTATATATTATAAATATATATATATATATATATATATATATACATTTTAAAATAGAATATAAGAAAATAAATAGACAAACTAAATTGCTGACTAGAGTTTGAACTAATATTTTCTTATTGAAAAGATATCCTTTCAATTTAAAAAAATCAAAGCAAAAAGTTGAGAAATTTAAATCTAAAATAAGAAAAGACATTAAAAGTCTTAGATCAGTACATTGATATGTATACTATGGTGTATCGACATATGAAGCAATATATCTAAAATTATATGAGACGACCCAAATTTCCGGTACTTTTGAGCTGACCAGATAACACCAGTTCAACCCAAATTCTACTGGAAGTCCAGATGCCAATAGAAAGAAATTAGAGGATGAGACAAAAAATAAAGAAATATTAGAATAGAAGAAATAAGAAGAAGAAAAACCAACATACAGAATCAGTCTCACATCGCAGCGAAACAAAATATAATATAGAAATAACTTTATTGAGAGCTTGAAATAAACTTACAATCATCAGAGTACATCAATACATCTGGACAGTTATAATAATCTGTCCTCATATACAACATACAGCGGAATAAATATTAATACGTCTGAACTCCTCCCACACGTCTTCTAAACTTTGTAGTATCTAATAACCTGAACCTGTCAAACCCAGGCTAACCCGAGCATTACAAACACCGGATCAGTCTGGTGAACCAGAGTGAGAAACCCACTAAGTTTATAACAACATCCAACTTGATTTTAAGGCTAACAAATCTTTTCGAAAGAAAGGATAATTGTAACACTAAATCCACACATAAATATGGACGGCTTTTACCTTACGATAACCCAAAACATTTTGAAATCATACACACACACACACACACACACACACACACACATATATATATATATATATATATATATATATATATATATATATCTTGCGATATTATAATAGTGTCTAAATACAAATAAATAGCAATCTAGTGGAACGCTTGCATCTCACGCCCCACATATATAATATACAATCAAAATCGTGGGAACTTATTGGAGATTAGATTCCGACTATGACAAGGTATGAAACCACCTTCCGATAGTGTATCTCTAGAGGGGAATACACTGGGTTCAACAAGAACGTCTTGCAACCCAGCCCACCCATGACCGACCACTCATTTTGCTTGAGTGTATCGAATGTATATCACCAACGGTTGGGATCATCAACCATTTCCCTAAAAGGACAGCATCGATAGATTTAAGAAGCAAAATGGAACTTCTCTAGATATGCGATTATGCACCCTAATGGGAGCGACCGACATAGCCGTGCTGCCTACCCGATTTTTGTCATTTCTTAGTTGTGAGGCTTGAGGTTTGAATTACCTTTTCAAGATAGCACACCACCATTCACTTTGAATTCCACATCGTCAGATCCGCCAAATCACTAATTGACATCGGCAAAAATATCCTGGGTGTTAGCTATCACCAATAGGAGAACGTTTGTAAAAATCAATGTACGTGATCCTTAAGAAATACTCTATCAGACATTCGTCCTTACAAGTCATCCAGGAACAGGATGAACCGAAGATACCCTCCTATCACATCCTAGGAATCACCCTATGGATTGGTAGCAAGTAGTCCTTGTAATCCATAGATTTCAACCATGACCAAATCACAGTTTATCTCCGGGAGCTAACCGGAGATTATAAGTAATTCTACCGTTTTATGAAGATCCACAGTCTTCAACTGCTTCGTCTTGATCAGCATCTGATATCTTCAATATTTACATATTTGTTGGATGGAATGGTTTTCAAATATAAATCTGATCTCGATCTTTCCGTACCAATAATCGTATGGGTCAGATTTGATATTCGGTTATTTAACTATCAAATAAACAAAAATAAAGCGAATTCATTGGTTTAGTACTTAGCATCACTTGGCCCTTTTTAATTAAAAATAATTAACGGATGATTAAATAACTTCTAAATCCTTTTAATATTTTAAAATACAGCATCATTTCTTATTATAATATAAGAGTTTTCTCAAAATAATTTAAATAATTAAAACCATATATCATAGCCATATCTCACTTCCCAATTTATTATCATTTTAAAACATTAGTCACAACATTATTCAATCATTTCTACACCTCAACATTTATTATCCCTGACTGTAAATCAGTAAGTGAATAATTCTCTAAGTATCAACCCCAAAGACCGAAATCAACACCAGATCAATACTCAAAAAATCACTCAACTCAACCAATCTCCAGTTAGGTTTCAATTCTTATATTAACTCCTTATCAACCCATATTATCCCACTTCTGATCAATTCAATCATTTTCTATTTTGAAAATCTCGTTTCAATTCCAGGATTAAGTAATGTTAATTAAACCTTAACACCATTTTTATAAGCATCGTTTATAAAACTCTGGTTTAAAATAAACCTTTTTATCCTGTTTTCCTTTTCTTAATTCAAACATTAAGTAAACATTTAATTTAAGCTATCGCATTGGCTTATAATCTCCTTTATAACTTCATTTATAAATCTTGGTTTTAAATATAAAACCCTCCACCAACGTCTTTCCAATTAGACTTCAATATCAACTTTGATTACTTACTTCAATGAATCTCATTTACGAATTGATCGCCTAAATTATTCATTAAAATAATATTTTACATCATCATTAACTATCATAGAAATAATTAACTTATTATTTAACTAAATTAAACAGTAAATTTCTTTTTAAATCTTATTAAAGTTAAAACAAATATTCGTTAAACTTCTTTATCAGATTAATTAAAATAATTTAATCAATTAATTAATTCAAATTAAATTAGTTGACTTTATCATCTCAAACCATGATTATCTCGTTAACCAACTCTAACTAGCCCTATTTTTAAATTAATTAATAATGGAATTAATTTAAATAATTCCATTTAATCATCTCTTGAAAACAATTTATCCAACACGTAACCATTTCGTTAATTTCTGCTCGTCTACTTAAAAATCTTATTAGAAATTTATTTATAAAATCATTAAATAATTGGTTATAAGCTTAAATAATAAGTAATAAGAATAAATTTCCATTTAATAAACTTTGTTCAATTATAATAGATTTCAAAATCTATTTTCAGTTATAAAGTATATTTTATAACTTCATTGCTATCCATACACTTGATGGTAAAACACATTTATAAAATGATTTACTTTTGGGCCTACTGCTACCAATTTTGTCCATTGGTTAAAACAAAATAAACGTTGAATTTAGATTCAACGAGATTCAATGAACAATAATCAAGTCAGTCATACAATCTTAATGGTTAAACAGTTCAGATAATGAAAATAAACAGTAAATCTGAGGAATCTAGTTGAATGCATCCAACCTGTTTGCCCTGCATCCAAATACGTTAAATCAAAAATATCATTTATTTCAATAAACCGATATAATACTTAACAATCAAGCAATAACAAGAATCCAAGCATTTACATCTCAATTTAATACGTTTATATTACTATCACTACAACAAAACAGATCTATTACAACGAGCAATGC
The DNA here is from genome assembly GCA_030737875.1 of Allium sativum. Taxonomy (NCBI): domain Eukaryota; kingdom Viridiplantae; phylum Streptophyta; class Magnoliopsida; order Asparagales; family Amaryllidaceae; genus Allium; species Allium sativum. The sequence goes on along the minus strand of CM060912.1, from coordinate 123,133,381 downwards.
CCATTGTAATAGGAGTTTTACAGCAGCCAGCCCGTCCGCTGTATTAGGTCATGTTGTAATATGTCCTCTTTTACAACGCGCAATGAATGTGGTAACAAGCGGTTGTAATAGACTTTTTACAACAGTCTTATGTTGTTGTTGTATATTTCTTCAATAGAATAGCAGCCCATTGTAATATTTTTTACAACAGGTGTTGACCATTGTAATATCTTCTATAACAATAATTAATGCCCGTTGTATAATGCTGAAATTTGCAGTGGATTTGAACATTACACATAACAATAATAATATTTACTAGAATTGGATATTTAATTCAAAAATTATTTTTAAACAAATATTTATTCAAATAAATATTTATTACACTTTCAAATAGTACACATAGTGTTTCCCCTCTATTTACACAATCATTTGTACATACACTTCCTCACTACATTTCACTCGTATACATTGACTCCTCACTACACACTTATTCACTCATATACACGTACACAGTCACTCACACTCTCACTATAGTTTTATTCTTCGGCTTCTTACTTCAGAGTTTATACAAGATATAAACAGTAGAACATACTCTTTAACTAATAGTCAATTTGGCATCTACACCACAAAATAAGAGAACATCCCTGATTACTGAAGATTAGAATATCTACTTTCATTCGGTTCTGTTTGAACTTGCTTGATTCCAGTTGGATTCTTGGTCTAATTTTAAAACATAGACCTATTTATGTACATATATTAAGGCACAAAAATTGTAAGCTAAAATAAGAGCAGAATTAGCATTCTAGCATCACAAATGTTTACAATAATTTTATACTAACAAATGCAATACCATGAGGAAACATAATTGAACATACCTTAAGTTTTGCTGGCTTGATTAATTCAAAACCTTTGCTTCCCAATATGTATGCTCCAAATAATGCAACCAGTTCTTGTGTGCTTGCATCTATCCAACCAATCGAACTGGAATTGTTGGACCTCCACACAATGCAACCGCTTCAGCTCCAGCAACCACAAATCCGCCCATGAGAAATTGTTTGCGTTCTAAGATGTACTTTAGAATTCACTTCCAAATCTTTTGGAGCTTCTATTAAAGCCTGAATATCCAAAAGAATATTTAATTTAAAAGTACATGAAACAAGTAGTTGTTTTGGAGTACATGTAACTGGTAGTGCTTATGAAATTTATTGACTTCACATGAAACTAAGTAGACAACAGTATATAATAAATATTCATACAAAGATGCAAGCACCCATATATTTAGTGCTACACGTATATATAAAAACACAAATATGCAACTGCCACCGACTATCATAATATTCTCATTCAACTGCCGAACAACACATATACAAAGGCCTAATTTCAAACATTTAAATATTCGCATATACCCCAGAAATCAAGTCTTAGCTATATATTTATATACTGTAATATTTTTACAGATACTTGTGTCTCAACTCTCAGTTGTTTAATACTTACATGGTGCATACACACATAACGCACACACTCATACATATCACAAGCTATATAGACCTTCCAATCACACATAAGTGCAAATATATGAACATGCACACTCCTAAATTCATGTACACCCCATGTATAGGACCGAGCACATGAAACAAATAGCATCATATCATGTTCCAAAGCAAACAAGCAAAATCAGATCTGCAAATAGCAAGACTAACATGTATATTTAAGAGTGATTATCTCTGCATTTTAAAACATTAAATATAACACAGTATCAACACACAAAATTGCAGACAATAAGGCCAGCAAGACAAGGTATCATGGAAGTATTAGCATGCTTTATGATTAAGGCCACAAAGATGAGACAGTGATACTAAGTTCACAAACATGTGAACAAGTTTTGATTTATATAAAACTAGTTTCATTCTTATAGGTGTGAACATGGTTTGACTTATATAAAACTAGTTTCATTCTTAAAGCTGTGAATAGGTTTATACTAATCTAGTTTCATTTCAAACATGTAAATTTATATGTAGGTAACGCATGTAATGTGAAATAAATTTCCAATCATTATCTTATAAATTATACGCATGTATGTCTTTATGCATTTGACTTTGGGTTCAGACATAGAAACAAAACCGAAAAATGCAAACAGGGGATGCAAGGATTTCGAGAACCAATCGGTTCAAAAACTAGGGAACTATGCTGCTTCCAAGGCAGAAGAAACTACTCAAACCGTAAATGGTTGTGTCAAAATTGCTGAAGCAATCAATAAACATGCAACAAGAACTCATGAGAAGTGCGTCAAAATTGATCAGGATCTCAGTAAGGTAATTCACATGACACCATCTATAAAATAATGGAATTTCCCCAATTAAGAAACCTTTTTAAATAAAACCAAACTGCATATTGAAACTATTTCACAACAGTTTACTTAACATGTCATTTACATCTTATTAGACATTTATACATCTTTTTGAAGGTACGAAATATCACTCTACAAAAAAAAGTTTTTATTTCAAATTTTTTTCCCGTTTGCCATTGTTGTTGTTCAAGTCTTAGTCGCCTGCCTTGGTTTCGTTGCATTGGTCGCTGAACTCTTGGTTGTAACTCTTGTTATGAGATTTTCCTTGACAACTGCTATGTATTGTTTTCTTTGGGTCCTTTTAAGAAACTAGTTTAGTAATATTACACCCTACGTGGTGTGTGTAGTGCTTGGTCCATTTAAAAACCATTAATGTGGTTAGTTCACTATAAAAACCATTTGTTAGGGTGTGTGTACTGGTTGGTCTACTTTAAAAACCGTTAATGTGGTCGGTTCATTATAAAAACCGTTTGTTAGGGTGTATGTAGTCGTTGGTCCACTTTAAAAACCATTAATGTGGTTGGTTCACCATAAAAACCGTAGTGGTTGGTCCACTTTAAAAACCATTAATGTGGTTGGTTCACCATAAAAACCGTAGTGGTTGGTCCACTTTAAAAACAATTAATGTGGTTGGTTCACCATAAAAACCGTAGTGGTTGATCCACTTTAAAAACCATTAATGTTGTTGGTTCACCAAAATAACCATAGTGGTTGGTCCACTCTAAAAACCATTAATGTGGTTGGTTCACCATAAAACCGTAGTGGTTGGTCCACTTTAAAAACCATTAATGTGGTTGGTTCACCATAAAAACTGTAGTGGTTGGTCCACTTTAAAAACCATTAATGTGGTTGGTTCACCATAAAAACCATAGTGGTTGGTCCACTTTAAAAACCATTAATGTGGTTGGTTCACCATAAAAACCGTAGTGGTTGGTCCACTTTAAAAACCAGTAATGTGGTTTGTTCACCATAAAAATCGTAGTGGTTGGTCCACTTTAAAAACCATTAATGTGGTTGGTTCACCATAAAAACCGTAGTGGTTGGTCCACTTTGAAAACCATTAATGTGGTTGGTTCACCATAAAAACCATTTGTAAAAGTGAAATTGTTGAAGATTTGAGGTGAATTTAGTGTTTCAAGTTTCTAGTTTCCAAGATTCAAGTTTCAAGTTTCAAGTCTCTCTGTCACATGTTTCAAACTCTTCACAATTGGGGTATATTTCTATTAAGGCACTCAACAAGTCACAATTTGAATTTTTTTTCAAATTGGAGTCTGCTCTTCATATTCCAAAGAATCCAGTGTTTCACGAGCGAATGAAGCATATTGAAGATGATTGCCATTTTATTCGTGATGAATTACAATCTGGCAATATTTCTATGGCATATGTTTCGACGGGACATCAATTGGTAGATATATTGACAAAAAGCTCTTAGACGTCAGCAATTTACATTTTTGTTGTGCAAGTTGTGGATTTGTGATTTACATGCTCCAACTTGAGGTGGAGTGTTAAGAATATTTATGTAAATATCTACGTCATAGGCAGGATAAGGATATTGCTGACTCGTACATTCGCAGGATATGGATCATGCTGACTCATACACTTAATGATATCTGCGTCATAGACTGGATAAGGGTAATGCTGACTCATACATTCGCAGGATATGGATCATTCTGACTCATACACTTAATGATTTCCTCTTATATTATTTTTCCTTTATATCTTATTAAAGAGAAATTGTTATTGTTTGTTTTAACCGCATGTACTCCATCTATATAAAGGACTGTAATGTAAATCAAGGAGCAAGGAACAAGATTACAAAATTGTATCTTTTCTACAATGTCTCATACTATTAGAAAATCTATCATGGTATCAGAGCCAAGTTAAAAAGAGGAAAGCATTAAGTGCATGAGTCAGCATGATCCATATCCTGCGAATGTATGAGTCAGCATTATCCTTATCTTGCCTACGACGCAGATATCATTAAGTGTATGAGTCAGCATTATTCCATATCCTGCGAACGTATGAGTCAGCATTATCCTTATCCTGCATATGACACAAATATTTACGTAAATATTCTTAGCACATGCACAGACAGTGACATGCTTCTGCAAATAGTTTTTAAGTTGGTTTAAATATGAAATATGCATTTGAAAATTGTCCAGTTGAGTAAAAGCACTTTTAGAGTAATATGCGGAGGTGCATTCTAAAATGTAAAATCTATTAGTAGTTGAAAATAAATTTGGAATCCCTTACGGGGAAATGATCTAATAATCCGACTAGATTAACATTTTGATTCTATGTTATAAATACGTGTTAGGGTATAGTTCTTTTATAAAGTGACTAATGTAGTTGTATTCTTGACAAAGTTTATTGTACATGCACATCAATGCACATTATGTTGTATACAAAATTATATGATTTTTGTTTGATGATAACAACCAAATATATATTATTATAAATGTGTTTGTACTGTACTGCTTTATATATACACAACATACAGAATATTTTATTTCAATTTCAAACAGTACAAAATTTTTATACTCCACTATTTGAACATGTACACATTTCAATTCACTTTTATTTTCATACACGATTCCTCACACTCAGTCAGTCACATTTTCATTTATACATTCAGGGACTCAAATACAGACACTCTCACTGTTACACACACTGTTATTTTCTCTGTCTTCTGTCTACACAGCATTCTTCAGTCAGTCCAGTCTTCATACCTGTCATATACAGAAACACACACAGAGTATATGGAACAGAAATAATATTCAAAATTCATGCAAATATAAATTTTAATTTTAAAATTTTATTTACCTCAGTTTTCTAGTGTGTTTCTCATCATTTCTCATGACTTGATCTGATTCATCTGTGTCTAGGAAAACAGTTTGTACATGTACAGGGACAGGAAATTTTCTGATCGACTGCATGTACACATATGCATGAATATACACGTGTGCACTGCCTCCCCAATCAGAATGTAGCAAGCATCTGAGGAGTAGGCACATGGACCATCTCGATCAGTGCTCAAGCAACCCAAAAACATCAATGAATACAAGTCAAACAAGAAGCCGAGCTAATGTACTAACACTCATGCATATATACACGACAAGTCAATGTGTCGAAACTGCAAGTCCAGGCTCAAATTCTAAATGGAAGTTCAAAGATGATCAATACATGGTATAGCATGTGTAATATATACAAATGCATCGGTTTTAAAGAACACAGATACAAAATGGTGCAACAGCAACTTAAGTGTGGTGATGGAGCAAATACAAGACAACTCTCGAACAAGCAGTATAACAGCTAAGCCGAGCACACAGGTGAAATAGTGGTATAACATGCAAACAGGAGTGAACTCATAAAGGATGATGGATTCAAGAATACAAGCATACACTGTACAGAGCACATGTATATGCGGTGTACAAATGCATACATGGATTCATAAACATGAACCAGTGTCTCAAGACAGTGCAACATAATCAGTTCTTATGTACATGTACATCATAATTTCAGCATGTATAAACCAGAAAGCAAACAAGTATAGCCTTAGCAAGAAAATGCAAAACTGAATGGGCAGTGTGGCATCATGTATTGGTGTGTGCACAGCTTTAAAATGGTCAGTGAGCATGGTGAATAGTGTACACTGCTATGTTTATATATGCAGCATCATTTTCAGTTTGAATTCACAAGTATGAAGAATTTGTGTAAATAAACCAAATACATGGTCTAGTAATTTCACAAAATGGTGCAGGTTCACAAGTGACATAGTAGCTGTTTCAAAGTGCACAAATCAACAATTCTGCATGGTACATTACAAGTATACAGCATGGCACAAATGAAATTAGTGTAACAGCGTGACAACAGTGCCAAAGTTAAAGGGCCATAGGAACAATGAAAAATCAACATGTTTAAGCCAGGTCAAGACAAGTATGCAACTTCAAATACAAGCAGGCATAACTATGCACAATGAATCAAGCCAGCATGTTTTAAACTCATAGTGTACACAGCAGTGTTCCATGTGCTCATGGGTGCAGTTATCAAGAGATACAAGCATGTCAGATTTATCTACAATGTCAAAGTGAAACAGAAGGCAACTCAAGTTCAAAATGGTTTAGCATCAATCTAATGTGTTTTTCCAAAGTCAGAAAATCAATTATCGATCATTTCCAGAATTGGAAAAATGTTTAGCAAATTAAATTGTAAGGACCGAAGTCAATTTAATCAAAGGCAACAATTTTGAGAAGGAGCAAATTGTAAATCAGTTTATAGAAACAAAGTATTCTATTTGGCAAGCAGTAAATCAGTGCATGGCCAAAAAGATATCCGGAAATTCAGTGAATAATTTTAAGGCAAGGAACCATTTTTTCCAGAAATTATGATTTTTTTTAGCATGTTTTTAATCGTTTTGATATTGGTAAAACCAAATTTGGCAAGATGTATTTGTTTTCCAGAAATCGTGCAAAGGACAAACTGATTGAATTAGAAAAAGGCAACATCTTTAAAATTCTTTCCAGCTCAAATCAAAGCCATGGAACATCATCTCACAAAAGGCAAACTTTACAAATTAAAAGGGGAAACTCGAAAATCAGCCAAGTCATATCGAGTGAAATCAGAGCAATTAGGGTTTTTCTATTTACCCTATATTATAACACCTCATACATCATTGGCATCATATTGAAACCCACAAAATCAAGTCAAGTTTTTCAAAGCTAGAAATTTCGGAAAACTCACAAGTTTCGATCAGAAGCCAGCCCTCAAATCAATCGAAGAACAGGAGAAACGACGCCATCAAGCAATAGAGATCATCTTCCAGAATATATCATCAATTGCAATCGATTTGGAGACGATTTCATTGACACCCTTGAGAGCTGCCACCATATTTTGTTTTCCAGAGGGATCGGGCAATTGAATTACAAAAGGGGCTGGCCTGTTTCTAATTTGGCTAAGCCAAGTTTATTAAAGGGGATTTTTAAATTCCTTTATTTAAACTAGGGTTTCATTTCTATTTGTTTTATTTTTATTTTGTGTTGTTGTAATCTGTAAAACAAACGAATAGTTTTCTAGAGTCTGTAAAATTCTAGAGGATCCAGTTAGGGTATTGATTGACAGTTTACTAGAGTCTGTAAAAAACTAGGGTTGCGGATTATGGGTTTTTAATTCGAGAAAATCTAGTCGAGGGGATTTCGGCCAGTCTATGGTTTTAAGCGTAAGGTTAGAACATGAGCAGGTGCTGTGAGTGTACATGGTCTTGTATGCAAGATCTGTTTATAACACCAAGTAGAAACCTTAGGAATGCAGCAGTAGGCAGGATTTTGCCGAAGCTGGGTATCTCTGTGTGTTATTTCTTTTCTACTTTTTATTTCTACTGCAGTCTGTGCTCTGTTTATTATATAATATTCCATCAGTATTTTTAATTCAACGAAAAACTATGATAAACCCTATTCACCCCCTCTAGGGTTAATTTAGATCCAACAAGTGGTATCAGAGCTGGTATAAAGTTACAACATGATAGGGAGTTCTCGCTCTATGATCAAGTGGTGAAGTATTGACTCTTATCCCTACATGTCCGTGGGTGGTTGTCCGTGTCGAGAGGCAGGACGTGAAATCAGTCTCTAAGGTGCCATTGTAGGCCACCGGGGTGTGATTAAAATCCTCGAGAAGGAGACTACAAGTGGTATCAGAGCAGATATTTCTTTAACTCTAGAGTCATGGGTAACCCTTGTTGTCAGTCCATAGAGAGTCAGTCCAGTTCATTTCCAACTATTTTTGATGGAACAGATTTTTCAAATTGGAAATCCAAAATGGAATTTTATTTAAAATCAGTTAATATTAAATGTTGGGATGTTGTTATCAATGGGTTTAATAGTGTAGATATTACTTTCAATGCTCGTGCTATGAAAATTATATTTGATTATCTTAGTACTGAACAGTTTAATCTTATCTGTCATTGTTTATATGCATAGGAAATTTGGAATACTCTTAATACAAAGTATGGACAAATTGACAACAGTGCTCAAAATCCCAGAAAGTCAACCCAGCGTCAAATCTATGTTTAACAGGTCATGTAGATGAAACTTTAGATGGATCAGATGATGGAGAATCAACAAATGCTGAAACAGAAAATTTCTCATATGAAGATCTGGTTTACATGTGTCTTGATTTAACGAAATCTGTGGATAAACTCCAATTGAAAAATAAGTCTCTGAAATCTAAGAATTCTGAGTTGACCAGCAAAATTTATAATTTGGAATCACAGCTTGAATATTTTAAAAACCTTTCAAATTCAGATTGCAAAAATTGTTTGAAATTTGAAACCATTCTTGTTCATCTCAATAAAAATATTCAAAGGTTTGAAAATGAAATTCTGATCTTAAAAGAAAAAAAGATTGAGTTATCAAATTTGAACAATTTTCTACAAAAGGAATTTGAAGTTTTTAAGACTGAAATAAATTCCAAATATGAAATTGGTGAAAAAGAAAATTTGTTGAAAAGTGATTCGATTTTTAAAGAACTTGAAAATGAAATTGAAAAGTCCAAGAAATTTGAATCTAAAAGTCGAAAACATTTTGAATTTGAGATTGTTGAGTCCCAAACCAAAATTAAGTTGCTTAATAATGAAAGTTTGGTTTTGAAATCCGAGTTTGAAAGATGTAAGATCACTAAAAATCATTGTTCAGATTTAATTAAAGAAAACAGTGATCTTAAAACTGAAATTCAACAACTTGAAACAATTTTGAGAAAATTTTCTGATGGAGAAAAATCTTTGAATATGTTGTTGGAAAACCAATTTTCTTCAGCAAACAAAAATGGTCTTGGTTTTAGGAAATTCAATATTTTTGGAAAACGAGACCTAAGTTGTTTTAAAAATCCTTCAAACCGTTTTGAAAATAATAGACTTGAAAATATGAACTCTAAAAATTCCAAAGGATTTTTGAAACAAAATGAAAACTTATTATATAACAAACCTCTTAAACGATCTTGGACCCCAAAAGGAAATAAAACAGGCTTTGTAAAATTCAAACAAATTTGGGTTTCTAAGGGTACAAAGGTAAATTCTGATGGTTTGTTATACAAACAGGTTTGGGTACCAAAAGTGGTAAACATATTTCAGAGTGGTTTTACAAATTTTGTTAGACCACTTGATTCTCTAAACTGTTAGATACCGAAGGTGGTTGAGGAACTGTTGTGCTGAAAAGAGATTGATTTCAAGCTGTTCTATATTTCTGTATTCTTTATAGTTCCTTGGCCAAGATTTGTTGAGTTAGAGATTCTGGTTTACATCGATTTCAGGTATGGTCTCTAGACTCACTCTTTGTATATTCTTTGTCTGTACTCTTTTATTTGTTTCTTCCTCCTTCTACCTCTTATGTCTATTTTCTTTTCTTTTTTGATTTGTCACTGTCATATCTTTGTAATTTCTTAGACTTCATTAACTTCAAATTGCAGAATTCATATTTTTTCTGGAAATTCACTTCATTAAAATAGAACTCTGATGTTGTAATCTTTTCTAGAACTTGAATTTAAATTTGTAAATATCTGCAATTTTTTGAAGTTTATTTTCTGTTTTCTGAATTCATAACAGTGTTGATGTATTATTGTCATATCTTGAACACTGTTGATTTCAATTCTAAATTTTTTTGAAGACCTGAAAATTTGATGGAATTTCACACACTTCTGCTGTTTTGAGTTTCTTCTAATCCATTTTAGAGAATCTTGATATAATATACTTATTACAGCACTCTGTTAGTTATCAGTTGTGATAATTTCAGAAATTTTCAGATTGGGTTGGATATTTTGAATTATCTTGAATCACAGTGATGCATTTGAAAATTCATCTTATATTCATGATCATTTCTTTATGGTTGAAATTAGTTTTGTTTGAAATCATCTGAAATTCTAGATATTTTGAATATCACACACCACTCAAATTTGAAATTATCAATCTTGTGTGAATAATTCATTATATCTCAGACTTGACATTGATTCAAGTAATTTCAAATAAATTATTTTTAATTTCATTTTGGATCATGAATACCTCTCAAACTTGATGTAAATGATCTGAATTTTTCTTTGGACTTGTCATAAATAATTTTGAAAAATTCTTTGAAAATCCTGTCTTAAATCTCATTGCTATTTCATGATTATTTGATTAGAATATTTGTTTGTTTAAACTCATTTGAAATTATTGATTTATTGAATCTCACATGTATCTTGGATCTGAAATTTATAATCTGGTCTGATTGATTCATTGAATCTAGATTTTTTTCATATTCCTCCAATGATTTCAAATAAACGGTATTTCTAATCTTGGATCATATGTGACCATCCTCTGACAAGTTTGTCGTGATATTGATTTCTATGCTGCTCTGATACTCTTTCAGATAACTGCTTGTTTTGATCGGTCTGCTGCTCTGATATATGTTTTAATCTGTTTAGTTGTCTGCTTGGGCCATGTAACTAAATTTCTTTTATATATGATACCCTTATTTGTCTCCTGTATCTTGTTACAATTCTCATTAATAGAGACATCAAGTGATATCAGTTTAGAAGTGCTGATTTGTTTATTCTCATCATGTATATATTTTTTGTTTAATCTCTCGTGTCTTGTATAGATCTTCATATTCCTCTTGTAATTGATTTTCAATTTTAAAATTATTCATTGATTATTCATTCAGAAATTGAAATCAGTATCCAATTTGAACTATATTTGTAATTCATCAAAATTATTGTCAGATTTTGAAACTATGATGAATTATGACTGCAATATATCTCACAACAAGAGGAGATTTTATTTAGATTTTCATGATGGTTGAACATTTATTATAATATCTTTGAATTGGGAATTATTTCACGACCACCTCCTTTATCTATCATTATTCTGCCATCCCTGAAAATTTTATATTTATGTGGAGAGTTAATATGTTTTAAAATCTTTTTGAATAAACAGTGGAAATATTTGTGATAGAAATTGGACTATGTTATTTTTTAGAATTAGTGACAATTGAAAATTTTCAATGATCTTGGTACAGTTGACCATATTTCATAATATAATTAATTTAGAAATTTATTTCACCGTCCATATCTGTACCTACCTCATTTTCTATCGTCCATATATTGGTTTTGTATACGGAGGAGTTTTTTTAAGGATGAAATGATAAATATATATAATTAATATATAAGTGTGTCTTTAACCTCATTTAAAAATCCAAGCTCTGGTCATGCATGGTTAAGAGACAACTTATAATTTAAGCTGCAACTGACCTCATTTAAAAATCCAAGCTCTGGTTATGCAGGGTCAGTGTGCTCTTAAATAAAAAATAAAAGAAAAGGAAATAATGTGCCATAAATTGAAATTATTCTGAAATTCTCCTTGGTGTTTAAAAACCAGCCTATCAATCCATCTTTCTAATCTGTGAAATATGTTAATATTTTATGACGTGTTATGATTTGTTGATTGATAGTTATTGGGATTTGAGAGTATTTGATTTTGTTACTTAAATTGAATTATTAATTATAGTTCAAATCCATCACTGTTTTTTGTGCTTTATTTATATATATAATCTTTTGAAAATAATTGGAAATGATTTGTTTTTAAAACTCTCCCCATTTTTTATAAATTTCATCGTAAATCCGTCATTCTCTACAATGTGAAATATGCCACCTGTTCTTAGAATATTATGATTTTTGTTTGACTGATTGAGATTTATGATGACCGTTCTTCCTCTTAAGTTGAAATTATATTTTTTAGTCATTCTTCATCTATATTTTAATTTTTGCATCCTTTTGATGATAACAAAAGAGGGAGAATGGATTAAGATTTTGATTTATAAGTGAATATTTTATAAATATTTTAATTTTGAAAATTCAATTCATTCTATATTCTTTTCACTTATGCACAGTTATAGGGGGAGTTTCTATTGTAGGGGGAGCATTCAAATATGGGGAGTAATATATTTCATTTTTTTTTTCAAACACATTTATATTCAAAATCTTAAATATTTGTTTATCATCATCAAAAGGGGGAGATTTTTGTATATAACGTTGTTGTATACACAATTATATGATTTTTGTTTGATGATAACAACCAAATATATATTATTTTAAATGTGTTTGTACTGTACTGCTTTATATATACACAACATATAGAATATTTTATTTCAATTTCAAACAATACAAAATTTTTATACTCCACTATTTGAACATGTATACATTTCAATTCACTTTTATTTTCATAAACAATTCCTCACACTCAGTCAGTCACATTTTCATTTATACACTCAGAGACTCAAATACAGACACTTTCACTATTACACACACGGTTATTTTCCCTGTATTCTGTCTTTCATCTTTTGTCTTCACAGCATTCTTCAGTCAGTCCAGTCTTCATACCTGTCATATACAGAAACACACACACACAGTATATGAAACAGAAATAATATTCAAAATTCATGCAAATATAAATTTTAATTTTAAAATTTTATTTGCCTCAGTTTTCTGGTGTGTTTCTCATCATTTTTCATGACTTGATCTGATTCATCTGTATCTAGGCAGAAAGTTTGTATATGTATAGGGACAGCAAATTTTCTGATCGATTGCATGTACAAAAGTGCATGAATATACATGTGTGCACTGCCTCGCCAATCAGAGTGTAGCGAGCAGCTGAGGAGTAGCCACATGGACCATCTCGACTCAATGCTCAAGCAACCCAAAAACATCAATGAATACAAGTCAAACAAGAAGTCGAGCTAATGTACTAACACTCATGCATATATACACGACAAGTCAATGTGTCAAAACTGCAAGTCCAGGCTCAAATTCTAAATGGCAGTTCAAAGATGATCAATACATGGTATAGAATGTGTACTATATACAAGTGCATCGGTTTTAAAAAACACAGCTACAAAATGGTGCAATAGCAACTCAAGTGTGGTGATGGAGCAAATACAGGACAACTCTCGAACAAGCAGTACAACAACTAAGCCGAGCACATAGGTGAAACAGTGGTACAACATGCAAACAGGCTTGAACTCATAATGGATGATGGATCCAAGAATACAAGCATACACTGTACATAGCACATGTATATGCAGTGTATAGATGGATTCATAAATATGAATCAGTGTCTCAAGGCAGTGCAACATAATCAGTTCATATGTACATGTACATCAGAATTTCAGCATGTATAAACCAGAAAGAAAATAAGTATAGCCTTAGCAAGAAAATGCAAAACTGAATGGGAAGTAAGGCATCATGTACTGGTGTGTGCACAACTTTAATAAATGGTCAGTGAACATGGTGAATAGTGTATACTGCTATGTTTATATATGCAGCATCATTTTTCAGTTTGAATTCCCAAATATGAAGCATCAGTGTAAATAAAGCAAATACATGGTCCAGCAATTTCACAAAATGGTGCAGGTTCACAAGTGACATAGTATCTGTTTCAAAGTGCACAAATCAACAGGTCTGCATGGTACATTACAAGTATACAGCAAGGCACAAATGAAATTAGTGTAGCAGTGTGACAACAGTGCCAATGTTTAAGGGTCATAGGAATAATGAAAAATCAACATGTTTAAGCCAGGTCAAGACAAGTATGCAACTTCAAATACAAGCAGGCATAACTATGCACAATAAATCAAGCCAGCATGTTTTAAACTCATAGTGTAACAGCAGTGTTCCATGTGCTCGTGGGTGCAGTTATTAAGGGATACAAGCATGTCAGATTTATCTACAATGTCAAAGTGAAACAGAAGGCAACTCAAGTTCAAAATGGTTTAGCATCAAGCTAATGTGTTTTTCCAAAGTCAGAAAATCAATTATCGATCATTTCCAGAATTAGCAAAATGTTTAGCAAATTAAACTGTAAGGATCGAAGTCAATTTAATCAAAGGCAACAATTTTGGGAAGGAGCAAATTGCAAATCAGTTTCTAGAAACAAAGTATTCTATTTGGCAAGCAGGAAATCAATGCATGACTAAAAAGATATCCAGAAATTCAGTGAATAATTTTAAGGCAAGGAACCATTTTTTCCAAAAAATATGATTTGTTTTTTAGCATGTTTTTAATTGGTTTGATATTGGTAAAAACAAATTTGGCAAGGTGTATTTGTTTTCCAGAAATCGTGCAAAGGACAAACTGATTGAATTAGACTAAGGCAGCATCTTTAAAATTCTTTCCAGCTCAAATCAAAGCCGTGGAACATCATCTCACAAAAGGCAAACTTTACAAGTCAAAAGGGGAAACTCGAAAATCAGCAAATCATATCGAGTGAAATCAGAGCAATTAGGGTTTTTCTATTTACCCAATATTATAATACCTCATACATCATTGGCATCATATCGAAACCCACAAAATCAAGTCAAGTTTTTCAAAGCTAGAAATTTCAGAAAACTCACGAGTTCCGATCAGAAGCCAGTCCTCAAATCAATCGAAGAACAGGAGCAACGAAGCCATCAAGCAACAGAGATCATCTTCCAGAATACATCATCAATTGTAATCGATTTGGGGACGATTTCATTGAAACCCTAGAGAACCGCAACCATATTTTGTTTTCCAGAGAGATCGGGCAATTGAATTACAAAAGGGGCTGGCTTTTTTCTAATTTGGCTAAGCCAAGTTTATTAAAGGTTTTTTTTTTAAATTCCTTTATTTAAACTAGGTACATGGTCTTGTATGCAAGATCTGTTTATAACACCTAGTAGAAACCTTAGGAATGCAGCAGTAGGCAGGATTTTGCCGAAGCTGGGTATCTCTGTGTGTTATTTCTTTTCTGCTTTTTATTTCTACTACAGTCTGTGATCTATTTATTATATAATATTCCGTCAGTTTTTTTAATTCATCGAAAAACTGTGATAAACCCTATTCACCCCCCTCTAGGGTTAATCTAGATCCAACACATTAATATATTAGGATTATGCACTTGTTCCTAATATATAGTACTGATGTTATGTATATTTAATATTTTAAAATGCAGGGAGAATCGATCTTAAATAGTCTTGGAAGCCTCTTTTCAAGACCATAAAAGCCAAAAAACGAATATATATATAACAATTTTGGCCAGTGAGTAGTTTAGGTATGTTACACCCACTTTTAACAACAGTATATTTAGTTTTTGCTAAGATAGCAGAGAAGAACATTTTTTTTCCTTTTACAGGATAAAATAAGAATTTGAATTCTTTGACAGAAACGTCAAGGAGAAAATTATTTAGTTGTTGGGACAAAATTTTATGAAATTCAAGGCTCTAGGTGATTCTGCTTGGCTAGATCCTTAACAGCATTTGAATAAACAACCATTTAACTTTAGCGTTGATATCTACATGTTCCATAACATTACGATTATTTTTTCACATTAGGAAAAATCATATAAAATTGAAAATAAAAACTCTTTAAAGATTCACAGTCAACAGATAAAAATTCACTTAAAATTAGCTTTGAAATGGCAACTAATCTACCTTTTGAGCAGCTGCGTAAAAAGGTGAAATTACTTAACACGTATAAAAATCTAACGGTTCGACAGAAACTAAAGTAATGTTGGTGCAAATTATGTATACATTATATAATATATCTCTGCTATATACAAATATTGTTTCAATGCATATTTGTGTGTTGTATGAATATTTTTATTCAATGATGATTTATTATATAATATATCTTTGCTATACACAAATATTGTTTCAATGCAAGTTGGCTGATTTGGTGTAGTGGTTAATGACCCAAAAACAATAACTTGTACCAATGTGAATCTCAAGTTGAATGTTCTGCTGTACAGTTAACCATTCAACTTCTTGCATTAATGGAACTTTCAATATTCAAACCTGTTTTAAAATCAAATGGCTAAAAAGACTCAAGTACATGCTAAGTTGACAAACAACTCATTATTTGGTTCTTCATCTTTACCAAGATTGAAAACATCAGTATTCTAATTTAGAAACCCCAAAAATGGAATCTGGGTAAAAAGTCAACTCTAACTTTTAGGAGCTAAACAGTATTGTTTTTGAAGTAATCTGATCAACTGAAACAAAAAATTCTTATGCTAACATTGCATAAAATTGAAATTAAAAATTTAGATATTGTACATATGCATAACAATTCTTATTAACGTAAATTACCACATTAAAAAAGACTACCAATAGCCAGTTCAATAAAACTTCTTACATTTCACGTTGAAATTATAATTTGAAACCGATTACGTCTTTTTAGTATTTACCTTTTTACCTGAACAACAAACCAGGCTTTGCTACTGAATTACGGATAAAAATAAATCAGTATAAAAGTAGGCAAATACTAAATCAGGATAAAAGTATACCTGAACAACGTCTGACTGCATCGATCTGAAGCCGCTTCGAGCAATAGATTCAGATCAAAATTTAGTTTTGTTGTGGTCCAAAGAGCGGAGAATAGGCAAGCGGTTTGTAAGATCTGGAAGAGGGAGGAGGTGATGATGGCGGAGGAGAAGGCAGAACCGAGGGAGAGGAGAGCCTGGAATCGATGGAGGCGCGGAGGAGTGGGAGGAGGGTAGCGAAGAGGAGCTCGGTAGAAGTTGAATTTAGGGATTTAGTATGAAGAGCGCATATTAGAGAAGCTTTGCAACTTATAAGGAAGATAAACCTAAAATATCTGGATGAATGTAATAAATTGGAGCCAAAATTTTAGATGTTGGAGTCAAAATTGTAAGGTTTCTTGTGGCTATTTGGGAAATACGATATTTAAATTTAACATTAATACCTATTTCAAAAGGTACTAAGGTTCAGTTCTTAAAAATCATCTATTGCAACATCCAAAAATTTAATATTAATATAATTATTATTTGTAATTATTTAGTATTAATTATTGGTTATTTAATACTAATAAGTGTACATCATCTATATGAAGTCAAACACTACTAATTATTATAGTATTTATTATTATAGTAATATATGATTAATGATTAACTATTAAATAATAAAACATAATCGGTACTAATTTTACGGTCAAAGCCTTTATATATATATATATATATGTATATGTATAACTTAAAATGCCTTTCATATTATTATTATTATAAATTAAAAAAGAAATTTTAATGATTAAAAACAGAATTTGAACATTTTTTCTAAAATAAAATTCAAAATAAGTCGATGAAATTCCAGGTTATTACACTGAATTTAACAATTATGTAACCTTGAATAATTTATTGATTCTTATTACTATAGAATACTATATATCAATGTAAATATTAGTCATAATACCGAATTATTTTGTAATAAAATAGACATCTAATACAATGGATATTTGTGAACGTTGCAAAATTTAAATCTATTACAATAGGCCAGAAATGATTGTTGTAATACCACTCTATTACAACGGGCCATTTTTACCGCTTGTAAAAAAGAGCACTGTAAAAGGCTCTTATTACAACTGTCCAAAAATGATCGTTATAATAACATTTTATTACAACGGTTAGTCTATGCCCGTTATAAAAGGGTGTTGTACAGGTATCTATTACAACGGCTAATAAAGAGATGTTTGTAATAGCATTCTATAACAACGGGCATCAAGTGCCTGTTGTAAAATGTAGGTTGTAATAGGGTGTTTTTGTTGTAGTGTATAAACGTAACCAACGAGGTAAGTTACCTCATTTGGAAATAATCGTTAAAAATAACGATTGGTATAAATTAAATTAAACAAACCTTTAATTTAATTAGTTCAGTCAATGTATATAAATCAATTCAGTAAGCAACCATCAGTAAATAACCATAGCACATAAATAATTAATTTGACTTATATAAAATATAAGTGAAATAAAACTAAGTGAGTTGAACGCACCTTGATTTCTCATTGTCGTCAAACGGTTAGTTTTAATTAAATTAAACCGGTGTTTAATTTAATTAAAACTAACAGCTTCGCCTAACCCCATCCAAACTAGCTCCAAAATGAAGCGCTCACCAATACGGTTTGAATGTGATTGTCTTTGTCGAACTCACTCTGATAACATAAGAGAACATTACAAAATTTATATGTATTGGTTTAAATTAAACTAATTAAACTTCAACTAAATTTTAATTTACATTAATTAATTATGTGCATTATATATGACCGGCACCATAACATATAATTAGGCACATATATATAGGCATATTATAATTCATGGTCATGCACACACAATATTAGACATGTACGAAATATTGTAGACCACGTTGTAAAACCTTTCACTATAAAAATACTTTGATAATTAAATCACGTATTACATTTATAATATTTAACCTAATCACTAATTATATTTAATTAAGTGCAATTAGGCAAACTAAACCTTCCATAAACCCTGTCAAACAAAGTTCCAGACACATTATTTAAGATTGGGTAGGCACTTCTAAGTTTAAAAGCAACATTAAACACTATACTATGCATAAAATAATTAGACATGTTTTAAACCTATTTAAGCATTTCTAGATAAACACTTAGTCACGCTTATCATAATATATAACAAAATTTGGGTCCCGGGAAATTAAAGGTGGATTAGGCATACTTATTACGTTACTATACCTTCAATTGCCTTATATTAACAACGGTTTAAGCTTGGGAAACTTAATTAGGTTTTATTATAAAATGGATTAGGCGCAGTTGGTGACTAGTCATATGAAATAAATTTCCAAATCCCGTGTATTATTACCCAAGCACAAAATAAATGGCAAAGTTAAACGGGTAATTAGGCACGTTAATGTAAGTATTAGGCATATTGTTTTACTATTCACCTTTCTTCTACATCCTGCTAAGCACCCACGCTTCAGCATGCAAGTATCCTTCTTCTTATCTGCTTCATTCGAAAGCCGCCAGTCCCTTCCACACATAATTCCTGCCACCTGCCTTGCCACTCCACTGCGGGGGCCGCCTGCACAGCCTCTAACCCCTTGTCGCTGCATCACGCAGCAAGCTTCCGGCCACCCCCTGTAAACCGTTGTCACTGTCACCAACCACGGAGCACTGGCGCCCGCCAACCTACCCCACGCACCATACATATATATTTCTTCCCATACTGTAAGGCTTCCCCCATCTTTCTTATCCTAAGTTTCTCCGTCAATCCGCTACCTTTAAAAACCCATCACGTTTTCATTCATTCCATCCTACTATTCTTCGCATTTCAACCCATTTTCTTTTTTCATGCTCACGCATTTCTTTTTGTATTGATTAGCTGATGCCAATTACATTCGGTGTGTTGAGATTTGTGATACGCAAATCACAAAATTGTAGACAACAAATTTTCTACGTTGATCCATATTTGGTGGAGATATTTGTTGCTACTTTTGTTAGATATTTGAAAATGAAGGCAATGATTATTTGGTGTTTATCCAAATAGATATATTTGAGATATATGAGGATATATTTGAGATATATGAGGATAATTTGGGTGACAAGTTACTCTATAAAAGGCCTACATGATATCTTCATTAGGTGGTGGAAAAATTTGCCATTGTTCTTCATTATTTTTCTCCTCAAATTGTTTAGCCATTATATATTCTCTACCTATTTCTCAATAAGGTTATTTATTCAAGTTGTGTTTGTTTAACGATAGTTGAGATTAGTTGTAAACAATATTTTGGTGAAATAATAAAGAGGGTGGTTGGGTGGAATATCGTGTATTCATATTTCCGATATTATTTTTTTGTGTTGTTGTTTGTTATTCAATCACATTCATCTTCAAGTGATTGGGTGAAAAAGATTCATTTTATTTTTGGGTGTTTTGTCAAAACTTCCACTGCGCACAAAACCCCAACACGGTGGTGGGGAGAAATGTAATGGGTAAGTGCCTATTTATATAGGCAGATGCCTTGGCATGCACGGTTTGTACCGTAGGTCTGCATACCCATACATACAGGGTAGGTCAGCAACATATGAAAATGCAGTAGGAGTTTGTTCACATCTTTTTAACATATGTGAACATAACACCACTAACGGTGTTAGTGGTATGGGGCTATGATTGACCCCTGAATTCCACCTTTTAATTTCAACCGCACAAATCTAACACCGTTAGTGGTGTGAACATAACATCAGTTAAATAAGTGTGAACAAACTAGCTCTCGTGAAAATGAAGGCATGTATCCAGCTTTCTTGTCTATATGAGTTGAAATGTATAGGGGAGAAAAGAATAGGTTAGGTGTAGATAGGTGGCTGATTGATGGTGGCAATTCAGAACAGAGAGGAAGATATATCATGCGCCGGTTTCAGATGCAACGAAAAAAGAAGACGCTGTTACGTCTCAACGTTCCGGTTCCAATGAAAATAATTTCACTGAAAACGGACTTCGTTTGCACAACGTCATTATTTTGAATTATCGGTTCACCTTTAAATTGCACGCACAGATAAAACAACTTCGATTGGCTCTAAACTGGGAATTTAGCAATAATTAGTGATGCGTATTCCAATAAAGTTTGTTTCATCGAAAACAGAGATTGTTTGAACAGAAATCTGTTTTAAGGACTTAAATATAATATAATTAAATCCAAACCAATATTTAATTTAAATAATAATAAATTATTATTATCATATCTCTCCAGATAAAATATTATACAGCTTCAGAATGAACCAATATATATTTTAAACCCAATAATTACAATCCTAGGCAAAAAAATATTCAAATAATATAAAAAAACCCTTATATTTTCATTAATAAACGTTATCATTTATTAATGAATTCCATATCAACTATTTGAAAATTTGAATCGGACATAACTAACAATCTATAACGTAAAATCTCCATTTTTCGCTTACATTAGAAAAATATAATCAAATTGATTCAAACGTTTCTTCTTTCACAGAATTCCGACTTATATCGGATTCTGTATACTCAATTGAAGTTCAAATCTAAATTACGAACTACCGCGATGTTTCGAGCTCGATTTATAAATATATATATATTATACGTCCAAACTCCGTTATATAAACGAATTATATAATATAAATCCATTTAAAATTCCAAATCGATATATAAAATAGTAAAATATATTAAATATCTAACTACCAAAATGCGGGACGTTACGTAATAAAAGAGATAAATTTCTATACCTAACTATGTGCATAAATGTTTCGAATAGCTTTGAAGCTCATATTAAGAATATACACCATTTAAATATGTATTCCAAATCAATATTTTATATTTTTATTATTCTATTTAATAAATAAAAAGGCTGTTATGTAATACTTCACTAATTATCACATTTAATAAAACTAACCTTTTAAAATACAATTTACAAGATTTTATCAGATTTATTGCCTTCATCTTAAATTTATTTAGCAAGATATTTTCCATATAACATTATTTTAATTCAACTTATTCCAATACACACAATTTCTTTAAAACCTCACATTCCCGATTTACTCATCTATAAAATTAGACAAGTTAGGCCTTTGAACTTGTATTATATTCTTCTTGGTTTTAAAATCATAAAACATGTTCTAATATGTTTACCCGGGGTACGTAAACCCGAGTTATTACATAAGTTAGGAATATGTTTTCTAAGCATTGAAAATATAATGTCTTGCAAATATATTTAGATCGATGAAACCAGTTTATGAATGTTTCAAATAAAACCTCTAATATAAGATTATGCAAGTGAAATTTTTATTTTGAAGAGGATTAGTGATTATTATGAGAAACAAAATCTTCGGAGGTCGTTGTTTATATATTTGATAGTTAAATAATATCGATCACCAAATTTTGTTGTAAAGTTCGATTTTTGTTTCGAAGAGATCGGGATCAGACCTAGTTATTTGAAAACCACTTTGATCTGGCTAAGCATTTCGAACTAGAAAATATCTTAAATATAGATGAAGTTGGAGTTACTCAATTCTGTGCAGACCTAGAACGAACTTGTATGGATGAATGGTGGAATTGCATGTCTCCTTGGAAGTAAATGTTAGTATTCTAAAACATCCCGTTGTTTATATGGCAATATGCAACCTTTAGCCTCATCACCCGATAAATGACAAAAGAAAGAGAAAGCTGAATGGCTATATGCATCACTTCCAGTTTCAATCATTTTGTTTGCTTCAGGGCCCATTGATTGTTTAATAATTGGGGTGATCATATTTGGCTTTATCTAACAAGGGGTAGGGACAGTCCAGAGTAGCTGTGGTGCAACGTGTTATAGCCTCCCGTACATTTGTTCTGGAGGTGTATGGATTTGGTGGGTAGATCCTTACTATAATGTCCCGAATTTTTCTAACTTTGGTAAATCATTTTAATGAGGAGAATAAAATGAAATAAAACCATTTAACAAGCTAAAAACACATATGTAAACGTATGTATGGATAAATAAACAATGTACATACTTGTTTGTATTTTAAAGATTTTAAAATATAATATAAGTATATCACATTCATGAATAAAACCATCATTTGAGAACATATTTAGAGTATATGTACATGTAGGTGCATACTTAAATACATATAAATAAGATAACATGTATATAAGGGGACATTGGTCATTTTTCAAAATACAAAGGGTCCTTGAAATAAAACAAATAAAATAAGGGACTTTGCATCAAAAACTAATATACATGCCAAAGAAACAAATCGGCCATGTGTATATATATGATAACATAGAAAAGTATATGTGCACATCATTTTGTTGACTCAATTTGACCATATGAAAATATCTATAAACACAAACAAGACAAATTCAAGGCATATGGAGACAAAATTCATAATATGATTTGCGAACAATAGTAAGACTAAGCATAGGAAAAACTAGCAAGCTTGCACATAGGAGTATTGCCTTAGGAAAAAATCTATATACTTAAGAATAAAGAAAACCCTTTTTCTATTGGCTAAAAGAGGAGAATAGGTATAGGGCATTTAATTAAGGTATGGTGAGAGAGGTGGGCTTCTAGAAGGAATTACATAAGACAAGCTCATTGGCCAAAATATCCTAGTGTAAACAAATATATACATGCATTGGTTCCTTAAAATCAGACGTAGGAACTAAGAAGAGGAGTGAAGCTATTAGAGAAATTACTGTTGAATCATGTAAAGAAAATTGTTTTAAAACACTTAGGAGTTGGCTATAAATACATCATAAACCCTCACATTTTCCCCTCACAAAACAAGCACCAAGCTAAAGGAAAAAAACTGAAGTATTATTCTCTGGAAATTGGAAAGCATACAAGTGAGTAAACCTTATTTGATTTTTCTTGTTTAAATTCCTTACTGTAAAACAGTTTTTACACATCTGTGTATATGTTGATTTGCTGCTAGTTCATGTCATGTTAATACCATCACCTTGATGCTAGAAACCCTTGGATTCATCTCTATATTCATGTATACAATTACCTGTATAAGTGTTGATAGTTTAAGACTTTAACCCTAAACTTGTTACTATGCTTGGTTAAACACGGAGCATTTGGTCATTGGTTTTAGAAGTGAACCATATCCAACTACTCACACTAGATTAGGAAAATGTAGAGAAATAAGGTATACTTTTATAAATGCAAACAAGAAGAAAGCATTGAAATAAGAACATATTCAAGCAAAACAGTGAAAACAGGATGTCTCTGTAACTTACTATAAACTCAAATCTTCAAACGAAACGAAACTTGGTTTGATTATATAAATGGAAACACAACACAAAATAATGATTTTTAGTGGTGGTTTCATGATTTTTAATGTTGAGGTGATCAAGGAAAGTTAAGATGAAAAAAAGAGACTTTGATCATTTTCCGGCCATCCAATGGATGAACTATCGACGCGTGAGACAGGGAGGAGCGTGAGAGGTTCTAGAGTGTAGGAAAAATACTAAAAGAATTTTCAAATGCTTAGATTTTGAAAACGATGAAGATGTAGGGTAATGGGTTCATTTTTAGGGGTCTGTGTTCATGGTGAAACTGCTCGCCGATGGTGGCAAGGGGGAGGTGCGGTCCAAGGGGAAACTGAGCGCAGGGGAGTCACGATGGTAAGGCCGGAGTCGGAGGAGCTTAAGTGGTCGGTGGGCGCGGCGGTCAGGGTTTTCTCCGATGACATTCGTTTCGGTGATGGAGGAAGTACACAGTGAAATCACTGTACAAACGCTGATGGTCGGACTTGAGGACTTAGACATGATCTGGAGGTTATGGGTGACTTGTGGAGGTGGTCGGAGGTGGTCCATGGTGGCTGAGGTGGTTGTGCACGTGCACACGTGGAGGTGTGTGTGCCTCATGAAATGGCACAGTGGGATGACGAGGTCCAAGCTTTTTTTGGGGTGGTAAACACGGTGATAGAGGGGTGGTACTTTAGGGGTGGTACTACTAGGTGGTAGTTTTGGTAGTTTGATCGGAGCACAGTGATTTAGTGGTGATCTGAAGGGTTGGCACAGTAACTTGAAGATCTGGCACTTTGGTACTTGGCATATTGCAAAGTACCAAGTGGCACTTTGGAAACGAACAGAAATGTGAGCGCAGCACGTGGTTTCGGGGGAAGAGCACGGTTACTGGCAACTGGTACTTTGGTACTTTGCCAAATACCAAGTGGTACTTTGGTAAAATTGAAAAAATGCGGTCGTGGCAAGGAAATTTTGAAGGAACGCATGGTGACTGGCAATCTGGTACTTTGGTATTTTGGCACTTTGCCAAGTACCAGGTGGTACTTTGGAAATCACGAGCTTGGCATGGAAAATTGGGAGGAACGGACGGTGACTGGAGGCCTGGCACTTTCGCACTTTGGTACTTGGCAAAGTACCAGGTGGTACTTTGGCAAACGCATTCGCGGCCTTAGGATCTGAAGCGAAATCATGGCATTTTAAAGCTGGTACTTTGGCAATCTGGTACTTTCGTCAATACGCTTGAAAATGAGTTTCTGAACGAAGTTTTTGATTAAATTTTGTTTTAATTAAAATGAAAAATAAAATATAATTCAAGAATAAATAAATAACTATATAAAAATAGAATTTTTATTTAATTTGACATAGGCAATTGGAAAGAGGAAAATAGCAAGAAGATTGAGTACAGAAGTTGACTGAAGAAGTTCAACAAGTTTGAAACTTTAAAATATAAAGAAAATAAGTGAAATAAATTATTAAATTAATTTATTTAAGATTAATTATAAGTAATAAAATAATTTACCAGAAGAACTGGAGCAGTAAAAATTGACTAAATATCAATGTCAAACATAGTAAAATACAGTGTGTGACACATACACTTTAACTGTTCATGTATAAAAGATATTAGAATACCCAGACATGAACAAGATAAACATATGCTGTTATGTTAACTGAAATCTATAATTAAAGGACGTATAAACTGAATTATGATTAGATTAAGCTAACAATTATTTATCAACTATAAAAGACATTTCGTACATCGTTTCGAAGAGTCCGGAATAAATATTCCAATTTGACTCGAAGTATACGATGCGTGTTAGAAATATTGAAGACAGAGATATGCAAGGACTATTTTAAATAGTGCCTTCGGTCTGTTTAGTCCCAGGACAAACCCGAATGGATGAGTGTCTGACAACGTATATCAGTTAGATTCTACACATCGAATTTACATAAGTATATTACGTTGGTGGCGGAGAAATTCGTTTCTCTTAGCTTTATTGCCTGCAATATATTTGGGTAATCGATTGAGAGTTCTGATGGATATGACGATGTGACATTCAAAGTAGTTGAAGAAATAAATCTGTCATAAGAATAAACGTGACCTCAAAACCTCACAACCAGTAAGTAACAAGAGTTGGCTAGGCAGCATGGCTAGTTGGGTCATACCCAAGCAGGGTATATTATCACCATCTGGAGAGTATTCATATTTGTTACTTCTTTTCAATTCTGTGTTTCCCAAAAACGGTTATGTTGGTAACAACCGTAGAGGTGGTAATATATTCGTTACACTCAAGCTAAATGAGTGGACGGTTATGTGTGGTCGGGTTGAAAGACGTTCTTGTTGAACCCCAGTGTATCCTCTCTAGAGTACACTGATCGGCAGGTGCTTCCATACCTTGTCTGTTGGAATCCAATCTCCACTAAGCGCTCTACGACTTTTGATTTTATACTATATACGTGAACGTGAGATGCAAGCGTTTCACTAGATGATTATTTATTTGATAAAAACTATCGTAATATCAAATGTTTTGATATAAAATACTTGGGTCATAATCCATATATTAGTTATGGATTGGTCTAAAGATTTCTAAAGCAAATGAATCTGGAAAACCTTATTTCTTACTTCCCTATTTACATCTTTTAACGATGTTTACTTACACCAGTCCCTTGACTGACCCAGAGTTTTATTTCCTGTGTTTCCTAAATTCTTGGGTACTCATAATATTTGTTAAGAGTAGGCAAGTAGTCCAGGTAGGCAAGTGGAACCTATGAAGTTCAAGTCAAGACCAGCAGTATATCCATACCTATGTATCCAGTTTAAGTATCTGTATTATCTGTAGTCATGGTGTATAATTATGTTGTTGTACTATGGTATTGTTGTAATGACTCGGTATTTACGCATATCACTGACACAGATATGAACTGATCGTAAGTACGTATTTACAAATGCGATTTAAAATCCAGACTTTGAAATTTCAAAACATGTTAACTCATGTATAATAGCATTTACATATTCATATATCACAGCACTTACCAAAATCCATTTTTACATAATTTGGTGTGATAGCATGTATTTGATAGCGTTTGTTTAAATTGATTTTTACATATACATGTAGAATAACACTTATAAATAGAAAGTTTTTAAAATGCCATTTTAATATATATGTTTTGTTCTTTTTTCAAAGGATTTAGAAATTGAGTTTTTGCAAATTCTTGGATTGAAAACTTATAACACTAGAAATAAAAACATGCCAAAACCATTTTAGTCAAAAGCAAGTTCAAGATTCACTTGTACATCACCAAGACATGAAATACTATTTCCATTGCAAGCATGTTTCATGAACAAAAATTCAAAGATAACACCAACACTAGAAATAAGCTAGTAGAGAGAATTTAAAAAGATATATTTGTCACATGGCAAAATCATTTTTGTATCAAACATTTCCAGTTTAAAATCCTTTTCTTTTCTCTCATGATTTTCTGAAAATTTGTCACTTTATTTTGCATTTTCAAAAAAAACATGTTTGTTTAGTCACAAAACATGTGCATAAAGATTTACAAAATCTTGCTTATAAACTAAGGATCTCACCTACACTAGATCAATTCTAAAATACAGATCATTCAAGTTTTTTCATGTCTATTTCATCACATGGCCATTGATTTCGTTGTACCAAGAACTTTCAGATTTTATTAAACCTTGGAAGCCAAGTAAAAGTATTTATATTATTTTTTGTTAAATCAAAATGTCATGGGAAGATTTGGGGTAGAAACCCAATAAAAACTGAAGCATTTCATGGTACTAAAATGGATACTATAAATTTGATTAAACCAAGAAAAGATTGTGAGGAGCATGGATGGTAAAATGGCAAATAAGGTAGTATTTCATAGTAACCAATGAGGGAAAAGGAATGTCATGTGCAAGGGGGTTTTCAATATGAAGTATGGCTGATATAAGCCATGTGAACTTGGTGGTGATGTTTTGATTTGGTAAGGAAAAAGATTTTTTTTTTTGAGATGTCAATCATTTGTCAACAAAAAAAAAATCTGAAAACTGATTTTGTGTTTTTTTTGATGCGTCATATTTTAATAGTTTTCTACTACTATAAATAAGGCATAAGAACATACATTTTCTTCACACAACGCAAGTTTTTCTAACTAGATCAGTAAAGGAGAAAAGAAAGCTAAGGGTTCAAACTTTCCCGATGAGTAAACTTTCCAGAAATTCTTCCTGCATTTCTTCCTGTTTTGAACTATCCCTTTTTATGCTATGGTCTGCTTTTGTTTTGTTGAATGCAACCTTGGTTGAATTACTTTCCTGTCTTAATCAAAGAACTAGGGGTAGGTACTTAAATTAATTTACAATTGGTGTAGAAAACTTATACAAACAAGATGATAGATCCTGTTGATTTGTTAGAACAAAATTTATGATCCTTAGTAAATAACCTTTAGTTAGATAATTTCAAGTTAGGTTGACACCTCTACATCATCACTAGACCATTTCAAAGTAAGAAGTAAACTAAACAACCTTAGATAAACCTTGACACTGGAAACAAAAAGAACACAGACTGTCAAAACCTCTCTGTTTCATCGAATTTTCAAACTCGTATTAAATCAATTTGAATACATGAATGGAATCCTTAATGAAAATGATAATTTTCCGAAGTGGTTTCACGATTTTTAAAGTCTTAGATCATGAGTTATGCTAGGATGATCAGAATTTTAATTTCGATCAAATTTCGACCACCCAAGCGATGTAAGGCCGTGGGGTTGGGAATGGGGCATCACCTAGGGTCGAGGATGCTAGGAAAAATACTAATTTATTTTTCAAATGAGTGGATTTAGAGGACGAGATCGAAATAGGGTAAATGATGGGTTTTTGCGTTCAGCTTTTTGCCTCTGAACTGCTCGTCGAAGGTGGAGCTTTGGGGGTGCGGTCATGGGGAGTTTGCGGCACCAGGGGATGTGGTGGCGTGGTAAGAAGGTGGCGGCAGCGCATGGACAAGGTGATGTGGTGTGGTGGCTTTCTTTGATGGGTTTTTTTCTGGAAATTAAGGGGGCATGGTGAAATTACTGTAGCTTCGATGAAGGTGGTGGTCAGGCGGTGCAAGATGATCAGAGCATGGTGGGTGACGTATGTGGGTGGTCGTCGGAGGTGGAAGTTGGCTCCGGTATGTGTGCACGTGCACGTGGTGCAGGCAGGTGATCGGAGATGGAAACACTGGAGTCTGGAGGTGATTGGTAATGGTTGGCGCATGGTGTTTTGAGTGTGATCGGTCTAAAGATCACATGATTCATGAAGTGGTACTTGGGTACTTTGGGTAGGTGATCCGATATGTGGTACTGGCGCGGGCGCATGGTATCCAGGGCTGATCGGGCAAGGAGATGTTGTGATCTGGAGGTGGTACTTCAGGAGTTTGGTACTGTGGCTGACAAAAAGTGGTACTTTGCAAACTGTGGTGACCGGGTGTGATTTCCTGAGTGCACACTAGGGTTTTTGAACTGGTACATTGACCAGAAATGGTACTTTGTCAAAATGGTGTTCAAATTAAGGAATTTTGAATATATTTTAAATTAAATTAAATAATATATTAAATTAAGTATAAATTGGAAAATAAATATTTAAATGAAAATAGAATTTTTATTTAAATTAGCAAGTCAAGAAAATGAAGTGAATCAGGATTTAGTACAGTTTTGTCAGTAACTGAAATTGAAGTATAGAAGCCGTAAATTTTATTAAATTATAAATTTAGTTTATAATTTAAATTAGAACTTGTTTAACAAAAAAGATAAAGAGGAACCGTATGCAACACATATGGTAAATCTGTCAATTTTAAACTGTAAATCCCAATTATCAGATACACACAACCGATCATGTATAGTTCTGTTACTTTGTAAAATAAGAACCATATATCATATTTTAATCATGTTTAGATAAGTTTGAAAAGGAAATTTATTTCTGTTGGTATGTGAAGTAGATCAGGTATAAGGAATCAAAAGGGAAAATTTGACGAAATAATACAAAGTGTAAAAGTTGTAAAATAGAGAATAAATCATAAATTTAATTCATTTGTGAATAATTAGATTAAGGAATGATTATGAGAAATAATTTTTCTAAAGAATAAGAGGTATTTATTTTTAGAAAGTGACGAACAAAATGGGAAGAAAAACCGTGTGCGGCGGCGCGCACACTGAAATGGTCCCTTCTTAAGAGATGATCAAAATACCAGATATAGGCAAGATGATCATATATTGCTTTAATTTGACTATCATCAGGTGTGTAAATTAATTATAATCGTATTAGATTAATAATTTAAAAAGAAAATATTCGCTAATCATTTCAAAGAGACCGAAATAAATATTTCACTTTGATTTGATTATACGCCGCGCGTCAGAGATTTTTAAATTGAAGACGGCGATATACAAGGGCTATTCTTGAATAGTGCCTTCGGTTTGTCCAATCCTAGGACAATTTGTATGGATGAATGTCTGACAAAGTAATTCTAACTGATCACGTACGTTGATCTCTTCAAACGTATTTATACAGTGGCAGAAGAATTCGTTTCCCTCGCTGTATACCTATAATATATTTTTTGGGAAGTCAATTAGTGGTTGGAAAGTTTTGACGATGTGGCATTCAAAAAAATAAATAGTGATGATGAAAAGGGTAAGTCTAGCCTCAAGCTTCACACCTAGGAAATGACAAAAATCGGGCAGGCAGCATAGAAATGTGGATCGCTCCCATTAGGGTGTATAATTACCTATCTAGAGAAATTCCTTTTACTTATTTAATCTTTTTCGATGCAATCCCTTTTCGGGAAACGGTGGTTTGAGCCCAACCATTGGTGATATACATTCGATACACTCAAGAGAAATGAGTGGTCAGTCATGTGTGGGCCGGGTTGCAAGACGTTCTTGTTGAACCCAGGTGTATTCGCCTCTAGAGATACGTCATCGGAAGGTGGTCCCATACCTTGTCATAGCTGGAAACCCAATTTCCATAAGCGTCAAGCGGTTTTTATTTGTATACTATATAGGAGAATGTGAGATGCAAACATTCTTCTAGATTCTAATTTATTTGTAAAACACCTAGACACTATGATAATATTTGATTGAAGTAAACAAAGTGTTTTGATCTCATAAGGTAAAAACTTGTTCCGTATTCACGGCGTGGTCTTATGAGATATTTTTATTTCTTTAATCAGTTTAAAACTGTTTACTCATACCAGTCCCCTGACTGACCCGGAGTTTATTTTTCTGTGTTTCCCTTAAACTCTTGGGTATTCATAACACTTGTTATGGATAGACAAGTGAATCAGGATTGGATAAAACTTGAGAAGCTGGGATGGAACTTTCTGTGTGCTGGTCTACTTATCTTATCTGTTGTATAATTAAGTCTGCAAGTTAGTCACAACGACATGTATAATTAAAGTTGTACTATGAATGGCTTGTATCACTAGATATATGATGCTCTGATGTAATATGTACTGCTGTGTAATGTTATGAAGTATTATCTTTTGTAAAAAAATTCCGCTGTGAGATTCTGATGTTTTCTGTGATTTTATCTTCTATCTATCCTTATTCTTATTAATGGCATGACTTCCGATGTGTTCGAAAGTTGGGTCGTTACAGTTGCTATCAGAGCTTAGGTTACTGATTACCTAGGCTTTGGGGTGAGTGTGAGAGAGCGTATTTTTGAAAATTTAAAGTAAATTTAAATAAATCAACTTGGATGGTATACCTAAGTTAGTTATATCCAATCAAATCTGGAATGACGACCTGTTATATTCAGGTGTTTTAGATGAGTAACCGAGGACGAAGAGGTCAAGCTAGTGGAATTTCCACTACTACTGGTCGTAATACTGGATCCCAGGATCAAGAAGAAACTGTGGAGGAAGTTGCACCAGTCCAGCAAGATAAGAGCTTTGCAACTATTTGTAAAGAATACACAACTCTGGGAGGAAAAGTTTTCAAAGGGTCGGAATCTTTCATTGAAGTCCAAGCATGGTTGAGGTCCTGTGAGAGGATTTTCAAGGGACTGAAATTGAATGATGAGCAGAAACGTCTCTTAGCTTCATGGCAACATCAAGAAGCTACTGCTATTTGGTGGGATGCTCAGACCACGAATGTACCTGAGGAGGATTTCACTTGGGAAAAATTCAAAGAAGCTTTCGAAGCACAATTTCTACCTACTGCGGGAAAGACTAGAATGTATTGGGATTTCATCGATCTCAAATAAGGGAACATGAAAATATCCGAATATGAGAACAAGTTCAATTCACTTTCTCGTTTCGGGCCAGAACTGATCAATACTCCACTCAAGAAGAATGAAATGTTTATAGCAGGGTTGAAGGATAGTCTACACGTCAAAATGATTGGACATCTCAAGATTCCATTTGTCGATCTAGTTGATATGGCAGTTTGTTATGAGGCACTAGAGGGAAAGAAGCCAGTTGCAAAACAGCAGACAGGAGAACCCAGTTGCGAGAATTCCAACAAAAGGAAAATTAATCCGAACTGGAACAACAAGGGAATACCAAAGATGGGGGAGAAAGCCAAAGAGCGTTATAAAGATACGCAATGTCATAACTGCAAGGAAAAGGGACACATTGCTAGGTTTTGTACGAAGCCAGCAGCGGAAAAGCCACAGCAAACTCAGCAACTGGAGCAACCTCAACCAAAAGGAACAAGAGATGTTATTCCCCAGAAATTTTCATGCTATAACTGTCATCAGCCTGGGCACTTGGTTAAAGACTGTCCACTTATGAAAAAGGCACAGCAACTAAAGGTCTATGCTTTAGTGGATAAGTTATCAACTTCTGAGAATGTGAAAATGGAAGGAGCTTCAGAAGGTACCTTACTCTTTTTAGATAAAAGGAGTTAATTAACCAGGGTCAGCCTTGAGGTAAATTAAATATGGTTGGATTAAATTAGAATAATATTTAATCATACTGATACCAAAAATCGGGATAGAA
This sequence comes from Allium sativum, assembly GCA_030737875.1. Classification (NCBI taxonomy): domain Eukaryota; kingdom Viridiplantae; phylum Streptophyta; class Magnoliopsida; order Asparagales; family Amaryllidaceae; genus Allium; species Allium sativum. The sequence goes on along the minus strand of CM060912.1, from coordinate 123,100,527 downwards.
TTTGGATTTCCTGAAATTAAGGCTGGACTTAAGTATTTATTTGGATATGGACTCAGGGAATATAAACTGGTCGATTTGTGAAAAAAAAAGGGAAAAAATATACATATTGATATAAGTCGATAACTCTAATCTACTGTTTACAAATTTCGAGGACAAAATTTTTATAAGGGGGTAGATTGTAATGACCCGGTATTTACACCTATCACTGACACAGATATGAACTGATCGTAAGTACGTATTTACAAATACGATTTAAAATCCATACTTTGAAATTCCAAAACATATTAACTCATGTATAATAGCATTTACATATGCATATATCACAGCACTTAACAAAATCCATTTTTACACAATCAGGTGTGATAGCATGTATTTGATAGCGTTTGTTTAAATTGAGTTTTACATATACATGTAGAATAACACTTATAAATAGCAAGTTTTTAAAATGCCATTTTAATATATATGTTTTGTTCTTTTTTTCAAAGGATTTAGAAATTAAGTTTTTGCAAATTCTTGGATTGAAAACTTATAACACTAGAAATAAAAACATGCCAAAATCATTTTAGTCAAAAGCAAGTTCAAGATTCACTTATACATCACCAAGACATGAAATACTATTTACTTTGGCAAACATGTTTCATGAACAAAAATTCAAAGATAACACCTACACTAGAAATAAGCTAGTAGAGAGAATTTAAAGAGATATATTTGTCACATGGCAAAATCATTTTTGTATCAAACATTTTCAGTTTCAAATCCTTTTCTTTTCTCTCATGATTTTCTGAAAATTTGTCACTTTCTTTTGCATTTTCAAAAAAAAAAACATGTTTGTTTAGTCATAAAACATGTGCATAAAGATTTACAAAATCTTGCTTATACACAAAGGATCTCACCTACACTAGATCTATTCTAAAATATAGATCATTCAAGATTTTTCATGTCTATTTCATCACGTGGTAATTGATTTTGTTGTACCAAGAACTTTCAGATTTTATTAAACCTTGGAAGGCAAGTAAAAGTATTTATATTTTTTTTTATTAAGTCAAAATGTCATGAGAAGATTTAGGGTAGAAACCCAAAAATAACTGAAGCATTTCATTGTACTAAAATGGATACTATAAATTTGATTAAACCAAGAAAAGATTGTGAAGAACATGGATGGTACAATGGTAATTAAGGCAGTATTTCATAGTAATCAATAAGGGAAAAGGAATGTCATGTGCAAGGGGGTTTTCAATATGAAGTATGGCTGGTATAAGCCATGTGAACTTGGTGGTGATGTTTTGATTGGGTAAGGAAATTTTTTTTTTTTTGAGATGTCAATCATTTGTCAACAAAAAAATATATCTGAAAACTGATTTTGTGTTTTTTTTAATGCCTCATATTTTAATAGTTTTCTACTACTATAAATAAGGCATAAGCACACGCATTTTCTTCACACAACACAAGTTTTTCTAACTAGATCAGTAAAGGAGAAAAGAAAGCTAAGGGTTCAAACTTTCCTGATGAGTAAACTTTCCAGAAATTCTTCCTGCATTTCTTTCTATTTTGAACTGTCCCTTTTTATGCTATGGTCTGCTTTGTTTTGTTGAATGCAACCTTGGTTGAATTATTTTCCTGTCTTGATCAAAGAACTAGGGGTAGGTACTTAAATTAATTTACATTTGGTGTAGAAAACTTATACAAACAGGAAGATAGATCCTGTTAGTTTGTCAGAACAAAATTTATGATCCTTAGTAAATAACCTTAAGTTAGACAATTTCAAGTTTGGTTGGCACCTCTGCATCATCACTAGACCATTTCAAAGTAATAAGTAAAGTAAACAAACTTAGATAAACCTTGATACTGGAAACAAGAAGAACACAGACTGTCAAAACCTCTCTGTTTCATCGAATTTTCAAAACTTGTATTAAATCAATTTGAATACATGAATGTAATCCTTAATGGAAATGATGATTTTTAGAAGTGGTTTCATGATTTTTAAAGTCTTAGATCACGAGTTATGCTAGGATGATCAGAATTTGAATTTCAATCAAATTCCAACCACCCAAGCGATGTGAGGCCGTAGGGTTGGGGGTGGAGCATCACCTAGGGTCAAGGATGATAGGAAAAATACTAATTTATTTTTCAAATGAGTGGATTTAGAGGACGAGATCGAGATAGGGTAAATGATGGGTTTTTGGGTTTGGTTTTTTGCCTCTGAACTACTCGTCGAAGGTGGAGCTTTGGAGGTGCGGTCATGGGGGGTTCGCGGCGTCAGGGGATGGTGGTGACGTGGTAAGAAGGTGGCGGCAGCACATGGATGAGGTGACGTGGTGTGGTGGCTTTCTTGGATGGGTTTTTTTTCTGGAAATTAAGGGGGCACGGTGAAATTACTGTAGCGTCGATGAAGGTGGTGGTCAGGAGGTGCAAGATGATCAAAGCGTGGTGGGTGACGTATGTGGGTTGTCGTCGGAGGTGGAAGTGGGCTCCGGCGTGTGTGCACGTGCACGAGGTGCAGGCAGGTGATCGAAGATGGAAACACTGGGGTCTGGAGGTTATTGGTAATGGTTGGCGCATGGTGTTTTGAGTGTGATCGGGCCAAAGATCACATGATTCATGAAGTGGTACTTGGGTACTTTGGGTAGGTGATCGGATATGTGGTACTGGCGTAGGCGCATGGTATTCAGGGTTGATCGGGCAAGGAGATGTCATGATCTGGAGGTGGTACTTCAGGAGTTTGGTACTGTGGCTGACAAAAAGTGGTACTTTGTTGTAACACCCCGAATTTTCTGTTAACATTAAATTAACAAATTATAGTATAATTAATTCAAAATTGAAGAATTAAGGGAAACAGGTTACTCCATTGCGTTCGTCTCGGAATTATGCTTGAGATAGAGTCTGAGTTTGCGTAAATCGGACTCCGTATGAAGGAGATATGGCCTTCCGAAGTTTCAGAATTAATTTAAAATTCAAAACAGTTCAAAAATTCGGTTTAAAATTCAAAAACGGACCCAGATTGGGCTGGGCGGGAAAATACCCGCCCAGCACCCAGGTCGACCAAGAGGTCGACCTAGGTACGCAGGTCGACCAGGGGGTCGAACTACTTAGTCGACCTGACCTGCCTGGTTGGGTCCTGGTTCGGTTTCTGGGGCTTGGCTGTGTCATTGAGGCTGACTTGTCACTATTTGATTGGCTCCTTTTGGGATGGATGGTCTTGATTAACTCTGGCTTCATCTGACGACTCAAATCAATCTGAAATTCTATAAATACAACCTAAGTCTCCAACCAAAATTCACACAAAAATTAGAGCTTGGAGCCGTCATGCTGCTGGAAGAAAACTTGGAGTAGCCACCGCTTAAGAGACGAACAAAGCTAATTCAAATCTAATTCTAAAACAAGATTCAAACAACGTTTATCGACCCAAAGGAACGCATCTCAATTTCAGAACTCAGAATCCAGAATTCAAGTTCTTCGATCGTTGTAAGCCTAGTTACTTTGAGATGTGAATGGAAATAGAACGTGATTTGATATGAACTAAAGATTGGAATTACGCTACGTTGTAAAAACAATATTAATTCATATTTAGTTATGACAATGATTTCATTAGAATGTTTGTGGAATAGTTTAATTGATGTTGGATCCATTAGAATGTTTGTGGATTAATCTAGTTGATGTTGGATCTATTCAAATTCACATACAAGTTATTTGGTTCATATCCACACCGATATGTTTAGGTGATTTTGACAAGTTATATGATGTACAATAGAACCTCTATGCCTATATGATTAAGTTTGTATACATGTTCATATGTTCACACAAAAGATGCAAGTTCATAATTGGATCCGTGCCAAGATCCACTTTAATACATGTCTCATGTTATAATTGGACATATGATTTGATCTAGTTCACACATGTGATAAAAATCATACATACTTTATGGAGATGTTATATGCTAGTTATGTTCGATATTATGCCTAGATCAAAAATATGTGTAGGCTTATGTTTTATGCAAGTCAAAATTATGCCATTTCATGTGACACCTATTTAATTAGGTTCTTATTCTAATGCTAGTTCACATGACAAGTTGAAACCCATGACTTATGTTAATTAGATTTCAAGTATTGCAAGTTCATATGTCACACACCCTTTATGTTAATTAGAATGCGTCATGTTCTAAGTTTTCCCTTCTATGTTTATAAGTTGGGTTGAAATATCTAGCCCAACATTCACTATAATCTTGCGAACGTACAAGCGGGGGAATATTGTTGGGATTAAACATGAAAACATATGAAGTTGGCATGTTTAGCACATGCCAATAAATGGGCCATAACATTTACATATAACAAGTAAAATAGACAAATATGTAAAATTTAGAAAACATGAATATGCTTTACCCGAGGTTGGATTGAGTTGTGATGTAAACCTACCCAGACCCGCCCGGCTGTCCAGTAATCACAACGATACCTATCCAATGTGGGAGGTTAAAGCATTGAGCCCAATAAAGACCCGAGGTTAGACTGAGTTGTGGCGTAAGACTTCCCGGAACCGCCCGGCATACAGGCAGCCACAACAATACCTATCTAATGTGAGTGGTCGGTGCTAAAATGAATAGATAAAAGCTAAGTCAGGATTGATAGGGTTAAAACACTTAACCAACTCAACATGTTAACTAAATCTGACGGGTGGGGTTAGGTTCATATAGACACTTAACCACTTAACATGTTTGACTAGAAAACCCTAGTATCGGGGACCCGTTTCAGCAGTAACCCAATTAAGTATCATGGTACCCTGAAACTAGGCAGGGTGGGGCACGATTACTGGGCTGATTGTAAGCGGTCAAAGCAACGGCGTGTGGTGTAGTCTAGGTTCTAACGGAGTGCGGGCGTGCACACACTTCGGAGCAGAAAAACAGGGCACTGAACACCAGTAGTATACCCTATGCATTCTAGAATTGTGTCGGGCCGCCACCATGGGACTTGATACACCCCCATGGTGGGACCAGCATAGGTATCTACAATCATTGGGGGCCGTATGACACATATGTTTACGCGAGTAGGAACCGATCTTTAGAAAAGGGGATCACTTCACCACAATCATGGGGTGCCAGTCAGAACAAGTATAAGTAGGTGCAAAGATATAGTGTGGGTGCGATAGTATATTCGGTTCTAAACTATTTTAGCTTAATTCATGGTACTTTCCTGTTTTTTAGTTTATACCTATCATGCCCTTTTTCTTATTCACATACTGAAGCGTCACTAGATTTACCAGGCTTTATGTCTGACTCTGTTTTTCTTTCGTCTTCTTTTCTTCCATCCCCCCCCCCCCGGTCCACAGGGAGGAAACAACCCAGCTTAGTCAGACTCTTTGCAAGCTTCAAGATAGTAGATGTATGGTTTGGATCTCTTTCGTTCAGACTATGGCTTTGAATATCACTATGGGGATTTTTGTTGCTTTACTCATGTTTTATGCTTCTTTATTCTAATAATCAAGACAGAAATGATGATGTAATGTTTTGGAAGTATTGTGAGACAATTATGGAAATATTTTGTATGAACACGTATTTTATGAAATGAAAGTCCGTTTGTTTTCCGCTGCTTATATATATATATATATATATATATATATATATATATGTTTATATCTGTCTTGTGTTTATCTGTGACTTTTACTTATAAACCTCCACCAAAGTTAAGGCATTCCCTTTGTGAGTGACCTTAACAGAGGTGGGGTGTTTAACTTGGTATCAGAGCATAGGTTTACCAGATTAGATAAAAGTTTTTGAAAATATTTTCAAAAGAGAAGTTTAAAGAGCAATTTTTTTAAAGAAAAGTGTTATATTTTAAAAAGGCATAATCCTCCAAAGCCATAAGTACTATCTCTCTATCCTTCGTTTTGAATCTTTCCTTTTTGTTTCAGTATGTCTGGGGATCTTAACCTTCCAGAAGGTGTGCCAGTACCTGGCTGGTTCCGAAGATACTTAGAAGCTAGGGAAAATGGCGCGGGCCCGGCAAACATCCCTCCTCCCCCAGTGGCAGCACTTCCCCCTCCTCCTCCTCCTCCTCTTGGTAATGCTTTTGCAAAGACATGTAGAGACTTTAAGGCTATGGGTGGAAAGGACTTTCAAGGAACTGAACCCTTTGTGGTGGCAAGGAATTGGCTGAAGGAGACCGAAGATTTGTTCGTCATTTTCGGAGTTGACGACAGGCAAAGGATACAGCTAGCAATGTGGTTGCTCAAAGATGAAGCTTCGTATTGGTGGGAGATTACCCATGCTGAGAGGCCAGTGGAAACTTGGGAGGACTTCCGGATGAGATTTGAGATGAAGTTTCTCTCCCAAGCTGAAAGAAGCCTGGAAATGGAGAAGTTCCTAACTCTTAAGCAAGGAAGTTTGACGATCAGGGAGTATGTCAATCAGTTTAATCAGCTGGCCAGATTTGGGCTGGATTTAATAAACACCCAACACAAGAAGGCTCTTCGCTTCGTCAAAGGTCTGAATGAGCCTCTACACAGCCTTGCTATGACCCATGTGCACATAGGGGCAACTTATGAAAGCTTGGTGGATATGGCTTTGCTACATGAGGAAGACAAGGGCAAGAAAGAGGCTAAGGTTGAAGTGCCTCAAGAAAAGAAGGAGAGTTTACAAGCTAAGAAAACAGACTTCAAGAAAGGCGGGAAGAACAACAAATCCCATGAAAAGAGAAGGTGTAATTGCTGTGGCATTGTTGGGCATTTGGCGAAAGACTGCAGAAAGAGGAAAACGAAGATGAATGGTGGTTGCTTCCATTGCGGAGAGACTGGACACATGGCTAAGGACCGCCCAAAGAAGAAAGAGCAGGGACAAAGGACTGGATCCACTTCAGGGGGACAGGTTCACGCACTGGTGGCACCTCCACAGGAACGAGGTAGTAATATTTCTGTAGAAAGTGTAGTTTATTTTTATGATCATCACGTTCGCACTCTTTTTTATTCTAGCGCATCACACTCCTTTATTTCATCTGCTTTAGTAGAATCTCTGCACCTAGACACTAGTACGATAGAGGATCCTTTGGTTGTTTCAAATCCAATTGGAGGCTCAGCCTATTTGTCAATGGTTTGTTTGGATTTGAAAATCTCTATTCTCAGCGTTGAGTTTAGTTGTAGTGCCTTTTTTTTGGGCTTCTCGGGATATGGTTTGATCTTAGGCATGGACTAGTTATCCAGTAATGGTGCCATCCTTGATTGTGAGAAAAGAGTGGTTAGACTCTTGACTCGGCTCGGTAACACTCTAGAAATTTCTTGTAATCCCTTGAACACTGTTATGCTTAGTTATCTAGAGTCAGTTGATGCTTCTATTGAGAATTTACAGTCGGTTAGGGTGGTCCGGGAATATCCGGATGTCTTTGAAGAAGTAAAGGGCTTACCTCCAAGGCGGGAAATAGACTTCCGCATATACCTTGTTGATAATGCAAAGCCCGTAGCTTTACCTGTTAGACACATGGCTCCAAGGGAGAGAAAGGAGCTCAGTAAGCAAGTTAAAGAGCTTCTCGAGAAGGGGTTCATTAGACGGAGCATTTCGGAATAGGGTGCTCCAGTGGTGTTTGCAACTAAAGTGGACTGTTCGCTTAGCCTATGCGTTGACTATAGGGAGCTAAACAAGCTGACCAAGAAGAATAGGCACCCTCTCCCCAGAATCGGCGATTTGTTTGATCAGCTTGTAGGTGCGTCGGTTTTCTCCCAACTTGATCTGGCTATAGGGTTTCATTAGCTCAGAGTGGCTGAAGATAGCATTGATAAAACGGCATTCAGAACCCCAGATGGTTTCTTCGAGTGTCTTGTCATGCCTTTCGGTTTGACAAACGCACCCGCTTATTTCGTAGACCTAATGAGCAGAGTATTCATAGAGTTCCTCAACAAGTTTGTGGTTGTCTTCGTAGACGATATTTTGATCTGCTCAAAGATTGAGGAAGAGCACACTCAGCATTTAAAGAAAATCGTGGATACTCTCCGTGCACATCAGCTAAAAGCCAAATTCTCCAAGTGCCACTTTTGGAGAGAAGAAGTAAGGTTTCTTAGGTATGTAGTGTCCAAAGAGGGGTTAGCAGTGGACCCCGCGAAAGTAGTTGCGGTGTAAGATTGGAAGGTACCAAAGAATGCAACCGAAGTCCAAAGTTTTCTTGGATTGACAGGCTTTTACCGAAAGTTCATCAGAGACTTTGCAAAAATCTCAGCTCCTCTTACAAGGCTTACGAAGAAGAACTTGACTTTCGCTTGGGACTTGGATTGCGAGTTTGCTTTCCAACGCTTAAAAAGGGCTCTTACAACAGCCTCAGTTCTGACTTTGCCAGATGGAAGCAAGATGTTCACAGTATACACAGATGCATGCGGAACAGGACTAAGCGCTGTCTTGATGCAAGAAGGAAGGGTAGTAGCTTATGGTGGAAGGCAATTGAAAGTTCATGAAAAGAACTAACCAACCCACGATCTTGAGTTGGCCGCCATCGTCTTTGCGCTTAAGTCTTGGCGCCATTACCTCCTAGGTGAGAAGTTCGAATTTTACACTGACCATAAATCCTTAAAGTATCTCTTCTCGCAGAAAGATCTTAACTTGAGGCAATAAAGGTAGATGGAGTTTCTTGCCTCATATGAGTTCGAGATTTCCTATACCCCTGGCAAGGGCAACGTAGTGGCAGATGCTTTGAGTAGAAAGAAGCTGACCCTAAGCCCTCTCTTTGTAGAAAGGCAAAGCCTGGAGTATATAGCCAGTTTTGACTTTAGGCCCTCCTCTGATTTTTTTACCGGGTTTGTTAGCATCTCTTGAAGTGCGTCCTACTCTTTTGGACTCAATAGGGGCCGCACAACGTGAAGACCCTCAGTTAGTTGAGGTGGTTGATAAGCTAATTAGGGGTGAGACTTCTAGTCACCTCGATAGATACACCATCGATGATAAGGAGTGGTTAAGACGGGATGGAAGGCTATGCGTCCCACAAGAAAAGGAGTTGGTGAAGAAGGTTCTTGAGGAGGCACACCATTCCAAGATGACAATACTCCCAGGCGGAGACAAAATGTACAAAGACATAAAGAGAGTTTTCTTTTGGAACGGCATGAAGAAGGACGTGGCAGATTTCGTTTCTAAGTGTATGATTTGCCAACAGGTCAAGGCGGAGCAGAAAAAGTCGGGTGATCTGCTTCATCCTCTAGAGGTCCCACAGTGGAAGTAGGATAGCATTTCAATGGACTTCATTGATGTGCTGCCTAGGTCAAGAAGGGGCAATACTAGCATTTGGGTAATTGTGGATAGGCTCACGAAAAGCACCCACTTTTTACCTATCAAAAGTAGAAGGACTGCCTCATCTCTAGCATCTCTATATCTTAGAGAGATAGTTCGACTCCATGGGATACCCTCCAGCATTGTGAGTGACCGAGATCCAATCTTTACAAGTGAGTTTTGGAGGAGTCTGCAAGAAGCTGTAGGCACACCGTTATGTTTGAGCACGACCTATCACCCCCATACCGATGGTCAGACGGAAAGGGTAAACAGGGTACTGGAAGATCTTTTGAGACTTTGCGTTCTTGACTTTGGAGGGACATGGGAGGATCATCTACCTTTGGTGGAATTCGCCTACAACAACAGCTACCAGGCCACCATAGGCATGGCGCCCTTCGAAGCCTTATATGGAAGACCATGCCGATCACCAACTTGTTGGTGGCAATCTACCGACAAGCTTATACTTGGGCCAGACATGATCAGAGAGACTTCAGAGAAAGTGGACTTAATACAAAGAAGGATGAAGACAGCCCAAGATAGACAGAAGTCCTACGCCGACAAAAGAAGGACTGACCTTGAGTTTGAGGTTGGGGACAGGGTTTTCCTTAAGGTATCTCCTTTAAGGAACGTCGTTTGCTTTGGATCCGCAGGAAAGCTAGCACCAAGATTTGTAGGTCCATTCCCTATCATCGAAAAGATTGGGAAGATGGCTTATAGAGTAGAGCTGCCCGAAAGATTGGCTGGAGTTCACAATGTCTTTCATGTTTCTCACCTCCGGAAATGTTTACATGAGTCTGTGGAAGTGGTGGAGCCAAGTATTCTAGAAGAAGTTGAAATAGGACGAGAAGCAACGATGAGGAGAGTTCCAACTCGAATCTTAGGAACTGAAGTCAAAAAGCTACGCAACCGTGAAGTCAAACTTGTTAAAGTTCAATGGAGCGATGCCGAGGAAGACGCGACTTGGGAAACTGAGGACAGAATACGCGCGGCCTACCCTTTTCTTTTTGAGGGTACATCTTTGATCTCTCTCTTTTTCCATAAGTTATGATTGTATCTACCTTTTAGTATATCTCCTCGGTCCTTTTCCTAACTCCTTAGGTAGAAAACTAATGGATGCAAACATGTATTTGAGAACATGTTATGATTGATGTTTGCAAGTGTTTGCAAGTGGTTGCTAGTGGTTGCTTGTGGATGCATATACACGCATACCTTAGGTTTTAGATCGGCTCAGTCACTTCATATTGCATATGCATATATGTATTCATGTTTGTATATGGCTGAAATTTGATGTGTTTTCAAATGGATGTCACATTTATATGAATGGTTGCGCACTCATGTAGAATTATAAGTAGGAAAAGTTTGCATACATAATGGATTCATGACACATACATGATTTGCATTAAGGAGGTCAACTGAATTAGTAGACTGTCTGATTTTGCATTAGATAAGGACATACACACACACTGTGCATATGATCATAAAGCATTAGAATTCTTTTAAGGACAATGGATGCCTGTGTTTGTTGGTTGAGTAGATGGACGATTGGATGTTAGGATATACGTTTTTCTAGACTTGAAGATTTCAAGGACGAAATCCTAAAAGGAAGGGAGAATGTAACACCCTGAATTTTCTGTTAACATTAAATTAACAAATTATAGTATAATTAACTCCAAATTAAAGAATTAAGGGAAACGGGTTATGCCATTACGTTCGTCTCGGAATTCTGCTTTAGATAGAGTCCGAGTTTGCGTAAATCGGACTCTGTATGAAGAAGATATGGCCTTTCGAAGTTTCAGAATTAATTTTAAATTCAAAAAAATTCAAAAATTCGGTTTAAAATTCAAAAACGGACCCAGATTGGGCTGGGCGGGAAAATTCCCGCCCAGGACCCAGGTCGACCAGGAGGTCGACCTGGGGGTCGACCTAGGTACGCAGGTCGACCTACTTGGTCGACCTGACCTGCTTGCTTGGGTCCTGGTTTGGTTTTTGGGGCTTGGCTGTGTCATTGGGGCTGACTTGTCACTATTTGATTGGCTCCTTTTGGGATGGATGGTCTTGATTAACTCTGGCTTCATCTGACGGCTCAAATCAATCTGAAATTCTATAAATACAACCTAAGTCTCCAACCAAAATTCACACAAAAATTAAAGCTTGGAGCCGTCATGCTGTTGGAAGGAAACTTGGAGTAGCCACCGCTTAAGAGACGAACAAAGCTAATTCAAATCTAATTCTAAAACTAGATTCAAACAACGTTTATCTACCCAAAGGAACGCATCTCAATTTCAGAACTCAGAATCCAAAATTCAAGTTCTTCGATCATTGTAAGTCTAGTTACGTTTGAGATGTGAATGGAAATAGAACGTGATTTGATATGAACTAAAGATTGGAATTATGCTATGTTGTAAAAACAATGTTAATTCATATTTAGTTATGACAATGGTTTCATTAGAATGTTTGTGGAATAGTTTAATTGATGTTGGATCCATTAGAATGTTTGTGGATTAATCTAGTTGATGTCGGATCTATTCAAATTCACATACAAGTTATTTGGTTCATATCCACACCGATATGTTTAGGTGGTTTTGACAAGTTATATGTTGTACAATAGAACCTCTATGCCTATATGATTAAGTTTGTATACATGTTCATATGTTCACACAAAAGTTGCAAGTTCATAATTGGATCCGTGCCAAGATCCACTTTAATACATGTCTCATTTTATAATTGGACATATGATTTGATCTAGTTCACACATATGATAAAAATCATGCATACTTTATGGAGATGTTATATGCTAGTTATGTTCGATATTATGCCTAGATCAAAAATATGTGTAGGCTTATGTTTTACGCAAGTCAAAATTGTGCCATTTCATGTGACACCTATTTAATTAGGTTCTTATTCTAATGCTAGTTCACATGACAAGTTGAAACCCATGACTTATGTTAATTAGATTTCAAGTATTGCAAGTTCATATGTCACACACCCTTTATGTTAATTAGAATGCGTCATGTTCTAAATTTTCCCTTCTATGTTTATAAGTTGGGCCGAAATATCTAACCAAACATTCACTATAATCTTGTGAACGTACAAACCTGGGAATATCATTGGGATTAAACATGAAAACATATGAAGTTGGCATGTTTGGCACATGCCAATAAATGGGCCATAACATTTACATATAACAAGTAAAAGAGACAAAGATGTAAAATTTAGAAAATACGAATATGCTTAACCCGAGGTTGGATTGAGTTGTGATGTAAACCTGCCCGGACCCACCCGGCTATCCAGTAATCACAACAATACATTTCCAATGTGGGAGGTTAAAGCATTGAGCCCAATAAAGACCCGAGGTTAGACTGAGTTATGGCGTAAGACTGCCCGGAACCGCCCGGCATACAGGCAGCCACAACAATACCTGTCTAATGTGAGTGGTCGGTGCTTTAATGAATAGATTAAAGCTAAGTCAGGATTGATAGGGTTAAAACACTTTACCAACTCCACATGTTAACTAAATCTGACGGGTGCGGTTAGGTTCATATAGACATTTAACCAATTAACATGTTTGACTAGAAAACCCTAGTAACGGGGACCCGTTTCAGCAGTGACCCAATTAGGTATCATGGTACCCTGAAACTAGGCAGGGTGGGGCACGATTACTGGGCTGATTTTAAGCGGTCAAAGCGACGGCGTGTGGTGCAGTGTAGGTTCTAACGGAGTGCGGGCGTGCACACACTTCGGAGCAGAAAACAGGGCATTGAACACCATTAGTATACCCTATGCATTCTAGAATTGTGTGGGGCCGCCACCATGGGACTTGATACACCCCATGGTGGGACCAGCATAGGTATCTACAATCATTGGGGGCCGTATGACACATATGTTTACGCGAGTAGGAGCCGATCTTTAGAAAAGGGGATCACTTCACCCCAATTATGGGGTGCCATTTAGAACAAGTATAAGTAGGTGCAGAGATATAGTGTGGGGTGCGACAGTATATTCGGTTCTAAACTATTTTATCTTAATTCATGGTACTTTCTTGTTTTTCAGTTTATACCTATCATGCCCTTTTTCTTATTCACGTATTGAAGCGTCACTAGATTTACCAGGCTTTATGTCTGAATCTGTTTTCTTTCGTCTTCTTTTCTTCCGTTCCCCCCAGGTCCATAGGGAGGAAACAACCCAGCTTAGTCAGACTCTTTGCAAGCTTCAAGATAGTAGATGTATGGTTTGGATCTCTTTCGTTCAGACTATAGCTTTGAATATCACTACGGGGATTTTTGTTGCTTTACTCATGTTTTATGCTTCTTTATTCTAATAATCAAGACAGAAATGATGATGTAATGTTTTGAAAGTATTATGAGACAATTATGGAAATATTTTGTATGAACACGTATTTTATGAAATGAAAGTCTGTTTGTTTTCCGCTGCTTATATATATGTGTTTTATGTCTTGTGTTTATCTGTGACTTTTACTTATAAATCTCCACCAAAGTTAAGGCATTCCCTTTGTGAGTGACCTTAACAGAGGTGGGGTGTTTCATTTGCAAACTGTGGTGACCGGGTGTGATTTCCTGAGCGCACACTAGGGTTTTTGAACTGGTACTTTGACCAGATATGGTACTTTGTCAAAATGGTGTTCCTATTAAGGAATTTTGAATATATTTTAAATTAAATTAAATAATAGATTAAATTAAGTATAAAGTGGAAAATAAATATTTAAATAAAAATAGAATTTTTATTTAAATTAGCAAGTCAAGAAAATAAAGTGAATCATGATTTAGTACAGTTTTGTCGACAATTGAAATTGAAGTATAGAAGCCGTAAATTTTCTTAAATTATAAATTTAGTTTATAATTTAAATTAAAACTTGTTGCTAATTAAATATTTAGATTTTTAACAAACATGATAAAGAGGAGCAGTATGCAACACATACGCTAAATCTGTCAATTTTAAACTATAAATCCCAATTATCAGATACACAATACTGATCATGTACAGTTCTGTTACTTTGTAAAATAAGAACCATAAATCATATTTTAATCATGTTTAGATAAATTTAAAAAAGGAAATTTATTTCTATTGGTATGCGAAGTAGATCAGTTATAAGGAATCAAAAGGGAAAATTTGACGAAATAATACAAAGTGTAAAAGTTGTAAAATAGAGAATAAATCATTAATTTAATTCATTTGTGAATACTTAGATTAAGGAATGATTATGAGAAATAATTTTTCTAAAGAATAAGAGGTATTTATATTTAGAAAGTGACGAAAAAAATGGGAAGAAAAACCGAGTGCGGCACGCACACTGAAATGGTCCATTAACCAAATATAGGCAAGATGATCATATACTGTTTTAATTTGACTATCATTATGTGTGTAAATTAATTATAATCATATTAGATTAATAAGTTAAAAAGAAAGTATTCGCTAATCATTTCAAAGAGACCGAAATAAATATTTCACTTTGATTTGATTATACGCCGCGCGTCAGAGATTTTTAAATTGAAGACGGCGATATACAAGGGCTATTCTTGAATAGTGCCTTCGGTTTTTCCAATCCCAGGACAACTTGTATGGACGAATGTCTGACAAAGTAATTCTAACTAATAACATACGTTGATCTATTCAAACGTATTTATACGGTGGTAGAGGAATTCATTTCTCTCGCTGTATACCTATATTATATTTTTAGGGAAGTCAATTAGTGGTTGGAAATTTTTGACGATGTGGCATTCAAAGAAAATAAATAGTGATGATGAAAAGGGTAAGTCTAGCCTCAAGCTTCACACCCAGGAAATGACAAAAATCGGGCAGGCAGCATGGCTATGTGGGTCGCTCCCATTAGGGTATATAATCGCCTATCTAGAGAAATTCCTTTTACTTCTTTAATCTTTTTCGATGCTGTCCCTTTTCGGGAAACGGTGGTTTGAGCCCAACCGTTGGTGATATACATTCGATACACTCAAGAGAAATGAGTGGTCGGTCATGTGTGGGACGGGTTGCAAGACGTTCTTGTTGAACCCAGGTGTATTCGCCTCTAGAGATACATCATCGGAAGGTGGTCCCATACCTTGTCATAGTTGGAAACCCAATTTCCATAAGCGCCAAGCAGCTTTTATTTGTATACTATATAGGAGAATGTGAGATGCAAGCATTCTTCTAGATTCTAATTTATTTGTAAAACACCTAGACACTATGATAATATTTGATTCAAATATACAAAGTATTTTGATCTCATATGGTAAAAACCTGTTCCGTATTCACGGTGTGGTCTTATGAGATATTTTTATTTCTTTAATCATTTTTAAACTGTTTACTCATACCAGTCCCCTGACTGACTCGGAGTTTATTTTTCTGTGTTTCCCTTAAACTCTTGGGTATTCATAACACCTGTTATGGATAGACAAGTGAATCAGGATTGGATAAAACTTGAGAAACTAGGATGGAACTTTCTGTGTGCTGGTCTATTTATCTTATCTGCTGTATAATTAAGTCTGCAAGTTAGTCATAACGACATGTATAATTAAAGTTGTACTATGAATGGCTTGTATCACTAGATTTATGATGATCAGATGTAATATGTACCGATGTGTAATGTTATGAAGTATTATCTTTTGTAAAAAAAATCCGCTGTGAGATTCTGATGTTTTCTGTGATTTTATCCTCTATCTATCCTTATTCTTATTAATGGCACGACTTCCGATGCATTTGAACGTTGGGTCATTACAATTGTATTATGATGATAAACTATGATGTATTAGACCCTGTGTTGTAATATATGATGTGTTTTTGAAATTCCGCTGTGAGATTCTGATATTTCTTTATTCTTCTATTCTATAAGTTCTATCTTTCCTGTCTCATCTTCTAAATTCTTTCAATAATGACACGACTTTCGAGGCATCGAAAATCGCGCCATTACAGTTGGTATCAGAGCTTAGATTTTTTGGAAACCTAGGCTTTGGATTAGTGTTGAGAGAGCGTATTTTTACTAAAAAACTGACAACCTTAGTTATTTACTTATGATTATCCCTAAAATTATCTTCCGATTGAGTATTAACCATCAAACCGCATACTCAGAAAGTTGAAAATGAGTTCTCAAGGAAGACGAGGCCGAGGAGCAAGCAGGTCAACCACGACCAATGGGCACACTGTTAATCAAACCCAAGTGGATACAACTGAAGTGGTCCCAGCTCCAACGCAACCAAACTTTGCTATGATTTGCAAGAATTACACTACTCTGGGAGGAAAGACTTTTAAGGGAACTGAATCACTGGATGAAATCCAAGCATGGATTAGATCATGTGAGAAGATTTTTAAGGGACTGAAGTTGGACGATGAGTATAAACGTCTCTTAGCTTCATGGAATTTAGAGGGAGCCGCAATAGTCTGGTGGGAAGCTCAGACTGCAAACACTCCTGAGGAGAATTTTACTTGGGCAATGTTCAAATAAGCTTTTGAAGCTCAATATCTGCCAGCAACTGGAAAAACAAGGATGTACCGAGATTTCATTGACTTAAGGCAATAAAACATGACTGTCACTGAGTACGAAAACAAGTTAAATGCAATGTCAAGCTTTGGATAGGAGTTGGTTAATACTACACTGAAGAAAAACGAGATGTTTGTAGCTGGACTGAAGGATAGTCTGCAAGGCCGTATGATGGGACATCTGAAAGACCCATTTATTGAATTAGTGGACTTAGCACTCAGGTATGAAGCCTTGGATGCTAAGAACCCAACAGCGGCAAAGGCTCAGACTGGAGAAGCTAGTAGAGGAAATACTCTGAAAAGGAAATTTAACCCAGAGTGGAAGGACAACAATGGCCAAGGAAAGGCAGTACAACAGAAAACTGAAAATCGTTTCAAGAATGTTCTGTGTCACAACTTTAAGCAGAAGGGACACATTGCACGAATATGTAAGAAGGGAAACAAGAAACCCCAGCAACAACAACCACAACAACATCAAAAGAAACCTCAGCAGCAGCAGCAGATCCAAAGAAATGAGATGGTGATGAAGAATCTCTGTTTCAACTGTCACCAGCTAGGACATATGGTGAAGGACTGTCCACTGATGAAGAGGGCACCACAGGCAAAGGTGTATGCGATCAAGAATGAACTAACTACTTCCCAGAATGTGAAGGGAAAAGGAGTGCTGGAAAATACTTTACAATTTAATGGAATTTATCTTCGAGTTTTATTTGATACCGGTGCTTCACACAGTTTTATTTCTTCTGAAACCGTAGATCAGTTTAACCTTGAACCAATTATTTCCCAACCCCAATTTATGTATCTAACCCCATTGGTGGTAAAAACCGAGTTGAAAATGTGTTGTGAGGATATAGCACTGTTATATCTCTTACATTCCTTTCGTTTTGATTTCTATGTCCTAGATTTCAAAAGTTTCAATTTTATTCTTGGATTGAACTGGCTGAGCGAGTTCCAAGCTAAGATAAAATGTGATAAAGAATACATAACCTTGATAACAAGCTTAGATCATAAAGCTTGGATACCTTGTAGAAAATCCGGTATTCATACCTGTAGTTTCCTATACGCCTTAGATGCACCACAAGAGAACCTTGAAACATTGTATGTAGTTAGAGAATTCAAAGATATATTCGAGGAAGTCGGAAATTTACCTCCTCATCGGGAGATAGAATTCCGAATTGATTTAATTCTAGGAGCGAGACCGATAGTTCAACCAAAGAGACGAATGGCTCTAAAAGAAGTTTTGCAATTGGAGAAACAAACTCGGGATTTGATATATAAAGGCTTAATCCGACCTAGTTTTTTCTAGTTGGGGCTCAGCAGTAGTTTTTGTAGTGAAGTCTAATGGGTTGTTATGATTGTGTGTAGACTATAGAGAGTTAAACAAAGTAACCATCAAAAACAAATATCCTTTACTCCGAATCAACGATCTTTTCGACCAATTGCACAGATCAACATTATTCTCCCAAATGGATTTAGCAACGGGATTTCACCAATTAAGAATCGCCGAAAATAGCATTCCTTTAACAGCATTTAGAAGCCCAGATTTCTTTTGTGAGTGGTTGGTTATGCCATTCGGTCTAACCAACGCACCAGCATTTTTTGTAGATTTGATGAACAAAGTCTTTAGGAAAATTCTAAACAAGTACGCTCTGATTTTCATTGACGATATTCTGGTTTACTAGAAAACTGAAGAAGAGCATCGCTATTATCTCAAAGTAGTACTAGAAACTCTAAGGAAAAACGTATTAAAGTCCAAGTTTTCAAAATGTCATTTTTGGAAGTCTGAAGTGAGATTTTTGGGGCATATCATGAATGGAGATGGAATACCAGTAGATCCGATAAAAGTTGAAGCAGTACAGCAATGGTAACAACCTTGTACACCAACAGATGTTCGAAATTTCCTACGATTGGCGGGATACTACCAAGATTTATTCAAGATTATTCGAAGATATCATATCATCTGACGAAGTTAACGAAGAAAGGCCAAAAGTTTATTTGGACCCCAAAGTGTGAAGAATCTTTTCAAGAGTTAAAGAAAAGATTAACCGAAGCACCAGTATTAGCTGTTCCTGGTGGAACGCGTGGATTTGCAGTTTACACTGACGCTTGCGGAGTTGGATTAGGAGCTGTGTTAATGCAGAAAGGTAGTGTAATTGCATATGCAAGTAGACAATTAAAAATACATGAGAAGAATTATGCAACTGATGATCTGGAGTTATTAGCCGTTGTCTTTGCATTGAAGATGTGGAGACATTATCTGTTGGGTGGAAAATTCGAGCTTTTTACAGACCATAAACCATTGAGGTATCTATTTTCTCAGAAGGATTTAAATTTGAGACAACAACGATGGTTGGAATTTCTTGCATCGTGTGATTTGGACATCATTTATACGCCCGGCAAAAGCAAATGTGGTAGTTGACGCTTTGAGCAGAAACGCGATTCTATCCCTATTGGAAGTCACACCGACTCTCCAAGAAAGGATTATGAGTAATCAGAAGAGAGATACCAAACTAGAGAAGATCATTCAAGGAGTCACGGATGGAAAGGAGTCTGATTTCGAGTTGGATAACCAAGGAGTGTTAAGAATTAACAATAGATTATGTGTTCCAAATGTGGATGGGCTAAGGCAAGAAGTTTTGAAAGAATGTCATGCATCAAAGTTAAGCATCCATCCAGGAATTCATAAAATGAATAACGTTCTAAAGCGAGTATTTTGATGGCCAGGAACAAAGAAGGATATCACAACTTTTGTGAATGAATGCTTGTGTTGTCAACAATTAAAAGGAGATCATCAAAGGACTGCTGGACTGTTACGAACATTGGAGATACCCAACTAGAAGTGGGAAATGATATCCATGGATATTATCGATGGATTGCCCAGAACAAGAAGAGGATTTGAAGGAATTTGGGTGATCGTAGATTGACTAACAAAAAGTGTGCATTTTATTCCAGTGAAACCGACACGCACTGCACCATCATTAGCCGAAGTTTTCATGAGAGAAATTGTATGACTACATGGAGTCCCAACAAGCATTGTAAGTGATAGAGATCACATATTTACAAGTAAATTTTGGGAAGCATTGCAAAAGACTTTGGGAACGAGATTGAATTTCAGTACAGCTTACCATCCTTAAACGGACGGTCAGATTGAGAGAATAAACTGAATATTAGAGGATTTTTTAAGAGCTTGTATTCTAAACTTTGGAGAATCATGGGAGGATCATCTACACCTGGTGGAATTTGCTTATAACAATAGTTACTAGGTGAGTATAAAGATGGCACCATACGAAGCACTGTACGGAAGACCTTGTAAAGCACCCGCTTGTTGGATTGAATCCGGAGACAAATTAGTACTTGGACCAGATATGATCCGAGAAGCAACAAAGAAGGTGGATTTAGTGAAGTTAAGGATGAAAGAAGCTCAAGATCGCCAGAAAATCTATGCTGATCAAATGCGAAGAGATCTTGTATTTGATATAGGAGATCTGGTATTTGTGAAGATTTCACCGATGAGAGGAGTTGTGAGATTTGGAAAAGCCGGAAAGTTAACTCCGCGATATGTTGGACCTTTCCGTATTTTGGAGAGAATTGGATTTCTAGCTTATAGATTTGAATTACCAGAGCATATGGCAGGAATTCACAACGTATTCCACGTATCTCATTTAAGGAAGTGTTTGCACAATCCGTCTTTAATTCTGGAACCATTTGTTCAGCAAGATATAGAGATCAAACCAGATTTGATGGTGATTCGACAACTATTTCATATTGGCGATAGAGAGGAAAAGCAGCTTTGCAACAAAGGGATAAATCTACTGAAGATTCAATGGAGCGAGAATCCGAAGGATTATACGTAGGAAACCAAAAAACATATCAGGAAATTGTACCCGGATTTTTCTACAGATCAGGTATGATTTACTATTTGTTTGTTTGGATGAAATGAAACCTTGGATTTCTTCATTTTTGTGAGCATTGGTATGTGCATTTTTGGATTTAGTTTATTTAGGACTTATGAACTCTCTTGTTATGATTCTATCATTGATGAGTTCTATTTCCTTGTTTAATTTCCAGATGGCATCACTATTCAAGACTACCACTAGGAAGAGACAGACACCACCACAGATCATTAGGCTACAGGCAAAAAGATCAAGACTGGGAGTCTCAGAATACATTCGAGAGAGATCACCTAGCGAAGGCGAGGGTACTTATAGGACATGAGAGGAGTCAGACATCGGCAAAGGCGAACCTATGGAGCAAGATGAAGACAGTCGAGGATTTACAGATGAAGACGAAGTATTGATGATAGAGACAGGAATAGGGGGTAGTGATGGAGGTGACGACAGCGACAAGGATGAAGACGATGCTGAGGATATGGACATCGATGACGAGGAAGAAGACGAGGAAGAGTATGAGAAAGAGGAGGATGTTGTTCCAGAGTCACCAATCGTTGCTATGGGAGATCAACTAGAAGAGTTTGTTGACCCAGTGTTAGCGATATGGGCGAGGCTCGAGAAGGCTCTCATAGAATTTCATGCAGCAGGTGGATTTGTTGAGATTTATGGAGATTACGGATATCCGACAATACAATTGTATCTACTTCCACCAGTAGAAGTTATCGAGATTCCCGACAGGAGGAGGAGGGAGCAGTTACCGAGGGTATGGTTGAGGCTTTTGAGTTATCAAATGACAACGATGAAGTGGTAGAGGTTGTGAACATCTCAGATGTTGAGGTGATTATGATTGACAGTGACTCGGAGGAGTAAAGTGGAGTGATGTGCTTGGACAATATATATGTATATTATATAGCCTATAACTTGAATTAGTCAAGTATAGCCTAAGTATGGTAGTATGTTATGTATGCCTAGCACGAGTATGGAACTAGTGTATAATTATAGTGTACTAAGTTGTTATGATATGAAGTATCATCATTTGGGAAAACCTTTCTATCTTCTTACTTTAATTTCGAGGACGAAATTCTTTTAAGGGGGTGGACTGTAATGTCCCGACTTTTTCTAACTTTGGTAAATCATTTTAATGAAGAGATTAAAATGAAATAAAACCATTTAACAAGATAAAAACACATATGTAAACGTATGTATGGATAAATAAATAATGTACATACTTTCTTGTATTTTAAAGATTTTAAAATATAATATAAGTATATCACATTCATGAATTAAACCATCATTGGTAAACATATTTAGAGTATATGTACATGCAGCTGCATACTTAAATACATATAAATATGATAACATGTATATAAAGGGCATTGGTCATTTTTCAAAATAAAAAGGGTCCTTGAAATAAAACAAATACAATAAGGGACTTTGCATCAAAAACTAATATACATGCCAAAGAAACAAATCGGCCATGCAAATATATATATATGATAACATAGGAAAGTATATGTGCACATCATTTTGTTGACTCAACTTAACCATATGAAAATATCTATGAACACAAACAAGACAAATTCAAGGCATATGGACACAAAATTCATAATATGATTTGAGAACAATAGTAAGACTAAGCATAGGAAAAACTAGCAAGCTTGCACATAGGAGTATTGCCTTAGGAAATATCTATATACTTAAGAATTAAGAAAACCCTTTTTCTATTAGCTAAAAGAGAAGAATAGGTGTAGGGCATTTAAAGAAGTATGGTTAGAGAGGTGGGCTTCTAGAAGGAATTACATAGGACAAGCTCATTGGCCAAAAAATCCTAGTATAAACAAATATATACATGCATTGGTTCCTTAAAATCAGCTGTAGGAACTAAAAAGAGGAGTGAGGCTATTAGAGAAATTACTGTTGAATCATGTGAAGAAAATTGTTTTAAAACACTTAGGAGTTGGCTATAAATATATCACAAACCCTCACATTTTCCCCTCACAAAACATGCATTAAGCTAAAGGAAAAAAACTGAAGTATTATTCTCTGGAAATTGGAAAGCATACAAGTGAATAAACCTTATTTGGTTTTTCTTGTTTAAATTCCTTTTTGTAAAACTATTTTTACACATCTGTGTATATGTTGATTTGCTGCTAGTTCATGTCATGTTAATACCATCACCTTGATGCTAGAAACCCTTGGACTCATCTGCTATATTCATGTATACAATTACCTATATAAGTGTTGATAGTTTGAGACTTTAACTCTAAACCTGTTGTGTTTGGTTAAACACAGAATATTTGGTCACAGGTTTTAGAAGTGAACCTTATCCAACTAATCACACTAGATTAGGAAAATGTAGAGAAATAAGGTATACTTTTACAAATGTAAACAAGAAGAAAGCATTGAAATAAGAACATATTCAAGAAAAACAGTGAAAACAGGATGTGTCTGTAACTCACTATAAACTCAAATTTTCAAACAAAACGAAACTTGATTTGATTATATAAATGGAAACACAACACAAAATAATGATTTTTGGTGGCGGTTTCATGAATTTTAATGTTGAGGTGATTAAGGAAAGTTGAGATGAAAAAAAGAGACTTTGATCATTTTTCGGCCATCAATGGATGAACTGTCGAGGCGTGAGACAGGGAGGAGCGTGAGAGGTTCTAGAGTGTAGGAAAAATACTAAAAGATTTTTCAAATGCTTAGATTTTGAAAACGATGAAGATTTAGTGTAAGGGGTTCATTTTTGGGGGTCTATGTTCATGGTGGAACTGCTCGCCGACGGTGGCAAGGGGGAGGTGCGGTCCAGGGGGAAACTGAGTGCAGGGGAGTCACAATGGTATGGCCGGAGTTGGAGGAGCTCAGGTGGTCGGTAGGCGCGGCGGTAAGGGTTTTCTCCGATGACATTCATTTCGGTGATGGAGGATGTAACGATACAGATTTCGCTCGGACCTAATCGATTGCTAAATCGACCAAGACCGTTCGAATCTCGCATACGCTAACTCTGGGCATATAACACATCAGAACAAATAACAGAAGACTTTCATAATAATGTTACACCAGAGTACAGAATATATCAGAGTATATCGAAATATAATAATACAGCGGAAGATTTATTTACAATAAAGGTAATACAATGCACAGCGGAAGACTATAAATGCCTGGACACAGCTTAAAGCTTCAATCCAGAATCCTACTCTATATATCTGCAAAATAAAACTACTCGACTGCCCGTGTGGAAAATAGGGACACCCGAGTTTGCAAGGGAAAAACAAACTACAGGTCAGACATGGGACTGGTGTGGGAAACTCTAAACAGTTATAAACTTATATAAATGATAAGGCAAATCATAGGACCACGCCGCTAACGCGGAACGGGTTTACCCCCATGAATGCCAGTGTATAAACAACAATCAATAATTATGGATCTACTATGCATCAATCAACATGAAAATTCCAATTCTATCCATTTAGATTAATCACCACACTTAGATTTTCCAAATCCAATTCAATTTACAGAAATTATTCCTTTGGACTTTGTTTCCCAATTTCCATTTCAAATCATTTGAAATACATATCTAGCTTTTATATCAAAGTAGATTTCACTTCGGGATCTCAAATTAAATCATTTGGAAATATGAATTCCAAATCATAATAATGCATACACACAAGTATGCAACCAAATATCGGGTTCCTCCTTGACAAGGCAAAGGGCATGCACCTAAGCAACTCGATATATATATATATATATATATATATATATATATATATATATGCACCTCCCATGCATGGAACAGGCTACACCAACTGTAACAACCCTGAATTTCGGGGCCAATTTAAAATTTATTTTAAGTAATTTTAATGGGTTTTGATATCTAAAATCATTTATTTTAAATATATAGCCCTTAGAAATAACCATTTTGCAAACGACCTCGGTTTTCGACGAAACCACTTTTATTGGATCCGGAATGTCAAAATATGGTTAAGTTTAATTTTTCATAATTTTTGGATTTAATTTGTGACCGTGGCGAAAAGATTTTAGTTTTGTCAATTTCAGTAAATTTTAATCGACTTGAAAAAGGCCATTTTTCAAACGGGCTCAAAATTGAACAAAATAAAATTTTGTAGGTCCGCAGTGTGAAAACATAGCCAAATATATTTTTTGGGATTTTTAGGATTTAATTTGTGGCCCCGGTGAATTTATTTGTACGGTTGAATAAAAATAAAAAGTAAATATTTTAAATTAAAGAAAACTAGGTCAAGATGATCATTTGGGCTTGCGCGACATAGCCAGATGAGTCCGGAGCGGGGGTTAATGGGCAAGAACGATAGTCGTTGGGCTGAAATCGGACAAAGTGGCTAAACGGGCTTTATTGGGTAATTAAATTATTAAAATATTATAAAAAGGAGAATTATCTTAACCCTAATCTCTTCTAAATGCAGCCGCCTCCATCATACGTTCATAGCCAGAAATAATCGATCCTTCTTCTCCTAATAACTTCCAATCCACTCAATGGGACTCCTTCATCCTTTGGCCAAATTTGTTGTCCTCCCTCCAATCTTCAAATCTATACGGATTTCCCCACCTATCGTCGCACGTGCACCAAGAACCGTGCCCCGAAGTCCCGCCGCCTCAAGCTCCGCCCCGACCCACCTTCGCCGTCGAACTGCCCATCGTGGACCCTACAGGCGCGCCTCCCCTAGCCCTCCGACCTCGCAAAACCTGATCTGGATTTCATGTAACATATTTGGAGGAAAATCGATTCAAAGTTTTGAACAATATTGAAAAATTACGGCTGTTTCTTGAGGTATATAATCTAATTGATTTCAACACTTATAAGTGTCGCGAATTATAAATTAATTATAAAAATTTGTATCTTTTTTCATACGTTGACCAAATCCAGCAAAACAAGAGACGTTGGGACCGTTACACTGAATATGACTTTTTAAAAAGAGATTGGAACTGATTCTGAACTCCTTGGAATTTTAGATCTGAATTGAAATAAGGTGAGTATTCTATATTTTTTTTGAAAATTTAGTTTTATTCCTAGTTGATTGAATTTCATATATACATGTTTATATAATTGAATAATTGATTGTTGTACTTAAAATTTTATTGTTTGTTGATGGTGACTGTTTATACTACTCGTGTGTGATAATCTGGATTTGTAAACCCAAAATTCCCCCTTTTAGTTTAATCTAAGTTTTAGATCTGAATTCTATTCTGAGTCCATGTATGAAAAATATTTTTTGTGTTTGTAAACATTAAAAGACTGTAACTTCGTGTGTAGATTACAAAGATTTTATCTTTGTAAAAAATATATATAAAAGGTTGTATCCTTGTTAATGAAAATAAAAGATTGTAGCTTGGTTGATAATTAACAGATTTCACATTTTTGTTTGTTAAATAAGAAAGTTTCATTTGTTGATTATTAAAAAGAACTTACATTTGCTTTAAAAAAGAATTCACATTTGGTTGTTATTAAAAAGAATTTACATGAAAAGAATTAACTTTTGTTTTTAAATAAAAAGAATTAACTTTGTTGTGTAAATTAAAAAGATTTCATTTTCTTTTATTATGTTTGTAATGCAAGAACAAAAACAAAAGATTTCTAATAGTATTTACATTGTTTTGTAAAAAGGAAAAATAACATTGGTTACATTGTTTTATTAAAAGAAACATTATTTTCATTGTTTGAAAATGAAAAGAATCGAATGTGTTTGGAAATGAAAAAGAATCATTTGTGTTTGAAAATGAAAATGGATCACTTTTGTTTGTAAATGAATAGAACCACTTTTGTTTGTAAATAAAATGGAATTTACTTTAGTTAAAAGACTACACCGTCATGTGTTAAACTAGAAAATGAAACATATTTGCACCATTATGTTGAAACTAGAAAATGAAACTTATTTGCACCGTTATGTTGAAATTAAAAATGAACACTTTTACACCGTTAGTTAGAAATAAAAAATAGGACATTGATTTCACTGTCAATTAGATTAAAAGTGAAAAATTGCATTTTCATGTAATTAAGATTTAAGGATTAATTGACATTTTCATGTAAATAGAATTAAAGAGAAAATTTACATTTTCATGTAAAAAGAATTAGAGAGAAAATTTACATTTTCATGCAAATAGTATTTAAAGAGGAAAATTACCTTTTCATATAATTAGATTTAAAGTAAGTGAAATTTACATTTTTATGTAAATAGATTTTCATTAAAAGAATTTAGAAGTGAAATTTACATTTTTATGTAAATAGATTTTCATTAAAAGAGTTTAGAAGTGAAATTTACATTTTAATGTAAATAGATTTTCATTAAAAAGATTGAAGATATGAAAATTACATTTTTTTTATGTAATTATATTAGAAGTGTAAAATTACATTTCTGTGTAATTAAAAAGGAAATTTACATTTTAATGAATTTGATTTCATTAAAAGATTAAAGATATGAAATTTACATTTTCATGTGAAAAGATTAAAACACAAGATTATCATTTTGCTTGTAAAGAAAAGATTGACACAAAATTATCATTTTAGTTTTGCATTGAAAGATATAAACAAAATTATTATTTTTGCTTGGCATTGAAACAATAACAAAGTTATTATTTTTGTTACATTGAAATTGAACAAACAAAAATATATTCATTTTTGTTGTAATGGAAATGAAACACAAAAATACCTATTTTTGTTGTAATTGGAATGATACACGAAATGCATTTTTGTGTGAATTGAAGGGTAAAAGAAAAATATACATTGTTATGTTTAGGATGTGTATGTGAATTAAAATAATGAAATGGACGAAGGAATTATATTTCTATATAATTATATATATATATATATATATATTAAAAGTAAACGAATCGAGCGTGGTAGTTCAAATTTTAGAATTGTACTTTTAAAGGATTATACCGAAATATCCGACCGTCGGATTTTCCCAAAACTGAAACCGTTAGGTTCGCCATGGGAAGATCTTTCCGACGATATGAATTGTGTTAAAATCCAATGGGTAGATTTAGAGAAATGTGTAAATCAAATTTAGTTGAAAACAACGCCAAGGTCGCCTATTAACTTGAAGCGTTGTTATATGGAATTTAATTATTTTTATATAAATAAAAATAAAGATTGATCGTTATAAATTAACATTAACGATATGAAATGATTTTTAATTATATATATATATATATATATATATAATTAACATTAACGATATGAAATGATTTTTAATTATATATATATATATATATATATATATATATATATGCGAGGATCATTTGAAAAGTCCGAATTCAATCTCATTTCAAATGATTATACGTCGATCTAAGTCGAAGAGTTGAAGACGGTCATTGAAGACTGGCGATCTTCACATCGAATGGACGACGACTACTGATGCCCGTGATTGGAGTAGCTCCCTTGAAGGGGCTACAGTGGTGGCCGTCCGGACGTATATGTTGATTGCACGGATATGCGGGTATCTCCCTTTCGTATAGGACATACGGGACGAGGGTATCTCCAGTTTCGTTCAGACCCAGAACGGAATTATAAATGGAATGTGTGTCCAACATTGTACTCCTTTATATTGTATTTATTAATTTTTTGCTGAATGTATGAATGATTGGTGGTGGAGAATTTATTCTCTTACTTAATACCCTTTTGTATATTTTGGCAAAGGATTAATAGTACGATATGGATTGACAGTGTGGCACGCCAAGATGCAACACTACAACAAAAACACTTTTCGCAACAGGCGATATCTGTTGCAGTAGACCTATTGCAACAGGCCTGCGCCTGTTGGTATAGCCGAAGTTGCAAAAAGTCCGCAACATTTTCTGCCTGTTGCAATAAGATGTTGCAGTATCCTTTTTTGCAACAGGCTTTTGCTGTTGCAACAGATCATTTTGCAACAGTATATGCCTGTTGCAATAGATCCATAAATCTATAAAAAAAATATTACAGCTTATAGATATTACATATTAAATGTATTCATTTTAGTAATAGTGTATATCACAAAATAAAATAAACAAATAAAAATTTTATTTTAACAAAGTTTTAATACTACAAACAATTACGACAAAAATTTCTATAATTTTCATACATCACTCATGTATAACAATTTCATCTTTCACATAGACATTTTTTTCGAATAGAATATTTTATAATCATATTTCTACTCTATCATCTAGTATATATCTGGGCCATCAGCAAAAGACTCTCAGCTTGCTTCACCATACTGGCTAGGTCCATACTAGTGTTTAGGCTGCTCTTTGAGTAATCTCCTATCATTTTTTTCCTGCAACATGTGAAGCATAAGTAGTGTCATTCATTTGAAATGAATTAATGCGGTTTATTTCTACAATAATTTTTAGAAATGTATCCTCTCCTACAACATGCAGGTTACAGTGTTACACAAATTATCTGCATAAATTTTTGTAAAGTGATATCCATTGGCTCATCCGTTGACGCTTATGCATAGTTCTCATTTTCTTACCTAGGCTCCCCAATACAGGGACAGACGCTTGCAAAATGGTTATTTAATGAATTATACCAACTCCGAGGCTTTAATTTTGTAAACAAAGAGAAATATAGATTGAATGAAATATATATCGGAAAATGAACTATGCACACATGTGAGCATGATAAATGAGTTGATTTACAGTGTACTAGTTAAGTAACCAATGATACTTGTTATTTGAAATGTTTTTCCAAACATTGTTTTGTCACCACACGAACTTAGCATTATAGAACAAAAATAACTTTTGAAATTAAGATTTGATGCAATACTGACATAATAATTAGTAAACCAAGCATGAAACTAAGAAACGTTTTGTCAAAACAAAACAAATCAAACCTGGAGCGCTTTCTATAGCAAGAACTACCATGTTAGATCCCAAATATCCGCCTTCTTGTTTCGCACTTACACTTAAAGAGGTAAACATTAAATTATCCAAGATGTAGCCTCTTGATTTATCAAGATTCTTGTTCTAGTTGCATCGCCTTAATCCTATTTATAATGTTGTTAACATTCCTTCTCTTGTTAATTCTCAAACCATGCACGCATTTGCTTTACAAGTCACCCCTATGAAGGTTTGCGGTAGCTGGAGATGAAACATGAAACATAGAGTGGAGACAGTAGCGATCTACTAATGTGGAAAATAAGAGTCAAATGCCCAAGAAAAGAGAATTAAACTTTCACATTCACTTTCAATTATTATATTGACTGTGAATAATAAAATCTTTATGTCTCTGTTGAAGCCATTATATGAATGTGTTTAAGTATCCAAGCATTTCACTTTCCGAGTTGAATTTTCTTGTCCAGTGCCATGCTTTTACTTTACATACTGTCTGAAGCCACCAATACCCATAGTCCACGTAACCCTCTGCCTTTCCTTCTCCTCATCACGTTTATTCATGTTCCCCTTTAAGCTTCCTTGAACAAAAGTACATGTCCCCTAGGCAAAACAAATTACACCACTCTGGCCATTTCTGCAAGTTTCACCACCTTTAACGCCGCTTTCTCCACGAACCTCACGATACCACAATATCCATGCACACCCTCAGCGCCTGCATTTAATCTAGTTCGAACAATAAAAACATGTCACCCCACTTCTTGAATACAACCTTGGCCTTGGCTCCGCCGTAGTCCGGCCAACTAGTCCAGGATTCGCCGCCATCTACTATCCCCACCATCCACTCCGTTTCTTTCCATTTTCCATAACAACCTGGACAGTGGCTCCACTACGAGCTCAAATAACAAGCATTCCATTTTCTTTAAGTCTTATATTGACATTCACTATGGCTACGAGCGTTGATCCAACTGTCCCATTTGAGGCACCCTTATTAATCATTCCCGTAGTCATACCAAACTCCAGGAATGTTAAGGCTTATACTACTTGAACCAAACTTCCCTTGGTTAGCAACGTAGGCCTTCAAGACATTAGTGAAACGATGTTGACTATCAGAATGATATAAATGATTTTATAATCATTTCGAAAACATATAGTAATTGTGGAATTGTAGAGAAGTTACCAGAATTCAAGCATTGTTTGTTCTTTCTATTCTTGCAATTATGCGATCTAGTCTAATGGTGATACCACCCACACTGCAAATCCTACCCAGCGCTTCTAAATCCGAGTGCACCAATAACAAGTTGCTCAGTTTGACCCAAACTGACATCTGCTTAAGCTTCTTGTTCACCAAATCCATCCCCGGTTCCCACTTCCTTACGTTTGTAAAACCTGACTCAAAAGTTCATGGAACGTTATTCATAATATTCAGATCGCCTTTTGGCAAAGGCAAATGTAGCAAAAGCATAACAAAGTTGTGAATTTGTAATTTTTAGCTTTTTTTATTCTCTGACCCACTGTATGTAATTCCTAAATTGATAAGAAGTTGGCTCCATAAACTATACATATCAGTGTATTTTACCACTTGTTAACCGAAGGAAAAAGATGAAAATCGAAACTTGAGAGAAGAGAAAAGGGATTGACCTCAGAATATGGAACTTGCTTCTGAGACGGTGGTTCAAATGGAGGCGGACATGGAGCAGCAAGCAGTGCAGAAGGTGGTGGCGGACTTCTCGGGAAAGGAGGACGAGGCCAGTTGAACGGAGGAACGGAGGAGGAGGCCGGGTCGGGAGGAGATGAAAGGAAGAAGGGAACGTGGTCTGTCGCCACCGATCTGGAGATCGGTCTCCATGGCTAATTTACTAATTTTCTGGATCTAAAAATATGTAGTACAGCTAATTTACTAATTTTGGGGATGATGTGAAGCGGGAGATGAAAATTGAAGGCGGCAAGAGTGAATTATTACATAGCATGGGCGGGTTAACGAAAGTTAAAACCTAATTGCTAGTTTATACATCAGTTAAAGAGCTAAATCATTCGAGTATGCCATTTGATTTGGGACTTATGTTTTTTGTCGCTGGCTGCAGTTTGATTTGCATCACAGCGATATATTTCTCTGTTTTGCATTTCGGCGTGATTTGCGTTGTCACATTAACCCTTCCGTGCCTTATTTTCGTGAAGAGTATGAATTCCTCTCAAGTAAACTGTTATGAATTAAATTCTATGATGTCTGTTTGCTGATGAACTGAAATTTCTTGGTCAACAGGTTTGGAACAGTCTGTGAATTGTCCTCCAAGAAAATTCTAACTCTTAATGTTGAACACGGTGAAATGCATATCCAGCGCATATTCTTGAACATGACAATCAATGTTTGGACCACAATATAAGGGAATGTAAATTTCGATTTGATAAATTAATATATACTCTTTAACTAAAGCAGTTGAAAAAAAAAGTTAAAACTTAATTCTAAATTAATTCATACGGTTATTGTTTTTTCAGAAATTTTGTACTCTATATTACATAATAAAATAATAATGTATACAATAGTCACTAATCAATTTGAACAAGTGAACAGTATTTTAACACATCTGAAAACTCATCCATGCTGAATTAGAGATAACGACGTGTACAAACCCAACCCAACAATCGAACAAAACAGCACACGACATGTGTGTGGGCGGTCGAATGGATGTGCAAAATATTATTTATTTGATTATTGTTTATTTATGAATTATATTATTATTATTTCATTATTAATTATTTGCAAATTATTGATTATTATTTATTGCAACTTTCATGTGATTACAGTTGTAAATAGCGGCTAAACTTAAAGAGTATCAATTGTTATTTTTAAACATATATAAAAGCATCATTTTTTAGAAATTCTATTTCATTTAAACAATTTAATATCAATTAAAAATACTTAAAAAATTTAAAAGCAGCAATATCAAAAATTATTAATAACAAATAATTAATTAATTCATAAAAATATATCTTTCAAACACAAATTATAAATTAATTCGTATAAAATATTATTATAAATTATTAGTTACTCCTCAATAGTAATATTCATCAATTATCAGATATTTATTGATTATGAATTTATTATTTATTATTTATACATATTCGTATTTCAAATTAATTATTAATTTTTATCCATTAGTTTGTTATTATTAATTAATTATCATTATTTAATATTTATTTATATATTTTATTATTTTTTAACTATTAATTATTATTATTAAATTATCAATTATAAGTATCATTTTATAATAATTAAATTTTATTATTAGTTAATAATTAGTAAATATTAATCTTAACTGTTATATAATTACAAATAGTTAATTATTTAATAGTAATTACTTAAAATTAATTGCTAAAAGTTAATCATTAAAAATTACTACTTATTTATTGACGTTTAATTATAAGTAGTCCTTTATGACTTATTTAAAAACTACTACTTATTTTTAATAATGTGTTTTTCGCAACTGGCATTACCAGTTGTAAAAAGATAAAGTTTTTGCAAGTGACGAAAAAAGTTGCTAAAGATATTTTTTTGCAACATGCCTGGAAGCGCAGTTGCTAAAGGTATGTTTTTGCAACTGGAAGGAAAGCGCAGTTGCTAAAAACATGTTTTTGCAACAGAAAGTAAAAGCCTGTTGCAAAATCTCACCTATTGCAACTGCCACAAAAGGTCTATTGCTAAATATCATTTACTGCAACTGTCATATGTCGCCAGTTGCAAATAGCTAGTTGCAATAGGGTATTTTTCTTGTAGTGCAATGATCAAGGTTTCTTGTTGAAAAGCAGAACCTTGTGGTGACGATCAAAGCACAGCTTGAATAAGCATAGCTTTGTGTATTACGTAGCTTCACGAGCCTCACAACCCGGTTGAGTCTAAAACGGGAGAAGGGAACGCAGGGAGAGCAGCACGTTTCTTTCTAGCTAGAAGTGGTGTTTGGGTTTTACACGGCCCGGCATTTTACTTATGTGGATGATGGAATGAGGTGCCTCGGAGGTTAGGTCCTATAGGACCGAGAAACGTGTGTTAAGGAATAACTAATCTACAAAGTCGTATGTGCGGACCAACCCTGCAGGATCCAAGGGTTCTTTGCGGGGAATCCTGAGACATTAGCTAGAGTGTCTTGAATAGGTAAGGAGCTCCTCCCTAGCCTTGACTCATGATGGAAACCCAATTTCCAATACGACCTCATGCGGTTTTGATTGTAGAACTAGTATGGCGACATAGTAGGATGGGGTACTATGTCGTCTATGATTGATACATTATGATTGAAATGCTTTTATTAAAAACCTATACACCCAAATATTAAACCCGTTCTATCGTATCAAGCATCTTTTGACCATTATAAGGTAAAACCCAATCCTCCGGTTTGTGTTGCATTATGTGATGGGACTTGGGTCATATAATGGTTTCATTTTTCTAAAAAGCATTGCGTTGTTTAACGATTTACTTTATGCACTAGCAATCCAAGGAAGTAAACCCGTTCCGCGTTTGCGGCGTGGTCCTGAGATTAGCCTTATTAATAGGTTTGTTAAGTAAGATTTCTCATACCAGTCCCATGACTGACCTGTAGTTTGTTTCACTTTGCAAACTCGGGTGCCCTTTTTTCCATATGGGTAGTCGAGTAGCTTTTTGCAGATATTTATCTCTTGAGCAGGATTCTGGATCGAAGCCTAAAGCTGTGTCCAGAGCATAGAAAGTCTTCCACTCTTTATTGTATTAAATTCACTGTAATTTATCTTCCGCTGTAATTTTATTCGATGTACTCTGATATTCTGTACTCTGATGTAACATTACTGCAATGTTTATAAAAGTCTGATGTTATTGTTTTGATGTTGTTGTATTCCCAAAGTTAACGTATTCGGGTTTTGAACGGTCTTGGTCGATTTGTGATTGATCGGGTCAGGCGAAATCCGGGTCGTTACAGTTGGTATCAGAGCTCTGGTTAGCTCAAATCTTTGGGGAACAACTCGTTAGAACTGAACAAAAGACTCATCAGAGATTGGGTTAGTAATATCCAATAAGAATACTCATTAGAGATACGATCAACAATATCCTAGAATGAGAAAACTCATTAGAGATGGGGTTAGTAATGCCCTAGAATGAGTTGAGAGTAACAAGCTTATAATATACGTATTTGTAATTATAATTTATTTTAGAAAATATGATTTCGAATGTATAAAAGATATATATTTTAAAAGCTAATCAACTAATTGAATCATGGTTGTGTAGTGTAACTATTAGTTCAACTATAAAATTATTTTAACCAATGAATGAATATTAAAGAATGAAAATTGAGTAGGATAATAAAACACTTTTAGCTTCGTTCCTTTTCGACGACGAAAAGTTCTTAAGTGGGGGAGACTGTAACAATCCTGAATTTCGGGGCCAATTTAAAATTTATTTTAAGTAATTTTAATGGTTTTTAATATTTAAAATAATTTATTTTAACTATATAGCCCTAAGAAATAACCATTTTGCAAATGACCTCGGTTTTCGATGAAACCACTTTTGTTGGATCCGGAATGTCAAAATATGGTTAAGTTTAATTTTTCATAATTTTTGGATTTAATTTGTGGCCGTGGCAAAAAGATTTCAGTTTTGTCAATTTCAGTAAATTTCAATCGACTTGAAAAAGGACATTTTTCAAACAGGCTCAGAATTGAACGAAATAAAATTTTCTAGGTCTGCTGCGTCAAAACATAGCTAAATATGTTTTTCAGGATTTTTCGGAGTTAATTTGTGGCCCCAGTGAATTTATTTGTACGGTTGAATAAGAATAAAAAGTAAATATTTTTAATTAAAGAAAACAGGGTCAAGATGATCATTTGGGCCTGCGGGACAAAGCCAGATGAGTCCGGAGCAGGGGTTAATGGGTAAAAACGACAGTCGTTGGACTGAAATCGGACAAAGTGGCTAAACGGGCTTTATTGGGTAATTAAATTATTAAAATATTATAAAAAGGAGAATTATCTTAACCCTAATCTCTTCTAAACGCAGCTGCCCCCATCATACGTTCATGGTCAGAAATAATCGATCCTTCTTCTCCTAATAACTTCCAATCCACTCAACGGAACTCCTTCATCCTTTGGCCAAATTTGTTGTCCTCCCTCCAATCTTCAAATCCATACGGATTTCCCCACCTATCGTCGCACGTGCACCAAGAACCACGCCCCCGAAGTCCTGCCGCCTCGAGCTCCGCCCCGACCCATCTTCGCCGTTGGAGCCCCACAGGCGCGCCTCCCTAGCCCTCCGACCTCGCACAACCTGATCTGGATTTCATGTAACAGATTTGGAGGAAAATCGATTCAAAGTTTTGAACAATATTGAAAAGTTATGGCTGTTTCTTGAGGTATAGAATCTAATTGATTTCAACACTTATAAGTGTTGCGAATTATAAATTAATAATAAAAATTTATTTCTTTTTTCATACGTTGACCAAATCCAGCAAAACAAGAGACGTTGGGACCGTGACACTGAATACGACTTTTTAAAAAGAGATTGGAACTGATTCTGAACTCCTTGGAATTTTAGATCTGAATTGAAATAAGGTGAGTTTTCTATTTTTTTTTTTTTGAAAATTTAGTTTTATTCCTTGTTGATTGAATTTCATATATACATGTTTATATAATTGAATCATTGATTGTTGTACTTAAAATTTTATTGTTTGTTGATGGTGACTGTTTGTACTACTCGTGTGTGATAGATCTGGATTTGTAAAACCACAATTCCCCCTTTTAGTTTAATCTAAGTTGTAGATCTGAATTCTATTCTGAGTCCATGCATGAAAAATATTTGTTGTGAAAAGATTGTAACTTCGTGTGTAGATTACAAAGATTTTATCTTTGTTAAAAAAATAATATAAAAGGTTGTATCCTTGTTAATGAAAATAAAAGATTGTAGCTTGGTTGATAATTAAAAGATTTCACATTTTGTTTGTTAAATAAGAAAGTTTCATTAGTTGATTATTAAAAAGAACTTACGTTTGTTTTAAAAAAGAATTCACATTTGGTTTTTATTAAAAAGAATTTACATAAAAAGAATTAACTTTTGTTTTTAAATAAAAAAGAATTAACTTTGTTGTGTAAATTAAAAAGATTTCATTTTTTTTATTATGTTTGTAATGCAAGAACACGAACAAAAGATTTCTAACAGTATTTACATTGTTTTGTAAAAAGGAAAAAATAACATTGGTTACATTGTTTTATTAAAAGAAACATTATTTTCATTGTTTGAAAATGAAAAGAATCGATTGTGTTTGGAAACGAAAAAGAATCATTTGTGTTTGAAAATGAAAAAGGATCACTTTTGTTTGTAAATGAATAGAACCACTTTTGTTTGTAAATAAAATGGAATTTACTTTTGTTAAAAGATTACACCGTCATGTGTTAAACTAGAAAATGAAACTTATTTGCATTGTTATGTTGAAACTAGAAAATGAAACTTATTTGCACCATTATGTTGAAACTAAAAATGAACACTTTTACACCGTTAGTTAGAAATAAAAGATAGGACATTGATTTCATTGTCAATTAGATTGAAAGTGAAAAATTACATTTTCATGTAATTAAGATTTAAGATTAATTGACATTTTCATGTAAATAGAATTAAAGAGAAAATTTACATTTTCATGTAAAAAGAATTAGAGAGAAAATTTACATTTTCATGCAAATAGTATTTAAAGAGGAAAATTACCTTTTCATGTAATTAGATTTAAAGTAAGTGAAATTTACATTTTTATGTAAATAGATTTTCATTAAAAGAATTTAGAAGTGAAATTTACATTTTTATGTGAATAGATTTCCATTAAAAGAATTTAGAAGTGAAATTTACATTTTAATGTAAATAGATTTTCATTAAAAAGATTGAAGATATGAAAATTTACATTTTTTTTATGTAATTATGTTAAAAGTGTAAAATTATATTTCCATGTAATTAGAATGGAAATTTACATTTTAATGAATTTGATTTCATTAAAAGATTAAAGATATGAAATTTACATTTTCATGTGAAAAGATTAAAACACAAGATTATCATTTTGCTTGTAAAGAAAAGATTGACACAAAATTATCATTTTAGTTTTGCATTGAAAGATATAAACAAAATTATTACTTTTGCTTGGCATTGAAAGAATAACAAAGTTATTATTTTTGTTACATTGAAATTAAACAAACAAAAATATATTCATTTTTGTTGTAATGGAAATGAAACACAAAAATACCTATTTTTGTTGTAATTGGAATGATACACGAAATACATTTTTGTGTGAATTGAAGGGTAAAAGAAAAATATACATTGTTATGTTTAAGATGTGTATGTGAATTAAAATAATGAAATGGATGAAGGAATTATATTTCTATATAAATATATATATATAGATAAACTAAAAGTAAACGAATCGAGCGTGGTAGTTCACATTTTAGAATTGTACTTTTAAAGGATTATACCGAAATATCCGACCGTCGGATTTTCCCAAAACTGAAACCGTTAGGTTCGCCTTGGGAAGATCTTTCCAACGATATAAATTGTGTTAAAATCCAATGGGTAGATTTAGAGAAATGTGTAAATCAAATTTAGTTGAAAATAGTGCCAAGGTCGCCTATTGACTTGAAGTGTCGTTAAATGGAATTTAATTATTTTTATATAAATAAAAATAAAGATTGATCGTTATAAATTAATATTAACGATATGAAATGATTTTTAATTATATATATGTGAGGATCATTTGAAAAGTCCGAGTTCAATCTCATTTCAAATGATTATACGTCGATCTAAGTCGAAGAGTTGAAGACGGTGATTGAAGACCGGCGATCTTCACATCGAATGGACGACGACTACTGATGGCAGTGATTGGAGTAGCTACCTTGAAGGAGCTATAGTGGTGGTCGTCCGGACGTATATGCTGATTACACGGATATGCGGGTACCTCCCTTTCGTATAGGACATACGGGACGAGGGTATCGCCAGTTTCGTTCAGACCCATAACGGACTTATAAATGGAATGTGTGTCCGACATTGTACTCCTTTATATTGTATTTATTAATTTTCTGCCGAATGTATGAATGATTGGTGGCGGAGAATTTATTCTCTTGCTTAACACCCTTTTGTATATTTTGGCAAAGGATTAATAGTACGATATGGATTGACAGTGTGGCACGCCAAGATGCAATGATCAAGGTTTCTTGTTAAAAAGCAGAACCTTGTGGTGACGATCAAAGCACAGCTTGAATAAGCATAGCTTTGTGTATTACGTAGCTTCACGAGCCTCACAACCCGGTTGAGTCTAAAATGGGAGAAGGCAACGCAGGGAGAGCAGCACGTTTCTTTCTAGCTAGAAGTGGTGTTTGGGTTTTACACGGCCCGACATTTTACTTATGTGGATGATAGAATGAGGCACCTCGGATGTTAGGTCCTAAAGGATCGGGAAACGTGTGTTCAGGAATAACTAATCCGCAAAGTCGTATGTGCGGACCGGCCCTGCAGGATCCAAGGGTTCTCTACGGGGAATCCTGAGACATTAGCTAGAGTGTCTCGAATTGGTAAGGAGCTCCTCCCTAACCTTGACCCACGACGGAAACCCAATTTCCAATACGACCTCATGCGGTTTTGATTGTAGAACTAGTATGGCGACATAGTAGGATGAGGTACTATGCCGTCTACGATTGATACATTATGATTGAAATGCTTTTATTAAAAACCTATACACCCAAATATTAAACTCGTTCTATCGTATCAAGCATCTTTTGACCATTATAAGGTAAAACCCTATCCTCCAGTTTGCGTTGCATTGTGTGATGGGACTTGGGTCTTATAATGGTTTCATTTTTCTAAAAAGCATTGCGCTGTTTAACGATTTACTTTATGCACTGGCAATCCAAGGGAGTAAACCCGTTCTACGTTAGCGGCGTGGTCCTGAGATTAGCCTTATTATTAGGTTTGTTAAGTAAGATTTCTCATACCAGTCCCATGACTGACCTGTAGTTTGTTTCACTTTGCAAACTCGGGTGCCCTTTTTTCCACACGGGCAGTCGAGTAGCTTTTTGCAGATATTTATCTCTTGAGCAGGATTCTGGATCAAAGCCTAAAGCTGTGTCCAGAGCATAGAAAGTCTTTCGTTGTTTATTGTATTTTATTCACTGTAATTTATCTTCCGCTATAATTTTATTCGATGTACTCTGATATTCTGTACTCTGATGTAACATTACTGTAATGTTTATAAAAGTCTGTTGTTATTGTTCTGATGTTGTTGTATTCCCAAAGTTAACGTATTCGGGTTTTGAACAGTCTTAGTCGATTTGCGATCGATCAGGTAGGGCGAAATATGGGTCGTTACATCGACGATGCACCTCCCACGCATGGAAGCATACACCGCCCATCTCACCCAAAGTTTTAGTCGTCCAGGTTACCAGAATCTTTAGCCACATACGAAATCATTTTTATATCCCGAAGTGGGGAAAATCATTTCACAACAAGTACTTTCAAAATATAGTACTTCACATTAGCAATTCACACATATGATTAGTCACTATTAATCACATAACCTTTGAGCTCGTACGTCTCAAAGAAGGGTGTTAAGCAAGAGAATAAATTTTCTGCCACCAAAAAGATATGTTATCAATAGCAACTAATCAATACGCGAAGAACCACAATCTAACACATAATACATTTCGAAATCTTTTCGATAATATCGGGTTTAGGCCTTGAAATCCTTCCTATTTTATAAAACATTTTTATAAAACATTCCCTGTCCAGAATCGGGAATACATTTCTTCACTTAAGAAAAATATCATTTCAAAATCATTCATTAAATTTGAAATGAACTCAACAACATCGCTAAACATCTCATAGTCAAATCGTGAAGTGTTTCACAAGATGTTAGCATATAGATATTTCTACCCAACCAAATGCTAAATGTAAAAGCATATTCTGCTTATAAACTGGTCGAGCACAATCCAAACATTCAATCAATCCTAATCAATATCAATAACCAAGTATATTTGGTTTAATCACGTTTTGGTAATTTATTACGATTTAGTCATTTACGGTTTAGTTAAATATTTATTCAAACTCCAATTGGTTTCAATTTCTAAAATCATTACTTAATAATTATTCAACTTTAAGGATTATTAATCCTGCTTTTAACTGGGTTAAAGAACCAATGTCATTTAAACACAGTTCACGACACACCTATTTCACATTCCATTTTCAATTCCAATTAAATGTCAATTAATTGGTAATGCTTCTTTAAATCTTAATCAAAAGATTTATTCTTTTCACATGGGGTTTAAGAACGGTGATAATGAAGACACCATTCACAACAAACCCAAAATCCAATTTGATATTAAATACAAGGCCCTGAGTAGAAATTTTATCGACTTATATTCAATATCAAATTCTGAAACCAACAAATATCGTATTGGAATAACGATATATATATCTTCCAAATTCCTCCACAATATCTGTATAATCACGGAATCCATTATCGA
Source organism: Allium sativum (assembly GCA_030737875.1). NCBI lineage: Eukaryota > Viridiplantae > Streptophyta > Magnoliopsida > Asparagales > Amaryllidaceae > Allium > Allium sativum. The sequence continues at coordinate 123,059,565 of CM060912.1, read as the reverse complement.
AATATTCTGAAGATAATTTCGATTCAAATCCATTCCAATTCTTATATTGGAAATTTTTGGTTATATTAAAACCACATCTCAATCCATTTTATTTATTTAAAAATATTGGATTATTTTTCTAGTTAATAACTAGTTAATTGTGATAAAAATATATTTTTATCTTTTCAAGTATGGAATTTTCATCCCAGTTCTTTCCAAATCATTTATTATGATTTTACACAAATTATTAATATTTTTAATAATTTTATCAAGGCCCGTACAGTCGGTTTCCATATACGGTCATCGAACTGCACTTACAACGACCTTTTCTGAAATTGATTTGGACATAATTCCAAATCCAACCCTTAGATTTCAAATCTCTTATATTCATTGTAAAGCTCTTTTCGATACGAACCCAACGGTTCCAGTTTTAGGAGAATCCGACGATCGGATCTCCCGTAATATCAATTCAAAGTCAATGGTCGAAATTCACGAACGGTCGCAGTGCGGCGCGTTCTATTCAGGCTATTTAATATATATAGAATATATATTATATATATTTCGTCGATTTCCATTTAAAACGTATTTTATAAATCGTTTTAATTTCATTATTTTTAAAATGATTTCAACTTTCATTTCAATTTTTAATCAAAATCGAATATTCCATTACATGAAAATTTTATACATCTCATATATATGTTAAAACTAATATTTTTAACAAACCAATATTTATTTCATTCACACTTCATATATATATTTTTCACACTTCATATATGTATATTATTTCCATTTCATATATATATTATTTCCATTTCACATATATATATATATATATATTATTTTCATTTCTTGTATATATAGAATTTTCACTTCTTATATATGTGATTCATCTCATATATATTCATTTTTCACTCCCTATATATACAATTCATTTCATATATATATTTATTTTCATTTCATATGTATATTATTTCCATTTCTTATATATATATATATAGAATTTTCACATTATATATATATATATATATTTTCCATTTCACATCACATATATATTTTTCACATCGTATATTTTTTTTTTCATTTCACATCACATATATATTTTCCACATCGTATATATATTATTCACATCGTATGTATATATAATTTTCACATCGTATATATATATATATATATAATTTTCACTTCGTATATATATTATTCATAATCGCGACACAATACAAACAAGTCGTCCATGGTCTGTGAACGACAAGGAGCAGTTCATATATGCAATTATAAAATAAATAACTGTACAGAAATAATTTTGTATTGAGAGAATTCTCACATTGATTGGTTTCTGAATTCTTTATATAACGATTGTTCTAACTAAATTAAACCGATCGTTTAATTTAATCAGAAATTTTCTACTATCTCCGTTTCTGCCCCGGTCTGTTCCATCGCGTAGCCTTTATCTAGAGGATTCCAACGCTCTTTGGTTTTCTGAATTCCGACAACATACGAAGAAGTTACGAATTTTACAAGCTTTCTCTATCATTTTATAAATATAATTTCAAATTACATTACATTAATTAACCAAACATTTTGTCCACCATTGATCCCTGGATCCTGCGGCCCCTGCTTTATCCTTCCTCTTCGTGTCTTCTTCATCGTTGCCTGGACAAGAAAATAACCCAACATCGACTTCAAACACACCACCGCCGCCATCATCAGACGACCCCGCAACCTCATCAGACCTCTCCACGTGAACCGCACCTCCGTTCTTCTCCAACGCCTTGAACGGTGTCAAACTCAAATCCCCACGGCACCCTAAAACCTCATGCGAACAACGACAGATTATGGCCAAAAATCGAATAGAATATCTAACGAGAATTTATCAAACGGGTATGGAATTGAAGATCGGAGAAAGTTCTACATTTTTTGTTCAATATGATTTGGATTTCATTGTGTGGAATTTGCGATTTTTGGGTTTGAATTTCTGAGCACATTCCGCCCTTCAAAGGGAGCAGACGGCGGATTCCAAGGAATGATGAAATTAGGGTTTTAAGTGGAGTAAAATTAATATATATACTATTTATTTATTTTATTTTATTCTCCAATTAATTCTATTTTTGTCTGAACTCCAAATCAAACCCAACGACTATCACCACTAGCTAAATACCCCCATTCTGAACACAATGGAATATGTTTCGTAGGCTAATTCTTATGTTTTGATCAGTTTTCATCAAAATTAAAATATAAATTAGTATATATTGAATTTAAACGCACATTTTAATTTACCGGGGCCACGTACTGATTCTAACAATTCCCGAAAAATTATTTCTGGCTTCGTATTGACGATACGGTCTAACAAAACTAATTTCGTCAAATTTGAAGACTTTTTGAAAAATTGTCATTTTCTGGTCGATCCAATTCGACTGAAATGGTCAAAACACGTTTTCTTTTGCCACGCTCACATATTGATATCAAAAACTATGATAATTGGAATCTAGCAATAATTTGACATCCCGGATCCAACAAAAGTTGTTTCATCGAAAATGGAGGTCGTTTGCAAAATGGCTATTTTAAGGGCTTTATATATATATATTAAAATATATATAAATTCCACAATGACTTTTCTAAATTTTAAACTGGACATATCTTTCAACTTATAAAATGAAATCTCAGTTTCTTACACTCGTTAGAAAGATATTGTTCATCAGATTCAAATATTTCTTGTTTCGTCCAATTCTGACTTATATTGAATTCTGTATATTTATTTGAAATTTGAAATCAAATTTTTGAACTGCCGCGCCATTTCAGGCTCGTTATATAATTAAAATAAATTAATTCGTTTTAACTTCGTTGAAAATAAATCTATCGTCGTTATTATCTAAAATAAATCATTTTAAATATTCAAAATCCATTAAAATTGCCAAAATAAAATTTTTTAATTGGTTTTGATTTTCCGGGTTGTTACAATCTCCCCCACTTAAAATCTTTTCGTCCTCGAAAAGGAACAGAGCTGAAAGTTGTTTCACTAATCAACTCAATTTTCATTCTAGCATTAATTCTTCAACTTTTCAGTTTCTAAAAAATTTCTAATTTTTCAAAAGTTTGGCTAACACCCTAAATTTTCGAAAAAATTCGCCATAACCTCCTTTGTAGGGGAGCGTTGGGAAAATCCCCAAACCGCCACACATGCCCTCTCATCTCAAAAAGAAAAAGAAAAGGCCAATCGGCTCATTAAATCATCCAAACCCAAACAAAACAGTAAATATGTACCTATTTGTCGGGCATACAATTTTATTCTTCTTCTCTAGCCTCCTTGCTATGGCCTGTTCATATATATATATATATATATATATATGTATATGTATATATATGTATATGTATATGCATGCAATTCTCAAACAAATTTCAATTCAGTTCAACATTTGCCACCATTTGGCTAAATTTAAATTTCATTCTCTTATTGGTTTTATCATTCCAATTTTTGATTAATTCTTCAAATATATAGCTTATATATATATATATATTAAAAATCATATTTTTTAAAACTAGATTATATATATAATCACAAATATGTTATTTATAAACATATAACTCTCAACTCATTCTGGGGCATTACTAACCCCATCTCTAACGAGTTTCTCATTCTAGAATACTACTGATTCTATCTCTAATGAGTTTTCTTTTATAGGATATTACTAATCCTACCTCTGATGAGTCTTTTATTTTGTTCTAACGAGTTGTACCCCGAAGATTTGAGTTTAACTAAAGCTCTGATACCATCTGTAATGATACGGATTTCGGTTGGACCTAATCGATCGCTAAATCGACTAAGATCATTCGAATCCCGCATACGCTTACTCTGGGCATACAACACATCAGAACAAATAACAGAAGACTTTCATAATAATGTTACATCAGAGTACAGAATATATCAGAGTATATCGAAATATAATAATACAGCAGAAGATTTATTTACAATAAAGGTAATACAATGCACAACGAAAGATTATAAATGCCTGGACACAGCTTAAAGCTTTAATCCAGAATCCTGCTCTATAAATTTGCAAAATAAAACTACTCGACTGCCCATGTGGAAAATAGGGGCACCCGAGTTTGCAAGGAAAAACAAACTACGGGTCAGTCATGGGACTGGCGTGAGAAACTCTAAACAGTTATAAACTTATATAAATGATAAGGCAAATCATAGGACCACGCCACTAACGCGGAACGGGTTTACCCCCATGAATGCCAGTGTATAAACAACAATCAATATTATGGATCTACTATGCATCAATCAACATGAAAATTCCCAATCTATCCATTTAGATTAATCACCACACTTAGATTTTCCAAATCCAATTCAATTTACAGAAATTATTCCTTTGGTCTTTATTTCCCGATTTCCATTTCAAATCATTTGAAATACATATCTAGCTTTTATGTCAAAGTAGATTTCACTTCGGCATCTCAAATCAAATCATTTGGAAATATGAATTCCAAATCATAACAATGCATACACACAAGTATGCAACCAAATATCGGGCTCCCCCTAGACAAGGCAAAGGGTATGCACCTAAGCAACTCGATATATATATATATATATATATATATATATATATATATATATATATATATATCTGTGTGTGTGTGTGTGTTCACCTCCCACGCATGGAAGCATACACTGCCCATCTCACCTATACTTTTAGTTGTCCGAGTTACCAGTATCTTTAGCCACATACTAAATCATTTTTATATCCCGAAGTGGGGAAAATCATTTCAAAACATAATAATCACAAGTACTTTCAAAATATAGTACTTCACATCAGCAATTCACACATATGATTGGTCACTATTAATCACATAACCTTTGAGCTCGTACGCCTCAAAGAAGGGTGTTAAGCAAAAGAATAAATTCTCCGTCACCAAACAGATATGTTATCAATAGCAACTAATCAATACGCGATGAACCACAATGTAACACATAATACATTTCGAAATCTTTCCGATAATATCGGGTTTAGGCCTCGAAATCCTTTCTGTTTTATAAAACATTCCCTGTCCATAATCGGGAATACATTTCTTCACTTAAGAAAAATATCATTTCAAAATCATTCATTAAATTTGAAATGAACTCAACAACATCGCTAAACATCTCATAGTCAAATCGTGAAGTGTTTCACAAGATGTTAGCATGCAGATATTTCTACCCAACCCAATGTTAAATGTAAAAGCATATTCTGCTCAAAAACTGGTCCAGCACAATCCAAACAATCAATCAATCCCAATCAATATCAACAACCAAGTATATTTGGTTTAATCACGTTTTGGTAATTTATTACCATTTAGTCATTTACAGTCTAGTTAAAGATTTATTCAAACTCCAATTAGTTTCAATTTCTGAAATCATTACTTAATGATTTTTCAAATTTTAGGAATATTAATCCTGCTTTTAACTGGGTTAAAGAACCAATGTCATTTAAACATAGTTCACGACAAACCCATTTCACATTCCATTTTCAATTCTAATTAAATGTCAATTAATTGGTAATTCTCCTTTAAATCTTAATCAAAAGATTTATTCCTTTCACATGGGGTTTAAGAATGGTGTTAATCAAGACACCATTCACGACAAACCCTAAACCCAATTTGATATTAAATACAAGGCCCTGAACAGAAATTATATCGACTTATATTAAATATCAAATTCTGAAACCAACAAATATCGTATTGGATTAACGATATATATAACTTCCAAATTCCTCCACAATATCCGTATAATCACGGAATCCATTATTGAAATATTCTGAAGATAATTTCGATTCAAATCCATTCCAATTCTTATATTTTCAAATCCATTCCAATTCTTATATTGGAAATTTCTGGTTATATTAAAACCACATCTCAATCCATTTTATTTATTTAAAAATATTGGATTATTTTCCTAGTTAATAACTGGTTCATTTTGATAAAAATATATTTTTATGTTTTCAAATATGGAATTTTTCATCCCAGTTCTTTCCAAATCATTTACTATGATTTTACACAAATTATTATTATTTTAAATAATTTTATCAAGGCCTGTACAGTCGGTTTCCATATACGGTCATCGAACTGCACTTACAACGACCTTTTCTGAAATTGATTTGGACATAATTCCAAATCCAACCGTTAGATTTCAAATCTCTTATATTCATTAGAAAGCTCTTTTCGATACGAACCCAACGGTTCCGGTTTTAGGAGAATCCGACAATTGGATCTCCCGTAACGTCAATTCGAAGTCAATGGTCAAAACTCCCGAACGGTCACAGCGCGGCGCGTTCTATTCAGGCTATTTAATATATATAATATATATATTATATATATTTCATCGACTTCCATTTAAAACATATTTTATAAATCGTTTTAATTACGTTTTTTTCTAAAACGATTACAACTTTCATTTCAATTTTTAATCAAAATCGAATATTCCATTACATGAAAATTTTATACATCTCATATATATGTTAAAACTAATATTTTTAACAAACCAATATTTATTTCATTCGCACTTCATATATATATATATTTCACATTTCATATATGTATATTATTTCCATTTCATATATATATTATTCCAATTTCACATATATATATATATATATTATTTTCATTTCTTGTATATATAGAATTTTCACTTCTTATATATGTAATTCATCTCATATATATATATATATATATATATATATATATATATATTCACTTCCTATATATATAATTCATTTCATATTTTTTTTATTTCATATATATATATATTATTTCCATTTCTTATATATATAGAATTTTCACATTATATATATATTTTTTCCATTTCACATCACATATATATTTTTCACATCGTATATATATAATTTCCATTTCACATCACATATATATTTTCTACATCGTATATATATTATTCACATCGTATGTATATATAATTTTCACATCGTATATATATAATTTTCACATTGTATATATATTATTCACAATCACAACACAATACAAACAAGTCATCCATGGTCTATGGACGATGAGGAGCAGTTCATATATGCAGTTATAAAATAAATAACTGTACAGAAATAAATTTATAGTGAGAGATTCTCACATTGATTGGTTTCTGAAATCGTTATATAACGATTGTTCTAATTAAATTAAACCGATCATTTAATTTAATCAGAAATTTCCCACTAGCTCCGTTTCTGTCCCGGCCTATTCAATTGTGTAGCCCTCATCTAGAGGATTCCAACACTTTTCGATTTTCCGAATTCCGACAACATACGAAGAAGTTACGAATTTTACAATCTTTCTCTATCATTTTATAAATATAATTTCAAATTACATTAGATTAATTAACCAAATATTTTGTCCACCGTTGATCCCTTTATCCTGCGGCCCTTGCTTTATCCTTCCTCTTCGTGTCTTCTTCATTGTTGCCTGGACAAGAAAATAACCCAACATCGACTTCAAACACACCACCACCGCCATCATCAGAGGACCCCGGAACCTCATCAGACCTTGCCACGTGAATTGCCCCTCCGTTCTTCTCCAATGCCTTGAACGGCGTCGAACTCGAATCCCCATGGCACCCTAAAACCTCGTGCGAACAACGACAGTTTATGGCCAAAAATCGAACAGAATATCTAATGAGAATTTATCAAATGGGTATGGAATTGAAGATCGGAGAAAGTTCTACATTTTTCATTCAATATGATTTGGATTTCATTGTGTGGAATTTGCGATTTTTGGGTTTGAATTTCTGAGCACTTTCCGCCCTTCAAAGGGAGCTGACGGCAGATTCCAAGGAACGATGAAATTAGGGTTTTAAGTGGAGTAAAATTAATATATATACTATTTATTTATTTTATTTTATTCTCCAATTAATTCTATTTTTGTCTGCACTCCAAATCAAACCCAATGACTATCGCCACTAGCTAAATACCCCCATTCCGAACATAATGGAATATGTTTCATAGGCCAATTCTAATGTTTTGATCAGTTTTCATCAAAATTAAAATATAAATCAGTATATATTGAATTTAAACGTACATTTTAATTTACCAGGGCCACATACTAATTCTAAACATTTCTAAAAATTTATTTCTAGCTTCGTATTGACGATACGGTCCTAGCAAAACTAATTTCATCAAATTTGAAGACCGTTTGAAAAATGGCCATTTTCTGGTTGATCCAATTCGATTGAAATGGTCAAAACACGTTTTCTTTTGCCACGCTCACATATTGATTTTAAAAATTATGAAAATTGGAATCTAGCAATAATTTGATATCTCGGATCCAACAAAAGTGGTTTCATCGAAAACGGAGGTCGTTTGCAAAATGGCTATTTTTAAGGCCTTTTTATATATATTAAAATATATATAAATTCCACAATGACTTTTCTGAATTTTCAACTGGACATATCTTTCTGCTTATAAAACGAAATCTCAGTTTTTTACACTCGTTAGAAAGATATTGTTTATCAGATTCAAATATTTCTTGTTTCGTCCAATTCTGACTTATATTGAATTATGTATATTCAATTGAAATTTGAAATCGAATTTTCGAACTACCGCGCCATTTCAAGCTCGTTATATAAGTAAAATAAAATTATTCGTTTTAACTTCGTCGAAAATAAATTTATCGTTGTTTTTATTTAAAATAAATCATTTTAAATATTCAAAATCCATTAAAATTGCCAAAATAAAAATTTTAAATTGGTTTTGATTTTCCGGGTTGTTACAGAGGAAGTACACAGTGAAATCACTGTACAAGCGCTGATGGTCGGACCTAAGGACTTAGACATGATCTCGAGGTGATGGGCGATTTGCGGAGGTGGTCGGAGGTGGTCCATGGTGGCTGAGGTGGTTTTGCACGTGCACACGTGGAGATGTGTGTGCCTCATGAAATGGCACAGTGGGATGACGAGGTCCAAGCTATTTTTGGGGTGGTAAACACGGTGACAGGGGGTGGTACTTTAGGGGGTGGCACTAACAGGTGGTAGTTTGGTAGTTTGATCAGAGCATGGTGATTTAGTTGTGATCTGAAGGGTTGGCACGGTAACTTGAAGTTCTGGCACTTTGGTACTTGGCACTTTGCAAAGTACCAAGTGGCACTCTGGTAAAGAACAGAAACGTGAGCGCAGCACGTGGTTTTGGGGGCAGAGCACGGTGACTGGCAACCTGTTACTTTGGTACTTTGCAAAATACCAAGTGGTACTTTGGTAAAATAAAAAAACACGGTCGTGGCAAGGAAAATTTGAAGGAACGCATGGTGACTGGCAAACTGGTACTTTGGTATTTTGGCACTTTTCCAAGTACTAGGTGGTACTTTGGAAATCACGAGCGTGGCATGGAAAATTAGGAGGAACGGTCGGTGACTAGAGGCCTGGCACTTTGGTATTTGGCAAAGTACCAGGTGGTACTTTGGCAAACGCATGCGCAGCCTTAGGATCTGAAGCGAAATCACGGCGTTTTGAAGTTGGTACTTTGGCAATCTGATACTTTGGTCAATACGCTTGAAAATGAGTTTCTGAACGAAGTTTTTAATTAAAATTTGTTTTAATTAAAATGAAAAATAAAATATAATTCTAGAATAAATAAATAATTGAATAAAAATAGAATTTCTATTTAATTTGACATAGGCAAGTGGAAAGAGGAAAATGGTAAGAAGATCGAATACAGAAGTTGACCGAAGAAGTTCAACAAGTTTGAAACTTTAAAATATAAAGAAAATAAGTGAAATAAATTATTAAATTAATTTATTTAAGATTAATTAGAAGTAATAAAATAATTTACCAGAAGAACTGAAGCAGTAAACATCGACTAAACATTGATGTCAAACATAGTAAAATACAGTGTGCGACGCACACACTTTAACTGTTCATGTATAAAAGATATTAAAATATCCAGACACGAACAAGATAAACATATGCTGTTATGTTAACTGAAATCCATAATTACAGGACGTATAAATTGAATTATGATCAGATTAAGCTAATAATTATTTATCAACTATGAAAGATATTTTGTACATCATTTTGAAGAGTCCGGAATAAATATTCCACTTCGACTAGAAGTATACATGCATGTCAGAAATATTGAAGACAGAGATATGTAAGGACTATTTTAAATAGTACCTTCGGTCTGTTCAATCCTAGGACAAACCCAAATGGACGAGTGTCTAACAATGTATATTAGTTAGATTCTACACATCGAATTTACATAAGTATATTACGTTGGTGGCAGAGAAATTCGTTTCTCTTAGCTTTATTGCTCGCAATATATTTGGGTAATCGAATGAGTGTTCTGACGGATATGATGATGTGGCATTCAAAGTAATTGAAGTAATAAATCTGTCAGAAAAATAAACGTGGCCTCAAAACCTCACAACTGATAAGTAACAAAAGTTGGGCTAGGCAGCATAGCTAGTTGGGTCATACCCAAGCAGGGTATATTATCACCATCTAGAGAATATTCATATTTGTTACTTCTTTTCAATTCTGTATCTCCCGGGAATAGTTATGTTGGTACCAACTGTAGAGGTGGTAATATATTCGTTACACTCAAGCTAAATGAGTGGACGGTCATGTGTGGCCAGGTTGCAAGACGTTCTTGTTGAACCCCAATGTATCCTCTCTAGAGTACACTGATCGGCATGTGCTCCCATACCTTGTCTATTGGAATCCAATCTCCAATAAGCGCTCTGTGACTTTTGATTTTATACTATATACGTGTACGTGAGATGCAAGCGTTTCACTAGATGATTATTTATTTGATAAAAACTATCGTAATATCAAATGTTTTGATATAAAATACTTGGGTCATAATCCATATATTAGTCATGGATTGGTCTAAAGATTTCTAAAGCAAATGAATCTGGAAAACCTTATTTATTACTTCCATGTTTACATCTTTTAACTGTGTTTACTCACACCAGTCAGCCGACTGACCTAGAGTTTTATTTCTTGTGCTTCCTAAACTCTTGGGTACTCATAATATTTGTTATGAGTAGGCAAGTAGTCCAGGTAGGCAAGTGGAACCTATGAAGTTCAAGTCAAGACCAGTAGTATATCTATACCTATGTATCCAGTTTAAGAATCTGTATTATCTGTAGTCATGATGTATAATTATGCTATTGTACTATGGTATTGTATTATGATGATGTACTATGATGTATCAGACCCTTTATTGTAATATATTATGTGTTTTTGAAATTCTGCTGTGAGATTCTGATATTTCTTTATTCTTCTATTCTATAAGCTTTATCTTTTCTATCTCATCTTCTAAATTCTTTCAACAATGACATGACTTTTGAGGCATCGAAAATCGCGCTGTTACACTTACCCTTTCATGGTTGGAATTCATTCTCCAATATGAACCTTCATACTTGATTGTATACTATTATGTTGGAACGTGAATTGCAAGCATTCCATCTATTTTAATATATTTATTTATGGATTTTAGACATTATTATAAGTGAAAATTAGGGACACATCCCTAAAAGAAAAATTAATTAGGCTCACATCCCTCCCAAGTTTAAAATATAAACTCACCCCTTATTTTCATCTTTTTAGTTTTTTTGGCAAAAAAAGGCGCCATCAGATAAATAAAAATAAATAAAAATATTCTAAAATCTGGAAATATTCTCGGCCGTCCACACAAAAAAAGGTTGCATATATATGTATGCAACTTTTGCCAATAGCTGCATACATGTATGCAAGTATTGGATACGTTTTCTACTGAAAATTTGGACCGAAACTTGCATACATCTGTGTAACTATTGGAAATACTACACACATATATGCATGTATTTGGACGAAGAAAACTTAAGTGCATTTTGGCATGCGAATTATTGCATATTTTTATGTAGGAATAATGCATTAAGTGCACAGATTTATGCAAATAAATCAACAAAGATGCACGAGGTGAAAAACGTGCACAGATGTATGCAGGAAAATACAGATTTGTGCATACTAGTAAGCATTTTACTGCATTTTCGTTGTTTTTATTGTTTTTTGGGTTTTTGATGCCTTGCTTGATGGTTTTTTTATCTGAATTTTTTAGCGTTTACGCATTTTATTTAAATAAGAATTTACGTGATTTTTCATTTTTTTATTGAATTTTCGAAAAATAGAGAATAAATTTACAATAAGTTTTTGATCGGACCTGAGCCTAATTTAAAACCTTAACAGAGACCTGTAAAAAACGCACCCTTATTATAATATCACTAGATTTATAATAAAATATAGTTATCTTAAGGTAAAAACATATCCGTGTTTATGTGCGGTTTGGTCTTACGAGATACCGTTTATTTCAAAGGTTTATAAGTTAAAGAATAAATTTTCTTTGATATGAGTTTTCTCATGTAGGTTTACTTGACTTATCTGAGTGCTATTATATTATAATACTCATTAACCAGCCTTTTACCAAGCCATTATGCTTTCGACTTGGACATATAGATTGCTTATAACTAATGCACAAACTCACATAAAATTCGAAGTGCTTGGACAAGGCATTTAATATCAATGAATAATTGGAACTCGAAATTCACACGAATCAGATTGGTCATGTACTCGGACATCCGAATTGCTCAGGATCGAGTATGGGTGATTAAGTGAACTCAAGAATTATTGGATTCAATGGAATAACATTTTGGAACAAGCTAGAAAACACTCATGATTTGGCTAAATGTTGGATCTGTAAAACTTCAATGGGAGATTGGTACGTATCCGATGCTCAGAATTTCAGAACTCTAAAGTTGTTAAGTATTTGGTCCATAACTTAAGATCAAAGTAACAGAATGATGAACCGTTAATTGAAGGGTGAAAGCTAACACAAAATGATATTTACCATAGTGATTACAAACTTTAGGAAGGTATCCTTAGGGATCAGTATCGATCCCTGTTTAGGGTCTGGATCGGTACTGATGCTAAGAACTTCAAAATCCAATAGTTGTTTAGTATTTTGACCATAACTTGAGCTCAGAATATTGGAATGACGAACCATCAGTTAAAGGTGAAAGCTAATGAAAAATGATATCTACTTAAGGATCTTAACCCTTAGGGAGCATTACTTAATGTAACACCCTGAATTTTAATAAATAATAGTTAAATATAAAAGATTAATAAACTAAATATTAATCAGAATAATATTCTAAATTAGCTAATAGGAACAACACCATTGGGTCCATTGTAATTTTCTGATCAAAATGGACACTTGGTTTGAAAAAATCAGAGTTAAAATGAATTAGTTATGAAGTAAAGAAGAATTCAGAATAAATAAATAAATAAGTGAAACCAACGTTTACTGGGTGACCCAGTACAGCTGGGTCGACACGTGTGTCGACCTATGGGTCGACCCATGTATCGACCCAGTATAGCGGGTGGGTCGACCCGGCTAAAGAAAGCTGTGTATCTTGCCTGGCACGCAAGCAGTGACGATAATTATTTTACACCGTTAATTTTAGCTAACTTGGCGTTTTTTTATTGGTTTATTTTGAACCATATGCTAACATGGCGCTTTCTTATTAGTTCAATAACGTGCTTGGACCAGATCTAATCTTGGTTTTGGACGGCTAAGGGCATCCAGTAAATCCTATAAATAGACTTCGTCAAAATTAGGAAAAGTCACCTAAAATAATTTTTAAGGGATGAAGAAGTTCCGAAGTTTTTAATATTTATTTTATAAACATTTCTAGAGCTAGAGGTTCTGCTAGATTTTAGAAGAAGGCCACACGGGAACATTTGTTCATCAGATCTGTGAGATTTTACATAATTTTTAGATTAGTTATTTGTATAGGAATGTTTAGACAGCTAAGTAGTTTTAATTTGCAAGTTTTATGTTTACAGTATTCATAAGTTCAGCTTTTCTGTAAGTTATTGTAATTTATTTACTATCTATGCCTATTTCTTTCCAGTTGTATATTATCTATAAGTAAATCTCTTTCTTCATATCCCCTTCTTTGTTATTGTTTATTTACAGTTCTGTTTATGCCTATTTTTATTTTCTTTTGATTATTTTGAGTCTAGGACTTGCGAGTAGCCTAGAACGTTTCCCTTTTTATTTTAGCACTGAGCATAGGCCTGAAAAGTGCCTAAGCCTTTATCGTTAATTGTGTGTTAAATTGGAATAATGTTGAAATTTAATAAAAAGCGATTTTTAGGCATATTGAAACTGATTAAGTATTGTAATCAGATTAGACTGTAAATTGGGGATAAAACCTTAACATGTAATTAAAGAACATATAAACTGGAATAAATTGGACTTAATTGGACATTAAATAACATGGGAAGGGTTGTATAAAAAGATTACATTAATTAGGAATGTTAATACAACCTAGGATATAACATGTGGTTATATTAGGCTTATCAATAAAATTTAAACGTGTTAAGTTAGAATTATGAAATTAATACGCTAAGATAGAGGGAGTTCGCTCCGGCAGTCTGGGGCTGATTGGGAAAGATAAGTGTCCCATAAATTATGTCTGTTCCAGCAGCTTGGGGCTGATTATGGAAGATAAGGGGCATAATAGTATAATGAAATCCTGGTTTAGGTCCATTTTGGCAGCGTGGGGTTGACTGGGAAAGATAAAAGGCCAAATGAAATAATGAATTAGGGATCAAGTCCAAGGATGACTAGTGTCAATTGCATTTTTGGTTGGGAACCTATGTCAGTCGGTATTCCTTTGTTATCACAGAGTCTCACACTAGGTAGAGGCTAAGGCATGCTTTATTGAACTAGATAGGGAGTGGTTCAAACGAGGTGGGTTCGGGCATGTTCCACCGGAACGATGAGCGTGCATCGCTCCGATTGGGGAAGATAAGCCATTGTTATGCCTGTAATTAATGGTTGTGTCCTTTTAGTTGATGGGTTTGGGATTGATAACCGCAAATTCCATAGCTGGCGTAGGTTATCATATTTCGGGTAAAGTAGCCGATCGACAAGTAGAAATAAGGTTAAAGACTAATTGTGATATTTTGGTAGTTTGTGCATCAATTTTTGGATATGAATGAGAAGCCTATCTTATTTTATGTTTATCTTTTCTGCTATTTCATTTATGCTTTTATATCCATTGCTCTTAGAATCGTTCATCTGTCTAAATGCTCTCTTATCTTATTCTCATGCTAGAAATTATAGAACTCACCAGACGTAATTATGACTTAGTTTGTTTTCTCTTTATCTCTTCCTTTCCCCCCAGGTTCGCAGGGTGGAGGGTCTCAGCAGCGATTCTTAATTATTTAGTTCATCTTGGATTCAGACTCTTTCTGGATTCATGTGTTGGTTTAGTTCTTGTTTTTTGATCATTGTATTAACTTATGAGAGGGATAGTTTTTATGGTTTTACTTATGTGCTCTGATATTTTTCACGGGTCAGTATGTTCGTGTTATGATGATTACTATCTGGTATTTTGAAATGTAATGAGTACAGTAGTTTGACTTGCTTAGTTAATAAATGTTTTTAAAGTTTGCGTAATGTTTTATATTTATATCTTGTGAATTTTAGTCTCTTTGTTGTTACTTTATACCTAAGCGCCTCATAAGCCTTAACAAATCCTCATATGGGAGGCATTAATGTTTGTGGGGTGTTACACTTGGTATCAGAGCCTAAGGTTACAAGATCAGAGGAAAGTTTTTGAAAAAAAATGTTTTCAAAAGTAAAGAATTTTCAAGTAAAACTTATTTTTGAAAAATATCCCCTCGATTCAATTACAATATTCCTTTGATCCCTTTTTGAATCCTTGTCTCTTTTATTTCCAGCATGTCTGGGGCTCCCAACTTTCCAAAGGGCGTTCCCATTCCGGTATGGTTCCATAAATATGTTAAAGCTATGGCGCCTGCCGAAGGAAACGAAATGCCCCACCTCCAACTGTAGCTGTGGTAGTTTCACCTAATCTTACGGTTAATTTCTCTAAGCTCTATAAGGATTTTTCTATTATGGATGACAAGCCATTTCTTGGATAAGAGAGTTTTATTGATGTTCATAATTGGATGAGAGAGAGACCGCGATAGTGTGTTTGGATTATTAGAGCTTAATGATCGGAGGAAGATTCACATGGCAACTGAAAGGAGAGGTGTCGTATTGGTGGGAAGTAGCTAAAGCTGAGCGTTCCATTGAGACATGGATGAGCTCAAGGATAAGTTGAGAAGAAGTTTTTATCACAAGCCGAAGAAGAGATGCAGTTGGAAAAGATCTCGAGTCTGAGGCAGGGTTGTATGTCGGTGAAGCAATATGTGAATAGCTTCAATGAGTTGGCAAGGTTTAGCTTAGATCTGGTTAATACTGCGCAAAGAAGGCTTTGAGACTTGCAAGGGGACTAAACCAACCCCTCTAAGGATTTGCCATGACACATATCCTAATGGGAGCTATGTTTGAGAGGCTTGTGGATATGGCTCTTATGAATGAGGATATGGCTCTCATTCGGTCTTTTCCTCTTGCTTATTCACCTTTCCATAAGAGTCATTTCCACAAGCCTCTCAAAAGTAGCTCCCATCACAATATGTATCATCGCCAATCCTTGGAGGGGTTCGTTCAGTACCATCGCAAATCTCAAAGCCTTCTTGTGCGCCGTATTAACTAGATCCACGCCAAACCTTGCTAACTAATTAAAGTTATTCACATACTCCTTCACCGACATACTACCTTACCTCAGACTCAAGAACTTTTCCAAGTGCATTCTTTCTTCAGCATGTGATAAAAATTTCATCTCAAACTTATCCTTGAATTCATCCCATCTCCCAATGGCTCGCTCAGCCTTGGCTACTTCCCAACAGTATGATGCTTCCCCATTCAATTGTTAGGCGACCAACTGAATCCTCCTTCGATCATCAAACTCTAATAATCCAAACACACGGTCGGTCTTTCTCAACCAATTACAAGCATCTATAAAACTCTCCAATCCAAGAAATGGCTTGTTGCCCTTAGCAGAAAAATCCTTACAGAGCTTAGAGAAATTAACCGGTTATTTAGGTGAAACTACCATGACTATAGCTGGAGGTGGGAAATTTCCTTGCCATTTGGTAGGTGCCGTAGCTTCAACATATCTTTGGAACAGTACCGGGATGGGAACGCCCTTTGGAAAATTGGGAGCTCCAAACATGTTGGAAAGAAAAGAGACAAGGATTCAAAAAGGTATCAAGGGAATACTATAATTGACTTGAGGGGATATTTTCAAAAATAAGCTTTACTTGAAAATTCTTTACTTTTGAAAACACTTTTTCAAAAACTTTTCTCCAATCTTGTAACCTTAGGCTCTAATACCAATTGTGACACCCCACATCCCTTAATCTCACCCATATGAGGATGCGTTTAGTTTTGTGAAGCGCTTATGTATAAAGTAGCAACATAGATGCTAAAATTCATAAGACAAAAATATAAAACGCAGTGGATTTCTTTTAAAATATTTATTAAAATCAAGTCACAACACATATTACATTTCAAAATATCAGATAGTCATAATCATTAAAACAAACATATCGTCTCGTGGAAAATATCATAGTACATAAGTAAAAACACAAAAGCTATCCCTCTCACAAATTAATACAGTAATTAAAAGACAAGAACTGAACCAATAAATGAAGATAAAAAAGAGTTTGAATCCAAGCCGAACCAAATAGTCAAGAATCACTTCTGAGACCTTCCACCTTATAAACGTGGTGGGAAAGGAAGAGAGAAGGATTAAAAAAATAGGTCAAACATATGTCTGGTGAATTCTAGTAATTTCTAGCATGAGCATAAGATAAGGAAGTACTAGGTAGAAGAATATTTCTAAGAGTAATGGACATATAAGCATAAACAAAATTGCAGGAAAGATAAACATAATAAAATTAGGTTTCTCATTCATATCCAAAATTTGTTTCACCAACTACCAAAATATAACATTTAGGATATACCTAAATTAAAACATGTTGATCGACTTCTTTTACCAAAGTGTGATAACCTGTGTTAGCTATAGAATTCACGATTATCAAATTTGAACCCATCAACTAAAAGGACATAGGCGTTACAACGGGTTATTTTTCCCAATCGGAACGATGCAAGCTCATCATTCCGCCAGAACGTGCCCGTACCCACCTTGTTTGAACCACTTTCTGTCCAGTTCAATAAAGCGTGCCCTAACCTCTACCTAGTTTGAGACTCCGTGATAACAAAGGGATACCGACTGATATGGGTTTCCAAACGAAAATGATTTTGACACAAGCACCCCTATACTTGGTCCCTAATTTTTAACTAGGATTTTCTTATACTATTAGGCCTCTTATCTCCCCCAATTAGCCACGTGCTACTGGAATGGACCTACGAGCCACTTATCTTCCCCAATTAGCCCCGTGCTACCGGAACGGACTCCCTCTTTATTAGCTTATTAATTTCACAAATTTAACTTAACACGTTTAAGTTTTATGAATAAGCACAATATAACCACATATTATAATTCTAGGTTGTAATTCACATTTCTAATTAATGTAATCTTTTTATACAACCCTTCCCTTTGTTATTTAATGTTCAATTAAGTGTAATTTATTTTATTTTACATGTTTTGCAATTACATGTTACTTAATGTCCGATTAAGTTAAATTTATTCCAATTCATAAGTTTGAATATTCTTCAACTAAGGTTTATCCCAAATTACAGTCCATTATTTGAATATAATATTCATCAATTTCCAACATGCCCAAAATTCCTTTTTTAACATACTTTCAATATTATCCCAATTTTTATGCAAATTAATTGATAAAGTTCTAGGCTCTCATTGGCCCAAAATAAACAAAAAAGGGAAAATTAACCTAGGCTACTCATAAGGCCTAGACTCAAAAATGAACAAAATAAATAAAAGGGCATTGCAAGATTGTAAATAAAATCATAGCAGAGAGAGGAATAAAGAAGAAGAATTGCTTACAAATAAATAAACAACTGAAAAGTGTAAAACATAGACAACAAATAGATTGTATAAGAACTTGCAGAAAACAAACTTATAAATACTGGAAATGCAAAACTTGTAGATCCGAGCTATTTAACTGTCTCAGTCCTTCTAATGTAAATAGCTAATCTAAGAATTACATAAAACTCACAGTGAAAAGATTGCACTACTTTGTAGTATATAATTTTCAGAATGTAACTCCCTGCATGAAGCAATGGTGGACGGACCACCTTAAAAACCGTACTTAATAGTCTAGAAAATTGTCTAGCTCCTATAATATAACATAGATAGGATAATGGTGGACGGTCCACCTTAAAACTGAATAGATGATTGCTAACTACAACCACCTGTACTATATTGTATTTTTTATTTTTAGTTATAATAAAAGGTGTTTGCAGTCACCTTAAAACCGGACGGCTTTGCCAGAAAAAAGATTGCAAATCCATAAAAAGGCTTGGGAAGAAGAAGTGTCCTTCAGATCTACAATTGGATAATACTCTGATCTATTCCCCAAATTTATTTTATTTTAGAACATAGTGGAGTGGAGGTTGAGAAGATGAAGAAGGAGAAGCGTGTGGGAAAAATGTGGATAACCAATAAATTTGTAAGTGTAGAAGTATAATTTAAGCTTTAGGATTATTAGGATTTCAATCATAGCTCTTAAAAATACATCAGCAAAAAGTCTCTGGTAGCATATAGTAATATCGATTTCGTGCTAAGCAAGAAACCGTGCATGGCTCGATATCGGTTGACCCACCCGCCTATGTGGGTCGACGCATATGGGTCATCGGTCACTACGTGGTCGACCTAGTTATAGGCCCGATCAAACTATGAAATCCCCTTTGCCCAATTCTGTATATTATTTTAATTAACATATGTTTTATTATTCTTTTCTGTTTGATTATTGTTTATTAAAAATTCAGGGTGTTACAAATGATATCAACACAATTCTCAGCTCACCATGCCCACAGGTGGACCAGGTCAAGAGCAAAGCATATTAGGCAGTAGTGATAGTCAGGGTCAACAAAGACAATAGACCAGTGGTGCAAGTTGTCATCAAGAATCTGATATAGAGATCACAGATAATAACAATTAGGAAACTGCAACAAGGGACAACATCAACAAGCACCCTATGTTGGCAAGAAAAAAGTGTGGGGTTTTCAACAAAACAGCCACAGTGCAGGAAGAACCATTTTCATACGCATTAGTTGCTCAATGTGATTAGTGGGGAGAAGCCACGAAGGAAGAATACAATGCTTTGATTAAAAAAGGAAATTGGACTCTAGTGGAAAATCCAGAAAGTACAAATATAATTGGGTGTATATGGACTTATAAACTCAAGAAAAATGTTGACGAATCAATTTCCAAATATAATGCAAAGCTTGTTGCAAAAGAATATTCACAAAAGTATGGTTTTGATTTTTAGAAACCTACTCATCTGTTGTGAAGCCATCTTCAATTAGAATAATTCTAACCATTACCTTGTATAGAAATTGGAGCATCAAACAATTAAATGTAAATAGTGCCATTCTTAATGGGGTTTTGCATGAAGGGTTGTTTATGAAGCAACCACAACGATTTATTCGAAATGCTAACAAGAATCTAGTGTGCAAACTCAACAAGGCTATATATGGTTTAAAGAAGGAACTAAGAGTGTGGTTTGACAAGTTAAAATCAACACTTGTCAAACATGGTTACAAATCCACAGAATCTGACAGCTTCATATTTACTAAATAACCGACACAACTACCACCAACATTCTAATTTATGTTGATGATTTTATTAATACAGGTAGTTGCGGTTCAGAGATCAAAGGCACCACTGAAATACTCAATTCAAAGTTCTCAATCAAAGACCTAGATGATCTAAAATACTTTCTGGGAGTTGAAGTAAAGAGGACATCAAATTCAAAAATGCATCTCAGTCAAAGGAAATACACTTTAGAAATTTTTTCCAAAGCCAAAATGGATAAATCAAATTCTGTACCAACACCAATGATCTCAAATAGTCAACTATCAAAGCACAAATGTGAAGTCATTCAAAATGGAAAATAGTATAGAATCATTATTGGTGCACTACAATATGTTAATATAACAAGGCCAGACATATCTTATAGTTTTAATAAAGTCAGTTAGTATGTTAAAATTTTCTCTAGACATTCACTGGAAGACAGTAAACATGATACTTAGATACCTTAAAGGGACAATCAACCATTGACTCATTCTAAAATCTAGTAACACACTTAATATCAATGCCTAGTTAATGTATACTGGAGTACTAAAATGATGATATAAATTCAACATCAGGAGACTGCATTTATTTGGGAAAGAATCTGATTCCACGGTGTGAAAACAAAAAAACAATATCTAGATTCAGCACGGAGGCCGAATTCATAAGTATAGCTGGCACTTCTGCAAAAGTTATGTGGATAGAGTCACTTTTAAGTGAATTCTAGATCAAAACAAATAAAAAGGTAACAATATGGTGTCACAATGTGAGCACTATCTCTCTAACATCAAATCCAATACTTCATTTAAAGACAAAGCACATAAAACTAGATCTTTACTTCACCAGAGAGAAAGTGATAAAAGAGAAGCTAAGAGTTGGATTTATACCATATACGCATCAAAAACCGACATACTTACAAAACCGCAGTCGAAGCTATGCTTCAGCGGGCTAAAAGAAGAATTGAACGTCAATGATGAAGATCCAAGCCATAGATTACAAAGGATAATCTACATTCTAGACTGACGGTGATTCTGGATTTGATACTCTTCGAGCCTCATCATCGTGATAGGTTTCGATGGATTTTGGCATCAATTTGTGATGCACCATTGAATAGCCACAATCAATGGCCATTACTTCTATTTTCACAAGAAAATCCTAATCCTAATCGGGTTTGAAGGGTGGAGTAAAAGTATATTACATAGTTCAGATACTAGTTTATCGTAATGTCCTGGATTTCCAGCTGATTTCATAATTATTTAATTGTGAGAGTTAATGATTGAATTCATCTAAATAACATTAATTTAATTGATTAACAAATTTTTCGAATGATGAATATTTTGAAAATCCAAATGATAATTTAACTTATATATGTAAATAAATTTGGAAAATATTTTTCTAATATTATTTCTTTATCAGGCTTCCATGTAATGAACTATATTCATGTTTGAGATTTAACTCACAGCTAATGTGGAAATATAAACAAATTTATGTTAAACCAACAAGAATTTATAGATTATTTCTGTAATCAAATTCAAATTAGATTTTAAATATCAGAGAAAAATTAAAACAAGCATTTCTATAAAATCCTAGGAATATAAATATATATATAATTATAATCGTGAGCATACGTATATATGTATGTAAACCAAGAAAGCAATTATTTGTATATGTTATGTATTTTGTTTTAAAATTTATTTTTAACTTATGTGAAAAAATAGAAATAACTAAAGTAAAAATTAGATTACTTCACAGGAAAGAAAATGAAAGAAACATATGCATTAATGGAGATTTAACACTTACGAACTACAAATAAAACACATTAAATGAGTTGTTTTCTTGAAAGCTAAGTTTTTTTTTAAATATTTAGTACAAAGCTAATTAATGGATAAGTATTGCTTGGCAACAATTCATGCCTTTAAAGATAAATTAGCATATACCTTTGTACATAAATGGATGCTACAAACATAGACTAGACATGCATACCACACGGGGAAGGAATTAATTGAGAAAAGCCATAACATAACATCTCTTTTCAATCAAAAACAAGATGCAGCAGCCTATATTTTCTAGTCTGCCCCTATTTTCCCCTACCAACCCATTAATGATACATATTATTTTATACTTATTTTCTTCTATAAATATACAACCAGTCCCTTACTGAATCCATTCAAAAATCATTCAGAATTCTGCAACTCAAAATCCTAAAGCTAAAACTAACCTAAAGCATGAACACAAGACAGTGAACAACTATGAGTTCCCATTTAAAACTATCAGTTGATTATATACTTAATGATGCAACATATATGTACATATGCATACTTATGGATGTAGTAAACTGAATCAAACATTTGTGGCATATGCTGCATTGAATCACTGGTAAAACCTTTTGCAAGATGACTGTATATGTTAAACTGGTGACACATTTTGTGATGACCCCAAACCCCCATGCCACGGAAGCAAGGATAATCTTTGGAATATAACACATAAACAATAACAGCAGAACAAAAATATATCATTACACTAGATAATATACAACAAATTACACTGAAACAAATATAATCATCAGAGTTACGCAGTATAACAGGATCATACTTAGTACAGAATACAGTTTCAGCATAATATAAAATGTCTGCAGCAGAATCAAACATAATATACAAAATGAAGTCTAAACAGCATAATAGAAATGGTAGAATCCATCCTCAGCTCCATAGCTATCCAGAATGAGCCTGCTAAAACCTGAATACAAGGCTGCCCGTGTGGAAAATAGGAGCACCCGAGTTTGCAAAGTGAAACAAACTACGAGTCAGTCATGGGACTGGTATGAGAAATCTTACTTAACCTATTTAATAATAAGGTCAATCACAGGACCACGCCACTAACGCGGAACCAGTTTACTCCATTGAATTGCCAGCGTATAAAACAAGTAAATCATTTAAATATCGCAATGTTATTTTTATCAAAATAAAGCCATTATAAGACTCAAGTCCCATCACATAATGCAACGCAAACCGAAGGATAAAGTTTTACCTTATAACGGCCAAAATATGCTTGATACATATAAAACAAAATCACCTGATATTATTACTAGTGCATATATGTTTCAAAAATGATTTCAATCATAATATCAATCATAGACGGAATGGGTACCATATATCATATCGCCATGCTAGTTTTACAATCAAAACCGCATATGTTGTATTGGAAGTTGGATTTCCATCATGAACCAAGGCATGGATCGTCCTTACCGAATTCGAGATGCTCTAGCCCGTGTCTCAGGATACAGTCGCAACTGCACCTTAGATCTTCAGGGCTGGTCTACATTTTAAGTGGATTAATAATCCCTGAACAATACGTTTCCCCGCCCCATGGAGCGTATATGAGCCAGACGACTCAATATCCATCGGCTCCGTAGTAATCGATATATCCGAGGCGCCTCGCATTCCAACAACCACATTGGTAAAAATATAAAAATGTCAGTGCATGCAAAACCCTGACACCACCCATAGCTAGGCAGAAACGCTGGTCCTCCCTGCAAACCTCTCCCGTATTTGGTTCATACCGGGGTGTGAGGCTCGCGAATTAATGCTACACAAAGCTATACCATTTAAGGTCGTGCTTTGATCATCAACTACAAGGCTCTGTTTTTCAACAAAAGCCTTGATCACTGCATCTCATCATGCCACATAGGCAATTCACGCCATGCGACTGATGTCTGTTGATATACAACCTCTAAGCTCGTACGTCTCAGAGAAGGGTGTTAAGCAAGAGAATTGTAATAGCCCGAATTTCCGTACTCTTTGAGTCGACTAATAACACCACACGTCCAACCCAAATCGCATAGAAATACGAATCATTATTAGAAAGAAGTTAGAGGATGAGAAATAGAAAGAAAGAAATATTAGAATAGAAGAAAATGAAGATCACAAACTCACAGCGGAACAAACAAAATATATCAAATCACATAAACTTTTGAAATACAAATCAGTAACTGTATATGTACATACCATCATCAGAGCTCAACAGTTATTCCTGGAACAGTTATAAACACCTGTTTCCAGATACAACATAGTACACAACGGAAAATATGATAGTCTATAGCTAACAGGTGAAGCCTTTTGCTTCCAGCTCTTCAAGTGAATCTGAAAAATCCCGAATACTTGACTGCCCGTACAAATATGGGCACCCAAGAGTTTACGGAAAACAATACAAAATAAACTCTGGGTCAGTCATGGGACTGGTGTGAGTAAACTCCAACAATTGGTTTAACTTTTAAAAATTTTCCAAAAGAAGTGACAATCGAACCGATCCACACATAACATGGATGGTTTTTGCCTTACGATAACCAAAAATATTTTTGATATCAAATCCTGTGATATTATAATAATGTCTACATCAAATAAGTAGAATCGAGTGGAACGCTTGCATCTCACGCTCCATATATAATATTAAATCAAAAACTGCAGGGCGCTTATTGGAGATTGGATTCCGACTATGACAAGGTATGGAACCACCTTCCGATAGTGTATCTCTAGAGGGGAATACACTGGGTTCAACAAGAACGTCTTGCAACCCGGCCAACACATGACCGACCACTCATTTCGCTTGAGTGTATCGAATGTATATCACCAACGGTTGGGATCAGCAACCATTTCCCGAAAGGGACAGCATCAATAGATTAAAGTAGCAAATGGAATTTCTCTAGATAGGTGATTATACATCCTAATGGGAGCGACCCACATAGCCATGCTGCCTGCCGGATTTTTGTCAATTCCCGGTTGTGAGGCTTGAGGTTTGAATTATCTTCCAGAACATATGACCACCATTCACTTTAAATGCCACATCATCAGATCCATCGGAAATCATTAATTGATTCCCACAAAAATACTCAGATTGTTAGGCTAAAGAAGTTTCCCTTCTTTGCCACCAACTTCGTACGTTTGAAGGAATCAACGTACGTAATCCCTTTGGAAATACTCTGTCAGACACTCGTCCTTACAAGTTGTCCTGGGTCTGGACAAACTGAAGGCACCGTTCTATTAATCTATCTTGGGAAATCTCTACCTAGGGTTAACAGACAACCATTGCATTTTACTCCATCTTCAATTATCTTTAGCATAAGTTGATTTATAACGCTTATACGAATACAGAGTGGTTTTCAGATACTAAATCTGATCCCGGTCTCTCTATATTGACAATAGAGGTATAAAATAAATCAAAACTTTGATAGTCGGTGATTTAACTATCAAAGCAACATCCACACAACCAATGATCCTATTTCCAAATGGAATTTCTACCGATCAACCATCAAACAAAGTTGGCCACTTTTTAAATCAATTTCTTATTAAATTATCGATTTCAATTCCCATTTTCCATCTTCTAGATTCTTTCCGAATTCAATTGTCTTTCTCGATTCTTGGAAAAATATTTCCAATATCATACTTCCTTTATTCGAGAAAATATCTCTTATTCCAGTTAGAAAATATTTCTAAATATTCACGAATCCTTATTCTCTATATTCAGAAAATATACTTTATTAATATCAAAAACCATTTCCATATTCCATTCCTTAATTCCTCATTGACCAATCCATTACGCGTAGAAAATATCTCTCATTCTATTTGGGGAAAAAACATTTCAAAATCCTTTAATATTAACGCGATGTTATAAAACATCGTTATTACAACTCAAACCATTAATCATTTATTAACTAACCATATTGCTAACCAATCTTCACTATCGAACCGTAACCATTTCTCCATCAATCATGAAGTCAATCAAGTTAGGGTATAATTACCTCTCAGACCTTAACTGAACAACATTCGCAACTTTGAAATAGCCAAAGCTCACCATTTCAAAAAAAAAATCGCTTACGCAACTCTCAGATTCAATCTAAGAATCCACTTCCTTTACGGACAAACATTGATTATAATGGTAGCGTTATAATCGATGTTTCCAAATATTTGATTTATAAGTCATTAATATAACGACAGCATTAAAATCGCTGTATAGATTTACAAAATATTTATTATAACGACAGCACTAAAATCGCTGTTTAGATTTATAAAACGTTTATTATAACGACAACGCTAAAATCGCTGTTTAGATTTATAAAACATTTATGATAACAGTAGCATTATAATCACTATTTAGATTTTTAATGGTAGCATTATAATCATTGTTCCCAAATAATTGGTGTATACAAATATAACTTGTACTTATTAAATAAATAAATAACTAGATTTGATTCAAAATGGAAAGTAAAAATAACTGCTTCCCTAAACTCGATATAATTGAATTCCAACAATTAACTCTCTCTCGAAAAAAAAATATTCGATTTATATTCCGAACTTCGGAATTTATTTACCATTTCAGATTAACAAATTCCCTTTTCATTTAATTTCCAAAATGGATTCATATTTCAAAACTAAATTCCTTTAGAGATGGTTCATTTGCAAAATATTCCCTTTAAACTGTTATTCACTTTAACCGTGAATATATTTCTTTTATATATAATCAAATCAATTTGATTTCGTACTTTTAGATAATATTTTAAACCCAAATTCCATTCATAACTTCCATTCAGAATTTTTCATACAAATCTCATATTTTATTTCAGTCATTTAAAACCTCTTTTATCATTTACTTTAAGATTTGCTAAGTTCACAACTATTTTCAAATATTGGTTTTAAAACCGATTTCACTTTCCCATGTAAATTCATATTTGAACTTATATTTCAATTTATCCAATGATTTATAATCCACTAAATTTATATTTTTATTTATAACAACTTTTTGATTTATCCACTTGAATAGATTTTTATTTTCAACTCTATTCGAAATTCTATTTCTATTTTGGAAATAAACTTCATTTTTAAATCCCAGTTTCCTCTTCCACGTTCAGAAATATTTTACGGTATCTAAAATACCAAGTTCCTAGGGCCAGGGCAAATCAAACACAACATATCCAATTATGGATTATATAACACATCATATATTCCAATCAAATAAAAACAGTAATATAAATGTTGAGGAATCTAGTTGGATCCTTCCAACTGTTTCCCTGCATCCACAAATGTTAATCAGCATCGGTAATATTATTTCATATCAATATGAAATATCATAACCAATAATCGATCAACGATGTAATCATATCAACCAGTTTTATCAACTATTCAATCAAGCAACCATTGCACAGTATAAAATTACTATAAATAAATTTAAAATTCCTTTCTATAAAATATAAACGAATCACAGTTAGTGAGTTTACTCACCTTAGTTCGTAGTTAACGATTCTGCTTTTGTTTAATTTAAAATCAAACGAGCATTTGATTTTGTCATGAAATTCCGATAGTCCTGTTTTTAGCGAAATCCGTTCTACAATGTAGATTCAATTGCTGCGATTCCAATGTGACCGGGTGCATTCATCAATTCTAATAACATACAGACATTTGTATATGTTATAAGTTTTAATTTGTATTAAAATATAACTTAAATTTGTTAATTAGGTCATTAAAATATTAATACCTCAATAATGCTTTTTAGCCCGTGTACTTAGACTTTTCCCAACATAAAAGTAGCATCTGTCACTTTTCTCTTCACTTTGAAACTGCTACGTCCCCTGATTAACCGTGATTCATGTTCTTTCCCGATCACCAAAACATGGCTGCTCTCCACCATTGCCAGCGTTCTCTCATCCCTCACACTGATTTTGCTCAACACCATCTGCTGCCATTTAATACATAGGACTGCAATTTAATTCCCCTTCTTCCCAGTACTGAGAAAACCCCGTTCCCTTGGGACCAGACCCATCCATGGCGTCATTTTCATTTCTTTATCTCCCCTTACAAAACGCACGCACTGTTGTGTGAAGACCCTCCCCCATGCAGTTTTATCCAAGCCCAGTTTCACACATTTTTAAGCTTCTACCATCCAAAATCTTGCGTACCAACCCCACAAGTCCCCATTTGGATTCCAAAACCTTGTGTATATATTATATACAAATATATTATCATGTTTTTAGTTTGCCATTAGAATACATGGTTGAGTTTGTTCTTCATAGAGCAAGGAGATGAATTACAGGAAAGGGTCGCGTTGTGTATTTATAGTCTTCGAACCCTTAGTGGCCAAGCTTTAGGAGTTGTAGAGTGTCCATCCTATATCGTTAGGTTTGCAGCAATGTCAAATCTCATGATTTGTCCAGACATAGTGGTGAAGGGACAGGGTAGGTTGCGGTTTCATAATCTTGATTTGGCTTTGACAACGTAGCTTTTAGTTGGTAGCCTGTATTGTAGGTTATTGTGTAATACAGGTAGGTAGGCGTTTGAAATTTGGCTTACTTGATCTGCACATATATATGCTGTAGGATGTAGATCTGTAGATGTACGCTTATAGGCATGGTGTATAATGTAGGTAGGTCTGCAGAATATATTTCTTTAGTTAGTCTGCTCGTACTATTGTTATTTTACCTGTAGGCAGTCCTCTTCTTAACGAAGTTATTCCACATATTGACTAGTGATTATTTTGCAGGTAAGCATAGATGTAAATTTACTGATTTATTAAAACTGTGGATAGATATAAAGTTTCTCTTTATCCCAAATGATTAACAGAGAATACATAGACATTATAGTGATTATACTTTGGTAGCTTCATTCCAGTCGTATGGTCCATATATTACATAATATATAGGTGCAGACTACTCATAGGTTAGCATGGTACGGTTTACTGTATTAGGAAGAAAGTGAGATCGTAGGCATGTGGATTTATACACCATTGTTAAGAACCATCAATGAATGAATTTACTGAGGGGAGAAGGGTTATTGATTTTATTTTATTTTTCTTTTCGATACGTGATTATAAGGTGGCTTCGGTTTATTTTCAACGAGGAAGAAAGTTTTGTGTTTTTAAATGGAAGGGGTAGAATGGAATGGGTGGGGCGTTTGAAGTCAGACAGCATGGCACGTTTATTTTTATATTTCTTTTATTATTTTATTTTACTATATGCTAAAGTAGACAAATTTAGGCCGTACCCTTTGACTCTTGTACACAGTAACAAATCTTATGCGAGCCATGTGATAATATTGTGCCATATTAGATTATATTCACAATCCTTTTCTTCTTTTCACTGATTCGCATAGGGGAAACAATGAATTTAGTCAAGCCAAATTTATTGAATACAATCAGCGTATTATCTTTGATAGGATAAAGATTTGACAACACAACATGAATTTGCTAGAGGCATGAAAATGATAGGCAGATTCCTTTTTAATACTATAGCACCGACAGTGTACTCAAATGTGTTGTTATATTTATGCATATTTATTATATTTTATTATTAAGCTAAACAAATTATTTTTGGCCACCTCATTACAGAAGTACACAAAATCTGTAGAAAGATTTATGAGGGTTTGCGGTGAGATTTTAAAGCATGTGGATAGCTGAAATGGTTGACTTGCGAACTCTAAAATGGATACCTCCTTCTAAGATTTGAAAGGATTCTGAGACTCGGTCGAGATTTCAGTTAGCATTCATTTCATACTTTAAAAGATTTTGAATTTGATATGTTTAGATAGGATAAAATATTTTTGTAGGATATTGAAGCTACTTTGCGAAAGTGACCCTTATATATATATATATATATATATATATATATATATATATATATATATATATATATATCATTTAACGCATTATTAACATTCGATGTTTACAGCTCGATTTAAATTATACTATAAATTATACGTTAAAACATTGTTTTAGATAATAAATTCCATATAAATTGCATTTTATATTTCCAGTACAACATTTAAAACAATTTAAATGTTCTGAAATTAACGGCTAAAAACCCTAGTCGTTACATTCCTTCCCCCTTAAAATAATTTCGTCCTCGAAATTGCTAAGTAGTAAAGATGCTATAACTCTAACTCCTCATAACCTACTTAGTTGAAATATTATATTCCATACCTTCATAACCCAGTTCTTACCCAACCTTCGAATTTTCATACCAACACTCGACCAT
The DNA here is from genome assembly GCA_030737875.1 of Allium sativum. NCBI lineage: Eukaryota > Viridiplantae > Streptophyta > Magnoliopsida > Asparagales > Amaryllidaceae > Allium > Allium sativum. The sequence goes on along the minus strand of CM060912.1, from coordinate 123,028,928 downwards.
TCATAATTCTTTCCAAATGATCTATCCATCATTTGTGGACAATCTATCATTACTCTCTTGTCTTCAATCCATATGCTCTTCTGCATATCCATACCCATTCCAATTGATTTTAAATCCATTTATCAATTCCATTATTCCACTTGAAATTTTATTAACCAATTCTGGTTTTCTTATTTCAATTACAATTAACACTCGATTTTAAATTATCAAAATTTTCTTGAAAATTTTCAAACTCTTTAAATTTTCGAAAAATTTCGCCAGCATCTCCTGTACATGGCTCAATCGGTACAACCACAACTTGCCTTTCTAGGCCTTCTCCAATCCAAAAGAAAATCAAAAAGCCAAGCGGCTTGCCCCATAGGCTCATAAAACCATCAAACCCAAGTAATATTGTAAACATGTACCTTTTTGTCGGGCATAATGTTATCTCTTGCATTTGCTTCCGTCCAATATATGCTCAGCATACATATATCTATTTCTAGTTGGTTTTAAATCAACCCAACTTCCAGTTTTTAACATTCTAATGAACTTCTAATTAGTTCACTTCCATTCCTTCAATTCAAAACTGACTTCTATTTAAGTCAATCCGCTTATTATACTTGAATCCAAATTTATCACAATTCAATTTCAATTAACAACATCCAATATATATTTAACTTTTTTATTCATAAGTCAAATTCATATTAATAATTTGAATCTCAACAGTTTTCTTTATTTAATTTCATTTGGAATTATTTCCAATCCAATCCAATTTTGTTTAACTTAAGTTAAATTTCAGTTCATTTGGTACATTTTTACCATTTCAATCTTTTCAACTTATGAAAGTTAAATTTTAATTTCAGAATTCAATTTCCTGGGTTTTATTTCAATTAAGTATGAAATCATATATATTTATATACATATATTTATAATCAACTCAATTCAAAACATTTGAATTTCTAAAACAACTTTATTTTTTTCAAACAATTTCCATTAATAAATCTATTATGGTAGCAATCTGTCACTTAAAAACTTGAAAATAAATACTGATAATGTCGCGATCCATTATCAGAATTATTTTCTCGCCACTGAAGTGATTTCAGTGCTTAATCTCTTTAAAAATCCATTTAAACCATCCTTGTACAAAAATACTTTAAAGTAATGTTATATTACTTTATAATATTCCAGAAAATATTATCTAAACAGCCGGAATTTAAATTCTCTGGTTTGAACTTAATCTTGGTTTACCTCATTTGTATATATTATCCGTATACAAATTATATAACCATTTCAAAATTTCGTAATTCTATTTAATTGTAATAACAATCAACGCATTCATATATAATAATTCAGAAATTATTCTTTTTATATCGAAATAATTTTTGGGCAAAATTATTTCATTTACCCACTTTAAAACAATACTGCGTCGAATTGCTCTGTTTAAGTGTTTAGAAACACCTATCGATACAGTTGTACATCCTGTATCGACCAGAATTTAAAAACAACTCAACAAACCAGTCAACACAATATAAAACAATTTTTATAACAAATCTACAAATTCGCGCTTATATATATACACTCAAACTCTACTAGGGTATTACTAACCCCATGTCTATTGAGTCACTCCACAGAGCCAAGGTTACTACTCAACCTGGCTTTGATACCAAATGTAATGGCCCGAATTTCCGTACTCTTTGAGTCGACTAATAACACTACACGTCCAACCCAAATTGCACAGAAATACGAATCATTATTAGAAAGAAGTTAGAGGATGAGAAATAGAAAGAAAGAAATATTAGAATAGAAGAAAATGAAGATCACAAACTCATAGTGGAACGAATAAAATATATTAGATCACATAAACTTTTGGAAAACAAATCAGTAACTGTATATATACATACCATCATCAAAGCACAACAGTTATTCCTGGAATAATTATAAACACCTGTTTCCAGATACAACATAGTACACAACGGAAAATATGATAGTTTATAGCTAACAGGTGAAGACACCTGCTTCCAGCTCTTCTAAGTGAATCTGAAAAATCCCGACTACTTGACTGCCCGTATAAATGTGGGTACCCAAGAGTTTAGGGAAAATAAAACAAAATAAACTCTGGGTCAATCATGGGACTGGTGTGAGTAAACTCCAACCATTGGTTTAATTTTAAAAAATTTCCGAAAGAATTGATAATCGTAAGACCGATCCACACATAAACATGGATTGTTTTTACCTTACGATAACCAAAAATATTTTTGATATCAAATCCAGTGATATTATAATAATGTCTACATCAAATAAGTAGAATCTAGTGGAACGCTTGCATCTCACGCTCCATATATGATATTAAACCAAAAACCGCAGGGCGCTTATTGGAGATTGGATTCCGACTATGACAAGGTAAGGAACCACCTTCCGATAGTGTATCTCTAGAGGGGAATACACTGGGTTCAACAAGAACGTCTTGCAACCCGGCCAACACATGACCGACCACTCATTTCGCTTGAGTGTATCGAATGTATATCACCAACGGTTGGGATCAGCAACCGTTTCCCGAAAGGGACAGCATCAATAGATTAAAAAAGCAAATGGAATTTCTCTAGATAGGTGATTATACATCCTAATGGGAGCGACCCACATAGCCATGCTGCCTGCCAGATTTTTGTCAATTCCCGGTTGTGAGGCTTGAGGTTTGAATTATCTTCCAGAACATCTGACCACCATTCACTTTAAATGCCACATCATCAGATCCATCGGAAATCACTAATTGATTCCCACAAAAATACTCAGATTGTTAGGCAAAAGAAGTTTCCCTTCTTTGCCACCAACTTCGTACGTTTGAAGGAATCAACATACGTAATCCCTCTGGAAATACTCTGTCAGACACTCGTCCTGGGTCTGGACAAAATGAAGGCACCGTTCTATTAATCCATCTTGGGCAATCTCTACCTAGGGTTAACAGACATCCCTTGCATTTTACACCATCTTCAATTATCTTTAGCATAAGTTGATTCATAACGCTTATACGAATACAGAGTGGTTTTCAGATATTAAATCCGATCTCAGTCTCTCCATATTGACAACGGAGGTATAAAATAAATCAAAACTTTGATAGTCGGTGATTTAACTATCAAAGCAACATCCACGCAACCAATGATTTTATTTCCAAATGGAATTTCTACCGATCAACCATCAAACAAAGTTGGCCACTTTTTAAATCAATTTCTTATTAAATTATCGATTTCAATTCCCATTTTCCATCTTCTAGATTCTTTCCAAATTCAATTGTCTTTCTCGATTCTTGGAAAAACGTTTTCAATATAATAATTCTTTTATTCGAGAAAATATCTGTTATTTCAGTTAGAAAACATTTTTAAATATTCATGAATCCTTATTTTCTATATTTAGAAAATATACTTTATTAATATCGGAAACCATTTCCATATTCCATTCCTTAATTCCTCGTTGACCAATCCATTACGCGTAGAAAATATCTCTCATTTTATTTGGGGAAAACATCTCATAACCATTTAATATTAACGCGATGTTATAAAACATCATTATTATAACTCAAACCATTAATCATTCATTAACTAACCATATTGCTAACCAATCTTCACTATCGAACCTTAACTATTTCTCCATCAATCATGAAGTCAATCAAGTTGGGGTATAATTACCTCTCGAACCTTAACTGAACAACATTCTCAACTTTGAAATAGCCAAAGCTCGCCACTTCAAACAAAATATTGCTTACGCAACTCTCAGATTCAATCTAAGAGTCCACTTCCTTTACGGAAAAACATTGATTATAATGGTTGCGTTATAATCGTTGTTTCCAAATATTTGATTTATAAGTCATTTAATATAACAACAGCGTTAAAACCGTTGTATAGATTTACAAAACATTTATTATAACGACAACAATAAAATCGCTGTTTAGATTTCTAAACCATTTATTATAACGACAATCCTAAAATCGCTGTTTAGATTTATAAAACGTTTATGATAACAGTAGCATTATAATCGCTATTTAGATTTTTAACGGTAGCGTATTATCGTTGTTCCCAAATAATTGGTATATAAAAATATAACTTATACTTATTAAATAAATAAATAAATAACTAGATTTGATTCAAAACGGAAAGTAAAAATAACTACTTCCCTAAACTCGATATAATCGAATTCCAAAAATTAACTCTCTCTCGAATAATCTATATTCGATTTATATTCCGAACTTCGGAATTTATTTACCATTTCATATTAACCATTTCCCTTTGCATTTAATTTCCAATATGGATTCATATTTCAAAGCTAAATTCCTTTAGAGATAGTTCATTTGGAAAATATTCCCTTTAAACTGTTATTCACTTTAATCGTGAATATATTTCTTTTATATATAATCAAATCAGTTTGATTTCGTACTTATAAATAATATTTTAAACCCAAATTCTATTCATAACTTCTATTCAGAATTTTTCATACAATTCTCATTTTTTATTTCAATCATTTAAAACCTCTTTTATCATTTCCTTCAAGGTTTGCTAAGTTCACAACTATTTTCAAATATTGGTTTCAAAACCGATTTCACTTTCCCATGTAAATTCATATTTGAACTTATATTTCAATTTATCCAATGATTTATAATCCACTAAATTTATATTTTTATTTATAACAACTTTTTGATTTATCCACTTCAACAGATTTTTATTTTCAACTCTATTCGAAATTCTATTTCTATTTTGGAAATAAAATTCATTTTTAAATCCCAATTTCCTCTCCTACATTCGAAAATATTTTACGGTATCTAAAATACCAAGTTCCTAGGGCCAGGGTAAATCAAACACAACATATCCAATTATGGATTATATAACACATCATATATTCCAATCAAATAAAAACAGTAATATAAATGTTAAGGAATCCAGTTGGGTCCCTCCAACCTGTTTCTCTGCATCCACAGATGTTAATCATCATCAATAATATTATTTCATATCAATATGAAATATCAAAACTAATAATCGATCAATGATGTAATCATATCAAACAGTTTTATCAACTATTCAACCAAGCAACCATTGCATAGTATAAAATTACATTAAATAAATTTAAAATTCGTTTCTATAAAATATAAACGAATCAGAGTTATTGTGTTTACTCACCTTAGTTCATAGTTGACGATTCTGCTTTTGTTTAATTTAAAATCAAACGAGCGTTTGATTTTGTCGTGAAATTCTGATAGTCCTGTTTTCAGCGAAATCCGTTCTACAATGTAGATTCAATTGCTGCGATTCCAACATGTCCGGGCGCATTCCTCAATTCTAATAACATATAGACATGTTGTATATGTTATAAGTTTTAATTTGATTAAAATATAACTTAAATTTATTAATTAGGTCATTTAAAAATTAATACCTCATTAATGCTTTTTAGCTAGTGTATTTAGACTTTTCCCAACATAAAAGTAGCATATGTCACTTTTCTCTTCACTTTGAAACTACTACGTCCCCTGATTAACCGTGATTCATATTTTTCCCGATCACCAAAACATGCCTGCTCTCCACCATTGCCAGCGTTCTCTCGTCCCTCACACTGATTTTGCTCAACACCATCCATTGCCATTTAATACACAGGACTGCAATTTAATTCCCCTTCTTCCTAGTACTGATAAAACCCCGTTCCCGTGGGAATAGACCCATCCATGTCGTCATTTTCATTCCTTTATCTCACCTTACAAAACGCATGCACTGTTGCATGAAAACCCTCCCCCATGTTGTTTTGTCCAGGCTTAGTTTCACACATTTTTAAGCTTCTACCATCCAAAAGCTTGCGTACCAACCCCACACCTCCCCATTTGGATTCCAAAACCTTGTGTATATATTATATACAAATATATTATCATGCTTTTAGCTTTCCATTAGAATACATGGCTGAGTCTGTTCTTCAGGGAGCAAGGAGATGAATTACAGGAAAGGGTCGCGTTGTATATTTATAGTCTTCGAACCCTTAGTGGCCAAGCTTTAGGAGTTGTAGAGTGTCCATCCTATATCGTTAGGTTTGCAGCAATGTCAAATCTCATGATTTGTCCAGACATAGCGGTGAAGGGATAGGGTAGGTTGCGGTTTCATACTCTTGATTTGGCTTTGACAACGTAGCTTTTGGTAGGTAGCCTGTATTGTAGGTTATTGTGTAATACAGGTAGGTAGGCGTTTGAAATTTGGCTTACTTGATCTACACATATATATGCTGCAGGATGTAGATCTGTAGATGTACGCTTATAGGCATGGTGTATAATGTAGGTAGGTCTGTAGAAATATTTCTTAGTTAGTCTGCTCGTACTATTGTTATTTTACCTGTAGGCAGTCCTCTTCTTAACGAAGTTATTCCACATATTGACTAGTGATTATTTTGCAGGTAAACATAGATGTAAATTTACTTATTTATTAAAACCGTTGATAGATATAAAGTTTCTCTTTATCCCAAATGATTAGCAAAGAATATATAGACATTATAGTGATTACACTATGGTAGCTTCATTCCAGTCGTATGGTCCATATATTACATAATATATAAGTGCAGACTACTCACAGGTTAGCATGGTACGGTTTACTATATTATGAAGAAAGTGAGATTGTAGGCATGTGGTTTATACACCATTGTTAAGAACCATCAATGAATGAATTTACTGAGGGGAGAAGGGTTGTTGATTTTATTTTATTTTTCTTTTCGATACGTGATTATAAGGTGGCTTCGGTTTATTTTCAACGAGGAAGAAAGACTTTTGTTTTTAAATGGAAGGGATGGAATGGAATGGGTGGGGCGTTTGAAGTCAGACAACATGGCACATTTATTTTTATATTTCTTTTATTATTTTATTATATGCTAAAGTAGACAAATTTAGGCCGTACCCTTTGACTCTTGTACACAGTAACAAATCTAATGCGAGCCATGTGATAATATTGTGCCATATTAGATTATATTCACAATCCTTTTCTTCTTTTCACTGATTCGCATAGGGGAAACAATGAATTTAGTCAAGCCAAATTTATTGAATACAACCAGCGTATTATCTTTGATAAGATAAAGTTTTGACAACATAACATGAATTCGCTGGAGGCATGAAAATGATAGGCAGTTTCCTTTTTAATACTGTAGCACCGACAGTGTACTCGAATGTGCTGGTATATTTATGCATATTTATTTTATTATATTATATTATTAAGCCAAACAAATTATTTTTGGCCACCTCATTACAGAAGTAAAAAAAATCTGTAGAAAGATTTATAAGGGTTTGTAGTGAGATTTTAAAGCATGTGGGTAGCTGAAATGGTTGACTTGAGGACTCTGAAATGGATATCTCCTTTCTAAGATTTGAAAGGATTCTGAGACGCAGTCGAGATTTCAGTGAGCATTCATTTCAGACTTTAAAAGATTTTGAATTTGATATGTTTAGATAGGATCAAATATTTTTGCAGGATATTGAAGCTACTTTGCGAAAGTGACCCTTGTGTATATATATATATATATATATATATATATATATATATCATTTAACGCATTATTAACATTCGATGTTTACAGCTCGATTTAAATTATACTATAAATTATACGTTATAACATTATTTTAGATAATAAATTCCATATAATTTCATTTTATATTTCCAATACAACATTTAAATCAATTTAAATGTTCTGAAATTAACGGCTAAAAATCCGGGTCGTTACAAGAATTTATTCTTCGCTACCAAATAGATGTATATTTAATAGAGATCAATCAGCACAGAATAAAATCCAATGTCAGACACACAGTCCATTTACAAGTCCGTTCGGGGTTTGAACGAAACCGAAGGCACCTTATTCCTCGTCCTATATGTCCAATACAGGAGTGAGGCCCTCGCACATCCAGACAATCAACAAGTACATCCAGACTACTACCACTGTAACCCCTCCTGGAAGCTAACTGATCCAGGGCATCAATAGTAATCCGTTCGATGTGAAGATCACCAGTCTTGCACCATCTTCATATCATCGACATTTATTCGTCGATCAATTATTTGAAACGAGAATTAACTCGGCCTTTTCAAATAATTCACGTATAATTAGAATTCAAATCAATTCTTTCCATGGTTAAATCATTTGACATCCACAATTTAGTTTATTAATATAATTTTCATGTCAAACACATCCAACCATCAAAATATCAAACAAACCAAGTAAACTCGGTTTATTTCTATTCCATATCGTTTATAATATTTTATAAAGATTTATCGCTATTTTTGTTTATTTAAAAATAGCCTAATTTAATTAAATGACGCTTCTGGTCGTGTCGTGGCACTGGCACTGTTTTTCTTCAGATTTGATTTACACATATCTGAAAATCTAACAGTTGGATCTTAACAAAGTTAATACCTTGGAAAGATCTTTCCAAAGCGAACGCAACGGTTCTGGTTTCGGGAAAATCCGATGGTCGGATCTAATCGTTTAAAGTTACGATTTCAAAACGCGAACTGTAGCGGCTTGATTCATTTTATTTTAATTTATATATATATATATATATATATATATAATTTATTCGGTGATTTCCAAACCGTTTATACTTCAAAAATATGGCTAACGCCTTTAAATTTTGGAAAATTTCGCCATAACCTCCTATGTACAGAGAGGGGTTTGGAAATTTATTGGGCCGTATTAGGCACCTTATAAATCCAGAATAAGCATACAGTATTTTTAGTGACCTATTATATGCCCAAGGGAGAGTGTGAAAATCATTACTCCAGAGAATAAATTCTCGTCACCTTGTCCAGTGTTGGAAAATAAATGGTCCATTTGTCGTATCTAATAACTAGTGGTTATTGTCAACTCCAGACCCTTGTGGGGTTTTCATTAAATCAGACAGTTTACCGGTTTATTCTATTTAGTCCATATCAGTCCATAATCCGTTCAACCTGTAATACAGCCATCGCCATACAAGTCTCTTGCTTGTATGGTAATCTTCAACCTCGTCACATAAGCTCCAAGTGCTTATGTTGTATATGATAGGGTATGCTATCTTCAAGAAGTGTGCCATGTAATGTGGTTGAAAATTAATTGTTGCTATCCTATGGCGACATTAATAATCTTACACAGAACAACCAACACTCTGCATCCAATGGCATTCACAGGAGTTGATATAATAATAAAATTGCGCAGCCAACTCATTAAGGCTTACCTATTTGTCGGGCACGCAAATAAATTCTTTACTCAAAAGCTAATCCATTTTCCTATTCAGCATATGTATGTATATGCATAACTAAGCTTAAAATAATACTTCTAGCAAACAAATGTTTATTTTCATACATGGTTATTTTTAACACTTCATATACATGTTAAAAATAATATTTCCAACTCCCCAATATTTATTTCAACTTGTGGTTATTTTTAACACTTCATACATAAGATAAAAATGATATTTTTGGAAAACAAAAATATATTTTAACACATGTGTATTTTATTTAGTTCATATACATGATAAAAATAATATTCATAGAAACCAAATGTTAGTTTCAACACATGTGTATTTTTAGTGAGTCATACACATGATAAAAAAGATATTTTTATCGTTCAAAGAATTTATTGAACACATGAATGTTTTTAGCACTTCATATACACAATAAAAATGTTAATTTTATTGTTCAATCAATTTATTCAATACATGAATATTTTTAGTGACTCACATACATGATAAAAATGATATTTTTATCATTCCAATATTTTATTTAACCCTTGAGTATTTTTAGTGACTAACATTTTTTATTGTTTAAACATTTTATTTCAAACATGGATATTTTATGTACTTCATATGCATAATAAAAATGTGATTTTTATTATCTAAACAATTTATGGCAATCCTGGGTATTTTATCAACACATGGATATAATTCAACACATGAATATAATTCAAACACATGAATATTTCATAAAATTTCGGCATTATAACGGCAGCGTAATTAAAATCGGCACCGTCCCGAGTATGGCTCCTCGCGCCACCTATGGCCGCGCAGCATTTACAAGGGGGCTTATTTCAATGATCTAAACATTTCGATCATTTTTCATAACACACTGTATTTTCCACAAACTAATCCAATTTTGTTTCAACCACAATCAACCATTCACAATATCAACCAAATTTCACATCACAACTCAATCAAGTCGTCCATGGTTTATGGACGATAGGTGACGAAAGCCACTAAACTCCGTCTACAACCTAATATATTTTATTTGAATTTAGAAATCTCACATTGGGTTCCACTCCTTCTATAATTGTAGAAAGCTCGAAAAATTCTCCGGTCTCTTCTAGAATTTAGAAGACGTCGTCACGAGTCCAATGTCTCCAGTTTCACTGGATTTCGACAACATATGTTAAAGATATGATTTTTTTATAAAATCATAAGTTGCAACACTTTTAACTATTATAAACAGTTAAATATAAACAAACCGTATACCTCAGCTCCACGTTCAAAACTAGGTCATGATTTTACTTCGAATCCATGCAACTTGGACACGATCGGATTATACCACGCCGGAGGGCTTCGAATAGCTCGCCAATCGATGGCAACGCGGTGGAGATCGATAATCAGATGGTAGCACGGCTGCGACTTGAAGTTCGTGACTTCGAGGGCACGATTCTCGAGAAATACACCACAATAGAGGGTGTGGTTGGTATTGATTTGAAGCTCGTGGGGAGATCTACAAAATACCCAACTGGAACACTCGATTTTATTGAGTGGATTTGAAGTTACGGAGGAAAACAGAAGAATAGCCGTCGTTCATTTTGGAGCTATCGGTTTTTTTTTGTTTTTTAGAAAATAAAATAATAGAAGGAAAATTATAAATGGCCGGTAAATATATTTATTCGAAAAATAGTGTTTTCCTATTTGAACTCCAAATCAAACCCAATAACTAACGCCCCTAGCTAAAAACCTCCATTCCGGACATAATGGAATATGTTTTGTAAGTCCATTCGACTGTTTCAGTCAGTTATTCTTCAAATTAAAATATAAAACATTCAAATTCGGATTTGAATGTGCATTTTAATTTGCCGGGGCTACATACTGATTCCAAAAATTCCCGAAAAATAAATCTAGCTATGTTGGGACGATACGGTCCCAACAAAATTAATTTCATCGAATTTGGAGACTGTTTGAAAAATGGCCATTTTCTGGTCGGTCCAATTTGCGTTGTATTTGCAAAACACGTTTTCCTTTGCCACGCTCGCATATTAATTCCAAAAATTATGAAATTTTAAACCTAGCTATAAATGGACATTCCGGATCCAACCTAAGTGGTTTCATCGAAAATGGAGGTCGTTTGCAAAACGATTATTTTTAAGGGCTTAATTATTATTTAAAGATGGAATTTTTAAATTTTGACCAAATTTCTATTCAAATTATTCAAAATAAAAATTTTAAATTGGTTCTGATTTTTCGGGTTGTTACACATTTCACCTTTATCAAATTCAAAAATCCATAAGTCAAATTCTAGGAAGTTATAGATCCTGAATATTACATGAAACTTGTGCGTATGTATCTAGAGTATATTTTAAAACTAATTCTAAGTTTCATATGTATATATAAATATAAATTACAGTAAGAGATTTAAAGACCCAGATTTTCAACCATTTGAAATTTAAGATTCATGTTAACGACTTTGTTCGTATGAGGAAATGATGAATTTTAAGGGTAATTTCATGATTTTTAACCTTGGGGTTTAATAGATTTTCTAGGTTCATCGAAAAAGGGAATGGGATGATTTCAAGTGGACAGGGTGGTTGTAGGTCACGCGGTTGGATTTCGAGAGGCCTGAGGGTCCAGACAACCAAGAAAAAATATCAAAAGATTTTTCAAATGAGTGGATTATGAGATAAAGATCGAATAGGATTTTTTTGTATGTTGTTTTGACGGCTTAGTTTGATGATGGAATGCAACATCGTGGTTGCATAGAGTGGGCTTGTACTTGGTGAGGAGGTCGGGCCTGGTGTCGGCGTCGTGTTGGTAAAGTTTGGCTTGGATTGGTGATATGTGGTGGCATCAGTAGGAGTAAAGGTGACGGGTTGTTTTGGTTTTTTTTTTTACAAATAGTATTGAACAATGAATTTCTGGCAGAGATGATCGGAGGAGCAATCAAATTCATGGCCAAGCTCAAAAGGGTGGTGGTGTATTTATGTGGAGGGTTGTGATCGATGAAGGGTGGCTAGGTACTTTGTGCTTATGCACACCGGACATGTGAATTGGAAGCTTTTACTAGGAAAAGTAAATAAAAAGGAGAATAGGGAGGCAGCAGTCTAATGAAGAAAAAGAAAGGAAGGACATGATGAAGTAGTTGGGCCGTGGGCTGGGAATAAAGAAGAATAAAGGGAAAGAGAATTGGGCCATAGGTTGTAGAAAAAGAAAGGGAAAAAGAAAGAAAAGAAAAGGGAAAAAAGAGAAGAAAGAAAAGGAAAAAAGAAATAAAGAGAAAGAAGCAAGGGGGGTAAATTGGGGCTGAACAGACCAGATGGAGTTGTGTTCAGTTTCTATCCTAAAAAAATTCGAACCGAACACGGACCAAACAAAAAAAATTCTCGGACAAATCTTCTTGTCGTAAATAAAATCAGTCGGACACGGACATACGTTTTTTGGACACAGAAACGAGCGGACCCGGCCGGACATGGGTATTTAAATCATATTTATACTTTTTATTATGTTTTCTCTCAATTATATATCGAATTACAAGAAAATCGGACGAATTCGAACGAATACGGATCAGATGTGATTTTTTCTCATACAAATTTTGTTCTCCTAACTCGTGTCCTAAATGAGAATCAAACGGACTTGAATGGACGCATTTCGGTCACGGACATGAATGAACGTTGGACACACGTACAAAATTTACTGCCCTAGAAAGAAGGCAAATAGTGAGTTTTGGAATCTTTCAACAATGGTGTCATATTTTCGAATTTTATAACTATTGTTTATTTAAAACAAAATAAGAAAATAATATTTATATATATGTAATAAAATATGTCGATCATATTGAGTCAATAGCGAAATGGAATTATTAATAGAATCAGTTGAAATAAATTTGAAGTTTAAACTTTCATCAATATATATATATATATATATATTTGTTGATCAAAGTTGTATTCGAAATAAGTGGAGTTAAATTATTCTTTTTGAATAATTTAAATAATAAAGGAATGGGATTTATTCAACTATTCTCAAGACCAAATAATTGGTTAAAATCTGATGTTTTGAACTATAGTCGACAATATATCGTGATTTTGGGAAGGTGGTTGACTGTCACTGATGGGTTCAAATGTTTTGAAATAAATGTTGAAGTGTTATTTAAACTTAATCAACTTAAGTAGATAACCATTTTATAATCAGAAAATGAATTCAAAATCGAATTAATAATAATTAAATGTTAAATATTAAAATGACTCGATGAACAGAATCTGTAATAGTATGTACAAACGAAATCATGTTGATTTTATATAACGAGTCTAGATCTCTACAAAGGATTAGTATTCCAATTTCAAAGTGAATAACATTTAAAAGAAAATGTTTTGCTGATAAGAATGGTTATATGGGAAACTGGTAAGGGAAATTAAGTTGATCTGTAATGATAAGATTATCTCGAAATTCGTAAAATAAACAAAATAGTGATGAATAGGAAAGAGATTTTGAATTAGAAATCGACTATGTCGAATTCAAGAAGTACCATTTACTTTCCATTTTAAATAAAATGGAATTATTTACTTATTTATCTAAAGAAAGGAAATTTAGATGGATAAAATATGGAAACAATCTTTTTCTAAGAGTAACCGATGTATGAACGACGGTTGGTTGAATTTGAATTATTGAACTGTAATCGAAAAAAACATGTGTTGATTATTGAATTATGGATTGGATTGATTGTAATGCTATGATATGACCCGATAAACTTGAATAGATTAAATTAAACGTTGACACGTTTAAATCATCTTGTACAGATCACTATTTAAATTCGAAATGTGAATGTTATATGAAAAACAATTTTATTTGACAAATCATAAGTATCAATTTGAATATGGAAATCCAAATAAAATATGTTGACTTGATTGCTATTAAGTATCACTTGAACCTAAAAGATATTAACATTGTCATTTCGAAGAGTCCAAAATTTATATTCCACTTTAATCTGATTTATACATTGCAGGTCAAAAGTTATCGAAGACCATTAAAGGTGGAGTTTGTGCAAAGGCTGTTCTGAAAATATTAGGTAGAAATTGCCTAAGATGGATTTATAGGATGGTGTCTTCAGTTTGTCCAGTCCCAGAACAACTTGTATGGACGACGAATATCTAACAAAGCATGCCTAACATATCACATACATTGATCTCTTCAAATTTACGTTTGGTGGCAAAGAAATTCGTTTCTCTTAGCTTTTTAACCGTTATATTTGAGGAAATCAATTTTTGATTTGGCAGGTTTGATGATATGGAATTCAGAGTGAATGAAGATGTGATATGTTAAGAAGGTAAGTGTTGCCTCAAGCCCCACAACGGGGAAATGACAAAAATCGTGCAGGCAACATGGCTATGTGGTTCGCTCCTATTAGGGTGTATTATCACCTAATCTAGAGAAAAATTCACTTGCTTCTTTATTCTATCGCTGATGTATGCTTCGGTTACGGTTGCTGATCCAACCGTTGGTGATAATACATTTGGTACACTCAAGCGGAAGGAGTGGCCGGTTATGTATGGTCGGGTTACAATATGTTCTAGTTGAACCCAGTGTATTCCTTTCTAGAGATACACTATCAGAAGGTGGTTCCATACCTTTTCATAGTTGGAAATCCATTATCCATAAGCACCATGCGGTTTTGTTTATAAACTATGTAGTAAAATGTGAAATGCAAACATTTCGCTGGATTCCAATTTATTTTGAAAACCCTAAACACTATCATAATATTTTATTTCGATATACAAAGTGTTTTGGATCTTACAAGGGAAAAACTGTTCTGTGTTTATTTGTGGCATGGTTTTATGAGATACCCTTTATTTTTCAAGCTGTTTTAAAATCGTTTACTCACACCAGTCCCATAACTGACCCAGGGTATGTTTTCCCTAAGCTCTTGGGTTTCTAAATTTGTAAAGACAGCCAAGTAGTTTAGGATTTAACAGATACACTAGAGGAGCTTGGAGTAGGTGGCTTGAATGTTAGATATTTAGAGTTTATTCCGTTGTGTTGTATATGTGATGTACTCTGATGATGTATGTAAGTACAGATATAGTAATGTATTTCAAAAGTTATGTTATATAATATATTTTATTCGTTCTGCTATGAGATTTGCGTTTGCTCTGATTTTGTGATGTTGTGTCCTTTTCTTCTATTCTAAGTTTTCTTTCTTTCAATTTCTCACCCACTAACTTTTTTCTATTAATGATCTGGTATTTTGGATACTTGAATAGCCGACATGTTATACAGAAGATGTATTTATGTCGATTTCAGGGTCGAAAATCTCCCGGTTCATTACAGTGGTTTCAAAGCTTAAGGTTGAGTGATAACCTTGGCTCTGTGACTTGACTCAGTAGAGATGGGGTTAGTAGTACCCTAGATTGAGTTGATTATGTATATATGAGAGAGCGTACTTGCTAGTTTTATAAAAATTGTTTTATATTATGTTGGTTGGTTTATTGAGTTGTTTATGAAGTCTAGTCGATCAGTATGATCCACTATATCGATAGGCGTTTCTAAACACTTGAACAAAGTGATTTGAAACAGTATTGTTTTAAAATCTAGGTAAATGAAATCATTTTATGTAAAAATTTATTTTGATATAAAAAGAATAATTTATGAAATTATTATAGATGGCTATGTTGGTTGCTATTATAATCCGGTATCAGATTATAACGTTAAGTTGGTTATATATATAACCAAATTAAAGGGTACTTTTGGCATAGGTCCCTATTATGTTTCAAAATTAGGCTCACATCCGGTCTTAAACTTATTGTAAATTAGGTCCCTATTTTTCTATTTAGAAAAATTGCATACATTTCTGCAACAATTTATCAGCATTAGTTCAACTTTATTTGCATACATGTATGCAACAATTCACAATATTTGCATACATGTATGCAAATATTCATTCAGAATAGTTGCATACATGTATGCAAAAATTTAAAATATTTGCATACATGTATGCAAATATTCGTTCAAAATAGTTGCATACATATATGAATTTTTTTTGAATATTTGCATACATGTATGAATAGTTGCATACATGTATACAAATATTCGTTTAGAATAGTTGCATACATGTATGCAAATATTTAGAGTATTTGCATACACATATTCGTTCAGAATAGTTGCATACATGTATGCAAAAATTTAGAATATTTGCATACATGTATGGAAATATTCATTTAGAATAGTTGCATACATGTATGCAAATATTTTGAATATTTGCATATATGTATGCAACTATTCTGATGAATATTTGCATACATGTATGCAAATATTCATTAGATTAGTTGCATACATGTATGCAAAAATTTAGAATATCTGCATACATGTATGTAAATATTCATTAGAATAGTTGCATACATGTATGCAAAAATTCAAAATATTTGTATACATGTATGCAAATATTATGAATAACACGTAAAAATGAAAACAAAGACCAAAATTATAATAAGTTTAAGACCGGACCTGAGCCTAATTTTGAAACATAATAGGGATATGACACTAATTTTCACTTGAATTTATATGTGAATGAAAGATGCAAATAAGACAAACTAAAAATTATTGAAGGAGATGTTTTGGAAAATTCAAAGGTTTTGAATTTGCAATGAGATAATGATATCAAAACTGGGAGTTTGGATTCTAGGACATGAAAATTTAACTAGAACAAGATTGAAATGGAAAGGTAAATTGAATAAATTTGAATTTAACTGAGGTTAACTTAAATTGATTTGAATTGGATGGTATCAAATGGAATTGATATAGGAAAGGGAGTCTAAATGATTCTATAACTTAGTAATGAATTTGGATGGAAATATTCGATGATTTTGGACAGTCGAATATTTCAAATTGGACTTGAAACCTGACTTGGCTTATATTTAAGTGTGAGATGGGAATTGTTGAAGTTAAACTTATTCAATTAAACATAATTAAAAACGAGCTCGCCGCGACGTGATAGTTAGTAGTCTAAAGACTTGAACTTCAATTGAATGTATAGAATTCAATATGAGTCATAATTCTTTGAAACAAGAATCTTCCAGAACTACTGAATCATAGTTTTCTAATGAAAAATAAATTTGAGATTTCATCCAGCAGATTTTGAGTTATGTCAAAATCAAATTTCTAGAAAAATCGCGATATGGTAAGTTATAAACCATAACTAATATTTAATAAAATGGAAAATTCGAAGTGAATAAAATTTGGGTTTCCACCAAATAAAAATTGGGACTTTAGTTATTAACTGGATTTGAACTCATGAATTAAATGGGTTGATTTTTGTAATAAAATAAGATTTTTGAGTTCCTAAATAATAATAACTAATTTGAAATAATTAGTTATCGAGGGAATGTGGGACTTAACGTAGTTAAGTGAATTGGATTGGTGAGTTGAATAAGGATTTGAGTTTTAAAAAGGGAATAATTTGAAGAAGATAAAATGTTTGAACATGATTGATTCAAACTAATGATGTAAATAAGTTTTGGAATTATATTCCAAATATAATTAGAGATATTTTCTTAAATAGAAATATGGTAGTGAAGCTACCCAAGGTTAAATGGAGAAAGAACCATTCATGGGAAACCGAAGATTGTGTATGAGTAGTCTATCCAGATATTTTGTTAAATAGACAGTTGCTTATGTGTGTATTGTATGCTTTGATTATTGTGGAATGTTTGGTAGATAACCTGTGTGTTGTGGATGCCTTGTTTGTTGTCATTGTTAGTGTATGATTTATGTATGTGTGCCTGAGATAAGTCTATGACTTTGAATAAAACTAAAATTTCCTCATTATTCTTTAATTTCGAAGGCGAAATTCTTTTAAGGAGGTAGATTGTAACGACCCGGTTTTTCAGCTGATTTCACAATTACTTAAATATGAGTGTCAGTGATTAAATTCATCTATATAACATTAATTCAACTGATTAAGAAATTTTTAGAATGATGAATATTTTGAAAATCCGATGATAATTTTACTTATGTACATAAATAAATTTGGAAATTATTTGTCTAATATTATTTCCTTATCACGCTTCCTTGCATTAAACTATATTCATGTTTGAGATTTAACTCATAGCTATGTGGAAATATAAACAAATTTATGTTTAAACCAACAGGAATTTATAGATTATTTCTGTAATCAAATTCAAATTAGATTTAAATATTAGAGAAAAATTAAAATAATCATTTCTATGAATTCAATCCATGGATAAACAGTAGATGTATGGTTGATTTGTTGGGCATTTCTAGATTACAACAAACTGGAAGCTTGACAAAAGGAATTGGTATATTCTAATGTACTTGACGGAAAAATTCAGGGACATCTGCATGCAGCTACTAGGGAGATACAAAACATTGTTAATGTTATTCCTTTGAATCATAATGCATAGTCAGATTTTTATGAATGGAGTGATGGTGGAGTATTCTCTTTTCATAAAGCTTGGGATAGTGTTAGAATTTAGTTTCCAGAAAAGAAGCATTTGAAGATTATTTAGCATACAAAAAATTCGAAGAGGATAGCTTTTATTTCTTTCTTCGCTATTAGCAACATGATGAACACCAAAGATAGACTGATGAGGTATGGCATTGTTTCTGAAAATAAATGTTGTTAATGTGATAATGAAGAAGAATCTGTTAAACACTAGTTTTTTCTTGTAATTATACAATATATATATGGAGTTCCTTATTGACTAAGCTGGGAATTCATGGAGCTAAAGTGGATTCTGTAGAGGATGAAGTAGTGAAGATTATGCATAAATTCAAAGAAAAGGATCAATGCATGGATATAGCTTGTGCAACTATTACTGTAACAACCTACGGGAATTTGACGCCCAAATTCCGACAATAATACATAAACCTATATCACTTGCCAGAACCCAATTATCGAAAACATAGATAGTTATTAGAAGAAATTAAAGGGTGAGATAAGAAAGAAAGAAATATTAGAATAGAAGAAGAAGAACCAATACAACATAGAGTCTCACATCACAGCGGAACAAAATATAATATAGAAATAAATCTTTACTAAGAGTTTTAAAAATACTTACAATATCAGAGTACATCAATACCTCTAGACAGTTATAATAATCTATCCTCATATACAGCACACAGAAGAATACACACCATATATCATACGTCTGAACTCCTCCAGCACGTCTTCTGAAGTTCGCAGCATCCAAATCTAAACCTGTAAAGCCTGGTTTAACCTGAGCATTACAAATGCCGGATTGGTTTGTTGAACCAGAGCGAGAGAAACACACTAAGTTTAAATGTATCACACAACTTGATTTTAACGCCAAAATCTTTTCGAAAGAAAAGGATAATCGTAAGACCGAATCCACACATAAATACAGATGATTTTTACCTTACGATAACATAAAACATTTTTGAAATCGATATCTTTTCTGGTATTATAATGGTGTCTAAATACAAATAAATATCAATCTAGCAGAACGCTTGCATCTCACGCTTTACATACATAGTATACAATCAAAACCACGGGAACTTATTGGAGAATGGATTTCCATGGCAAGGTATGGGCAACCACCTTTCCGACAATGCGTCTCTAGAAAGGAATACACTGAGTTCAACAAGAAGATCTTACAACTCAGGCTAAACATGATCGGCATTCATTTCGCTTGAATGTTCTGAATATATTGTCACCTACGGTTGCTAACATAACCGTTCCCGGGAGATACAGAAGCGAAAAGAAGAACAAATATGAATATTCTCTAGATGGTGACAATGCACCTTAATGGGAGCGACCCACCTAGTCATACAACCTACCCGATTTTTTCTGATAAGATTAAGATCATTCAACAACGAATGAAAGCTGCTCAAGATAGGCAGAAAAGCTATGCTGATAAGAGGAGAAGAGACTTGAAATTCTCCGTTGGTGACTTGGTGTTCGTCAAGATCTCCCCGTTGAAGAGCGTGATTCGATTTGGCAGGAGAGGCAAGTTGGCACCAAGATTTGTTGGGCCATTCCCTGTTCTTGAATTAGTCGGGAATTTGGCATATAGAGTTGGCTTACCAGAGAAGATGGCGGGAGTTCATAATGTATTTCATGTTTCCCAACTAAGGAAGTTCGTTCACGACTCAGATGTGACCATTTCACCTGATCAGTCAGAGGACTTCGAGGTAGAACCCGAGGCGGTTGGGAACCGCA
Source organism: Allium sativum (assembly GCA_030737875.1). NCBI lineage: Eukaryota > Viridiplantae > Streptophyta > Magnoliopsida > Asparagales > Amaryllidaceae > Allium > Allium sativum. The sequence continues at coordinate 123,008,547 of CM060912.1, read as the reverse complement.
AGCCGATTCGTATTGTGGGACACGATACGAAACAACTTCGAAGGAAGTCGGTGAAGCTAGTTAAGGTTCAGTGGGGCGAGAACGAGAATGATTGTACTTGGGAGACAGAGGAGAGAATTAGGAAGGCATATCCAGAACTCTTTGCCGGGTAAGATTTGCTTCGTAATTTAGTTTTTCTGCATGCTAGGACAGACTTGTTTAGCTTGTTTTGCATGTTTGATTGTTGCTTTATGATTGATAGGCATGCGGAAATCTTTGTGTATGTTTGGATTAGGGAATTTCGGGGGCGAAATTTCTTAAGGGGGGAAGAGTGTAACGACCCGTATTCTACACATCATAGGATTGTAGAATATTTATTTCTTTCCCGTATGAAGTTGTATGGTCATGTAACTTTGGGAAACATCCGTTAGAGTCATTTCCCATGTCCATGATTTTTGTCGATTTTTAAATGACCATTTTGCCCCTAGTTGGTACTGTTTTGGACATAACTTTTGATTGGAAAGGAATTTTGACCTGAAACCACTTCCATTTGATTCGTTTGATGGTTTCTCTTTCCGTAGAGTGGTCATAATAGTCAAACGGACTTACCGTTTGGGAGATATGGCTGAAACAAGGTTTGGAGAGTGAAAAACTGCTTAACCGGGCCAAATTGGGTGATTAGTGAGTAGGCCCATAACCTATTTCGGGATTAGGGTTATGGGAGGGCTGAAATGAGATGGAGAATCATTCCATTTCAGTTTTCTAGCCTCCACTTATCACCAAGGATCCCTAAAAATGGCCTCCAACCTCTAAATCACCTCCAAATCACCTCTAGGTTAAGGATTTGGCTTAGCAACCCCTAATCAAGAAGGATCTTCACCAAATCAACAAAGGAGCTGCTGTTTGGTATTGAAATTCGCATCAAATCAGAGAATTATTTCAGATCTTAGTTTGTTTTGTGGCTAAGGTGAGTGATTTGCTTAGTTTTGCACTAATTATGGCTAATTAGGGTTGATTAGTGTTAATTAGCGAATTTAAACATGATAAAATTCTGGAAAAATGTTTATAAAATTCGGAATGAAGTTTTAGACCTCTGATATGAATTTGAGTTAATTTGGTTAAGTTTTGATAATCCTATCATTAGTTTCACCTAAATATGCTTAAGGGGAAGTTTGGGATTTTGGGTATGTTTGATCCCTTTTTACCTATCATATTGATGTTTTGATGTTTGTGGTTGATTATGTATGTTGCTATGACTGTATGAAATTCTTTGTGACTGTTTAGAATAGTTGGAATGGTCGAAAACGCCGTCGAGGGGCGTAAACAACTCGCTGGACAAGGTGCAGGGGTTCGGATCGCATAGGGGGTTGAGGGACGATCGGATCGCCCTAGGGGATCGTGGGACATCACCACGAGTCGAGTCACCTCCTCCGAACCGAACCGACTGTGCAAGGCCCACGAAGCGAATCGATGCAGCACCGTGCCCAAATTGAAGTACTCCGACCCGGATCGCCAATGAGCATTACGACCCGATCCGATCCACTCGTGCTTCGTATCACGATCCGACTAGAGGAAGGCAACATCCACGATCCGATGCACAACGAGACGACGGAGGAGAGCGATCCGATCCGTATGGGGTATTCACGATCCGACCAGAAGTGGAGACCCGATTCGATGGAGACTGGATTCACGAGACGATGGGGAGTGCGACCCGATCCGACGTAGGAGGCGCGACCCGATCCAATGATGAATGCTGAAGGCGACCCGATCCGATCCGATCTGGTGATGACCAATAACCCGAGATGCAAAGGTAGTCCGAATGGAAGTTAGAGCTCAGGATCCCGGAACCAGTTGGGAACCAATGAGTTCACTTCATGGTTGGACTTTGCTGCGGGACGTGTGCTAAGGAGTTGTCGACGTTCATAACTTCGATTCACCACTAAAAAGGAATGATGGGCTACTTATCAGTGCAGTAGGGTCATTACGACCTGAGGGGCAAGGTGATGGTAGCAAGACTACGTTATCAGTGCAGTAGGGTCATTATGACCTGAGGGGCAAGGTGATGCGTAGTAAGACTATGAGCCAGCGCAGATGGGGTGAATAACTCCATGGGGCAAGTGGACATAGTAAGGATTAGTAAGGCTATGAGCCAGCGCAGATGGGGTGAATAACTCCATGGGGCAAGTGGACATAGCGAGGAATTTGTGGCTACGTTATCAGTGCAGTGAAGCCATTTATGACTTCATGGGGCAAAGTGATCGTAGCAAGGAATGTTGGGTGATCGAAGTGGTGAATATCGTATACTTTACGCACTGAGTGAGAGATGTGAGGATGGATGCTATGCTTGATTGTTTGCCATCAATATGACATGCACACCTCCCCCACCTCCGTATCTTTATATTGATTGATATGATGCCTTAGAGTGTTGTACAGTATGTAGTGCTAACTCTTTGGTTGCAGGTCCAGGTTCAGGTATGTTTTAGTCTACCTGTTATTGTTCACTTTAGATGCTTATCGCTCATACCAGGCTTTATGTCTGACCCAGAGTTTTATGTCTCCTCTTATTACTCTGGGTGCTCACACGAGCAGACTAGAGACAGGTTAGCTGGTGATGTGCGAGTAGCTGATCCGGGGGCGGGCAGGAGGCTTCCACTTATGATATATATATATACACATTCTCCCTGTGTCGTTGGGGGTCGCTACTTGGGCATTAGTAGTGTACCTCATTTATCTTACTTTTGCTTTGAGACAGTTTGAAAGTTGTAATAAGCTGTACTTTGGATTTCCGCTGCTTTGATGTTTAGTTTTGATTTTCAGCTTATGCACTGTCTCTCCTGTTTTATGTCAAGTATGTTATTATTATATTTTGTTCGATGCGCTGTGAGACATTCTACAGGTTCCGTGCATGTTCGTTTCCTTCTTCCTTTTCCTTCTGGCGACCCGTTCCGTGCCAACTGGACATGTGTACAACGCACTTTTGGAGTAAATGTCGGTTGGTGCGGGGCGGGCCGTCACACTTGGTATTAGAGCTCTAGGTTGCGTAGTTAACCTAGGGAAAGACACTAGGGAGAGTTAGTACGTATATGAGAGCACGTATTTGTGATTACCTTGGTTTTCAAAAGCTATGTATATATATACTATTAGTAGTATAAGAATGAAGTTGCACTGCACTAGTACCACTATGGGGTCATTGATCGTTTTCCTTTTTCAGATTGACGATGAGCCGACATGTTAGAGGTACCGGTAGAGGGGCCAATAATGGGAATGCCGCTGACATGAGGGCGATGTTTACCAACCTCATGAGAGATATGCTTAGAGAAGTGCAAGGGGCAGTTCCCAATCCCGGAGCTGGTGTTGGCCCAGTAGTGCAGGCGCCTAGGGTCGATTTTGCCAAATTGTGCAAAGATTACACTAATCTTGGTGGGAAGCCGTTCCACGGAACGGAGTCGGCCACGGATGTTCAAGATTGGATGGATAGCTGTGACCGTATTTTGATGACTTGGGTCTCGAGGATGCGATGAAGAGAAGGCTAGCGTCTCGTCAGTTGCAAGGGCGAGGGATGAATTGGTGGAATGCTATCGGAACAGCTACTCCAGAGGACCAAGTTACTTGGGTTCAGTTCAAGGCTCGCTTTAGCAAGAAGTTTATTCCAGCTGCCCAGAAGTCGGTGTTGTTCAAGAGGTTCCTGGAACTCAAGCAGAACGGAAGGGCAGTTTCTGATTATATTGCTGAGTTCGACACTTTGTCGAAGTATGGACTGTCTCTCATTGATACCCCTGAAAAGAAGAATGAGAAGTTCATAACTGGTCTGGATGGGTACTTGGGGGAAAGGCTTATCAACCACATCGATGAGACTTTTGAATCGATCGTGGGGAAGGCTTTGAGATCAGAGAGTCTTTACCCTAAGTCAAAGACAGAGGCTGCATCTGCAGAAGGGCCGAAGCCGCAAGCAGGCGTTGGAGGCAAGAATAACTCTCAGAATAAGAGGAAGCAGGACCAATCAAAAGGTGGCCAGAAAAAGAGCAAGAAGGATGTTGAGTGCTTCAGCTGTGGAAAGAAAGGCCATTACGCTAAGGAATGTCGGGCCAAGCCAGCGGAAAGGAAGTGCTACAACTGTGGTCAAGTGGGACATCAGAAGGATAAGTGTCCGCAACCTCTTAAGGAGAAGCAGATTGTGAAAGCGTATGCTCTTGATGCTATTCCTTCTTCGTCGAATGCCCCAACTACGGCGGAGAAAGGGAAGAATGTTGTTATTCAAGGTATGCTTTCTATTTATGATGTACCAGTTCGAGTTTTGTTTGATACTGGGGCTTCCCGTTCCTTCATATCTAGTGACCTGGTAGATAGGTTGGGACTGGAACCCAAGATAGTCGATAGACCATTGATAGTGACGAACCCGATTGGTGGTTCGACTAGCCTTAGTATGATTTGCAGGAATTTGGTCTTATCGAGTCATGGATGTATGTTTGTATGTGATTGCTTTGTTTTGGGCTTTACTGGGTATGGCATTATATTGGGAGTCGGTTGGCTCCAAAGATACGGGGTGGTGGTAGACTGTGAGGGCTTTTTGGTGACAGTGAGGGCGGATGATGGGCGGAGGGTAGTGTTTGGTAGTCTACCTAGAGATGGGGTTATGGCTAGTTTTGTAAATTCCCTCGACATCCCGCAGGATGAGTTGTCAGATGTGCCCGTGGTTGGCCAGTATCCGGACGTCTTCGACGAGGTGACCGGGCTTCCACCACACCGAGAGATTGAGTTCCGTATTGATTTAGTGAAAGATGCCAGACCTATAGTGATGCCACTTCGTCGTATGGCACCAAGGGAGCAGCGAGAGCTCGGGGTGCAAGTCAGCAATCTTTTGAAGAAGGGATTGATTAGAAGGAGTGTCTCCGAGTGGGGAGCACCAGTTGTATTTTCCACTAAGGCAGATGGTTCCCTTCGTTTGTGTGTAGACTATCGCGAGTTGAATAAGGTGACGAGGAAGAATAAGTATCCTCTACCGTGGATAGATGATTTGTTTGATCAGCTGGAAGGAGCAAGAGTGTTCTCCCAGTTGGACCTCACGACAGGATTTCATCAGCTTCGAGTAGCATATGAGAGTGTTCCGAAAACGGCATTTAGGACGCCGTCTGGATTTTATGAGTGGTTGGTTATGCCATTTGGGTTGACTAATGCACCAGCCTATTTTGTGGATCTTATGAATCGAGTATTCAGAGATCAGTTGAATAAGTTTGTTCTTGTGTTCGTGGATGATATCCTTGTATATTCAAGGACAGAGGAGGAACACAAGGGGCACTTGAGGATAGTGATGGAGGTGTTGAGGAAACACCAATTGAAAGCGAAATTCTCTAAGTGTCATTTTTGGAGAAGGGAAGTAAGATTCTTGGGTCATGTTGTTTCAGAATGTGGTATTGCCGTGGACCCTGCGAAGGTGGCTACGGTACAGGATTGGCCTACACCCAAGAATGCTACGGATGTGAGAAGTTTCTTGGGATTAGCTGGATATTATCGTAAGTTTATCCAGGACTTCTCCAAGATAGCAGCACCGTTGACTCAGTTGACTAAGAAGAATTAGTCCTTCGTCTGGGACGGAGTGTGTGAGGATGCCTTCAAAAGTCTAAAAGAGAGGTTGACGCGTGCACCAGTGTTAGTCATTCCTAAAGGGAATGAAGAGATGACGGTATACACGGATGCTTGTGGTACCGGACTGGGTGCTGTATTGATGCAAGGAGGTAGGGTTGTAGCTTATGCTAGTCGACAGCTAAAGCCGCATGAGAAGAAGTATCCTACCCATGATTTGGAATTGGCAGCGATTGTATTTGCGCTGAAGATGTGGAGACACTATCTCTTGGGAGAAAGATTCGAGTTGTTTACCGATCATAAATCGTTAAAGTATCTCTTCTCTCAGAAAGATCTGAATCTCCGTCAGCAGAGATGGTTAGAGTTCTTGGCTTCGTATGATTTTGATATCGCATACACACCTGGGAAGGGTAATGCGGTAGCCGATGCCTTGAGTAGGAGACATGCCAGCTTAGGGGCAATGTTTCTTGAATGGAAGCAACTGGAGTATATCGCGGGGTTTGATTTCAGACCAAGATGCGAATTGGATCCAGTTATGCTAGCTAGTTTGACGATCAGACCCACTTTGATAGAGCGGATTGGTTCTAGCCAGAGGAACGATCCTAACCTATTAGAAATCATCTCCAAGTTAGAAATGGGAGTTGATGAGGAGATGAATGTGTATGGGCTTGATCGAGATGGATGGCTTCGGAAGGATGGAAGACTAGTTGTGCCCAACGTGAATGGTTTGAGAGATGAAGTGCTTAGAGAATGTCATCACTCAAAACTGACTATACATCCCGGTGGTAATAAGATGTATCGAGACATGAGACAGACTTACTACTGGGAAGGGATGAAAAGAGACGTTGGGAAGTTTATATCCAAATGCATGAATTGTCAGCTAGTTAAAGCCGAGCAAAAGAAGCCTAGTGGGTTGTTACAACCATTAGAAATTCCCGAATGGAAATGGGAGCAAGTTTCGATGGACTTCATTGATGGCTTACCAAGGACTAGATCGGGATATGATAGCATTTGGGTAATTGTGGATCGATTGACTAATAGCGCAAGATTTATACCAGTCAAATCGACCAGAACGGCAGCCAAGTTGGCAGAATTGTATATGAAGTGGGTAGTGAGATTTCATGGAGTACCCAAAGGCATTGTGAGTGACCGAGACCCGTTGTTCACTAGTGGGTTTTGGAAGAGCTTACAAGAGGCTCTAGGGTCAGGATTACATCTCAGTACCGCATATCATCCTCAGACCGACGGTCAGACGGAGAGGGTGAATCGTATATTGGAAGATCTCTTGAGAGCTTGTATATTGGATTTTGGTGGATCATGGGATGACCATTTGCATCTAGTAGAGTTTGCATATAATAATAGCTACCAATCCAGTATCGGAATGGCTCCATATGAAGCTTTGTATGGAAGACCGTGCAACTCACCATCATGTTGGATAGAGACTGGCGAGAAGTTTGTGCTTGGACCAGATGTGGTGAGGGAAACTTCCGATAAGATTAAGATCATTCAACAACGAATGAAAGCTGCTCAAGATAGGCAGAAAAGCTATGCTGATAAGAGGAGAAGAGACTTGAAATTCTCCGTTGGTGACTTGGTGTTCGTCAAGATCTCCCCGTTGAAGAGCGTGATTTGATTTGGCAGGAGAGGCAAGTTGGCACCAAGATTTGTTGGGCCATTCCCTGTTCTTGAATTAGTCGGGAATTTGGCATATAGAGTTGGCTTACCAGAGAAGATGGCGGGAGTTCATAATGTATTTCATGTCTCCCAACTAAGGAAGTTCGTTCACGACTCAGATGTGACCATTTCACCTGATCAGTTAGAGGACTTCGAGGTAGAACCCGAGGCGGTTGGGAACCGCAAGCCGATTCGTATTGTGGGACATGATACGAAACAACTTCGAAGGAAGTCGGTGAAGCTAGTCAAGGTTCAGTGGGGCGAGAATGAGAATGATTGTACTTGGGAGACAGAGGAGAGCATTAGGAAGGCATATCCAGAACTCTTTGCCTGGTAAGATTTGCTTCGTAATTTAGTTTTTCCGCATGCTAGGATAGACTTGTTTAGCTTGTTTTGCATGTTTGATTGTTGCTTTATGATTGATAGGCATGCGGAAATCTTTGTGTATGTTTGGATTAGGGAATTTCGGGGGCGAAATTTCTTAAGGGGGGAAGAGTGTAACGACCCGTATTCTACACATCATAGGATTGTAGAATATTTATTTCTTTCCCGTATGAAGTTGTATGGTCATGTAACTTTGGGAAACATCCGTTAGAGTCATTTCCCATGTCCATGATTTTTGTCGATTTTTAAATGACTATTTTGCCCCTAGTTGGTACTGTTTTGGCCATAACTTTTGATTGGAAAGGAATTTTGACCTGAAACCACTTCCATTTGATTCGTTTGATGGTTTCTCTTTCCGTAGAGTGGTCATAATAGTCAAACGGACTTACCGTTTGGGAGATATGGCTGAAACAAGGTTTGGAGAGTGAAAAACTGCTTAACCGGGCCAAATTGGGTGATTAGTGAGTAGGCCCATAACCCATTTCGGGATTAGGGTTATGGGAGGGCTGAAATGAGATGGAGAATCATTCCATTTCAGTTTTCTAGCCTCCACTTATCACCAAGGATCCCTAAAAATGGCCTCCAACCTCTAAATCACCTCCAAATCACCTCTAGGTTAAGGATTTGGCTTAGCAACCCCTAATCAAGAAGGATCTTCACCAAATCAACAAAGGAGCTGCTGTTTGGTATTGAAATTCGCATCAAATCAGAGAATTATTTCAGATCTTAGTTTGTTTTGTGGCTAAGGTGAGTGATTTGCTTAGTTTTGCACTAATTATGGCTAATTAGGGTTGATTAGTGTTAATTAGCGAATTTAAACATGATAAAATTCTGGAAAAATGTTTATAAAATTCGGAATGAAGTTTTAGACCTCTGATATGAATTTGAGTTAATTTGGTTAAGTTTTGATAATCCTATCATTAGTTTCACCTAAATATGCTTAAGGGGAAGTTTGGGATTTTGGGTATGTTTGATCCCTTTTTACGTATCATATTGATGTTTTGATGTTTGTGGTTGATTATGTATGTTGCTATGACTGTATGAAATGCTTTGTGACTGTTTAGAATAGTTGGAATGGTCGAAAACGCCGTCGAGGGGCGTAAACAGCTCGCTGGACAAGGTGCAAGGGTTCGGATCGCATAGGGGGTTGAGGGACGATCGGATCGCCCTAGGGGATCGTGGGACATCACCACGAGTCGAGTCACCTCCTCCGAACCGAACCGACTGTGCAAGGCCCACGAAGTGAATCGATGCAGCACCGTGCCCAAATTGAAGTACTCCGACCCGGATCGCCAATGAGCATTACGACCCGATCCGATCCACTCGTGCTTCGTATCACGATCCGACTAGAGGAAGGCAACATCCACGATCCGATGCACAACGAGACGACGGAGGAGAGCGATCCGATCCGTATGGGGTATTCACGATCCGACCAGAAGTGGAGACCCGATTCGATGGAGACTGGATTCACGAGACGATGGGGAGTGCGACCCGATCCGACGTAGGAGGCGCGACCCGATCCAATGATGAATGCTGAAGGCGACCCGATCCGATCCGATCTGGTGATGACCAATAACCCGAGATACAAAGGTAGTCCGAATGGAAGTTAGAGCTCAGGATCCCGGAACCAGTTGGGAACCAATGAGTTCACTTCATGGTTGGACTTTGCTGCGGGACGTGTGCTAAGGAGTTGTCGACGTTCATAACTTCGATTCACCACTAAAAAGGAATGATGGGCTACTTATCAGTGCAGTAGGGTCATTACGACCTGAGGGGCAAGGTGATGGTAGCAAGACTACGTTATCAGTGCAGTAGGGTCATTATGACCTGAGGGGCAAGGTGATGCGTAGTAAGACTATGAGCCAGCGCAGATGGGGTGAATAACTCCATGGGGCAAGTGGACATAGTAAGGATTAGTAAGGCTATGAGCCAGCGCAGATGGGGTGAATAACTCCATGGGGCAAGTGGACATAGCGAGGAATTTGTGGCTACGTTATCAGTGCAGTGAAGCCATTTATGACTTCATGGGGCAAAGTGATCGTAGCAAGGAATGTTGGGTGATCGAAGTGGTGAATATCATATACTTTACGCACTGAGTGAGAGATGTGAGGATGGATGCTATGCTTGATTGTTTGCCATCAATATGACATGCACACCTCCCCCACCTCCGTATCTTTATATTGATTGATATGATGCCTTAGAGTGTTGTACAGTATGTAGTGCTAACTCTTTGGTTGCAGGTCCAGGTTCAAGTATGTTTTAGTCTACCTGTTATTGTTCACTTTAGATGCTTATCGCTTATACCAGGCTTTATGTCTGACCCAGAGTTTTATGTCTCCTCTTATTACTCTGGGTGCTCACACGAGCAGACTAGAGACAGGTTAGCTGGTGATGTGCGAGTAGCTGATCCGGGGGCGGGCAGGAGGCTTCCACGTATGATATATATATATATATATATATATATATATATATATATATACACACACACACACATTCTCCCTGTGTCGTTGGGGGTCGCTACTTGGGCATTAGTAGTGTACCTCATTTATCTTACTTTTGCTTTGAGACAGTTTGAAAGTTGTAATAAGCTGTACTTTGGATTTCCGCTGCTTTGATGTTTAGTTTTGATTTTCAGCTTATGCACTGTCTCTCCTGTTTTATGTCAAGTATGTTATTATTATATTTTGTTCGATGCGCTGTGAGACATTCTACAGGTTCCGTGCATGTTCGGTTCCTTCTTCCTTTTCCTTTTGGCGACCCGTTCCGTGCCAACTGGACATGTGTACAACGCACTTTTGGAGTAAATGTCGGTTGGTGCGGGGCGGGCCGTCACAGATATTTACGAAAATCATAACTTATGTTTCCCTTAATTTCTCTCGTTTATAAACTAATACCATTCTTGGATAATCGTGAATTCATTCAAGTTGGGGTATTTTATTTACCACTTAGACATTGACCAACAACATTCATATCTTTAGAATAGATAGAAATTTATTAACCACACATTTTCTTTTGAAAATCTTATTTAAATCTCAACAATGTTTACTTAATTAATTATTAAGTAAATATTATTATACTTCTCTATTAACCTTTAATAATCCTTTATAATGTTATACTCGAGCTTCGATTCTAAATAGAATCCTTTATAAAATTTCTTCAACATCTCTTTATAAACATTCTTCAGCTTGTTTGCAACAACTATACTACATTTGTTTTTAAATCATATATAACTGTCTTTAACAAATATAATATAAACATCTTTACAAATCTTATAGAAATATCTTTATAAATCTTACGTAAATCCCTTTTACAATTCTTATAATTGACATCTCGTACGAATCCTTATATTTATTTTTATCGAAACAATTCTACTTATCATTTGTAACAAACGTTACAGATTTTATTTCAAAACTTTATATTTTCTTATATTATTCCTTTTCAAATCATGCTGACAACTTATGCGTTGTCTAAAATCACATAGCGATTTTTTAACGATCTTTAGTTTATAAATCAAATAGTTCAATTTGTTATTTGTAACAATTATTACAAATTCATTACTTTAAAATCTCTTACTACATTTACAAATTCCATTTGTAAATTATTATCGACAACTAATATTTCGATTACATTTCGAAACTTTTAACTTCCATTTACAAAACCGTTTGTAAATTACTTATGACAACTTATATTCGTTGCCATTACCGAAATCTTTTACCTAGCTTATACTCACGTCTTCGATTAACATTCCGAACTTCGGAACATAATATTCCGAACTTCGAAATAATTTCAACTCTGCCTAACATTCCGAGCTTTTGATATTCCGAACCTCAGAATAAATCTCCTTAGCCAATTTATACCATTTTCCAATTTCTCAATTTCCTTTTTTTAACTTCAAATATTAAGTAAAGATTTGATTAAAGCTATCATATTCGCTTAAAAAATCCCTTTACAACTTCATTATAAAAACCCGGTTTTAATATAAAACCCGTTCATAAACTCCAATCACATTTCAATTAGATTCATTTCAATTTCATTCTCTTTTTAATTGAATTTCAATAAAAAAGTAATCTCCTAAATTATTATTAATTAAAATAATAATTTACTTAAATCATTAACTAAAATTAAGGTAGTTAACTTCTTAATTAACTAAAATAAATAGTAAATTCCTTTTTAAAATCTTATTAAAATTAAAACAAATATTCGATAAACTATTTCATTAGATCAATGCAACAAATTAATAATCCCAGGTAAAATGGTTGACTTCGTCGACTCAAACACTATTATCTCGTTAACCAATTCCAGTTATAGTCCTTCCTTTAAATTAATTAATATAATTAATTTAAATAATTTCATTTAATTGTTTCTTAAAAACAATTATTCAAATCTTAACCATTAGGTTAATTTTATACTCTCTTGCTTATAAATCTGATTAACATCAAAATTTGCTTTATAAAATCAATTAATAATTAATTATAAACTTAAATAATAAATATTTATTTTCTTTCAACAACTTTTATTCAAAGTAATAGATATAAAAATCTATCTTCAGTTATAAAATAAATTTGTAACTTCACTTCTATCGATTAACCTGACGGTAAATCAATATTTAGAAAACGATTGATTTATAGGCCATATACTGCCAATTACTCAATCGATATTACTGTTTACATCAAAAGTTGGTCACTAGTGACGATCAAACCCCAATCGTGTGATGAGCACACGAATACTGATTAGAAAAAATGCAAAAAAAGTAAAGAGAACGGAGAAAACGCACAGACTTTTTATAGTGGTTTGGCAAAGACTGTGCCTACGTCCACTTTATATATTATTTCTGCTTTGGATTACAATTACAATGCTTTTTCTATTTGAAGAAAAGAAAGAAGATGGCTATTTTTCTCTTTCAAAAAAGAGGTCCCCCCGAAAAGAAGTCCCTTTCCTCTTTAAGCTTTGAGGTATTTATAGGTGGAGATGGCGACTTGGGCTGTTGTGACATGGCCCGGCCTTTCTGGGAAGACTTGGACGTGTGGAATCCATTCCTTGGATAGAATAGTGGCTGGAAGACTGATTCCACTATTCATAAATAGTATCTTCGGAAGTTGCGGCTTACGCGGCATCCATAGTGAGGTGTATCAAAAGTAGAGCTTTGTCCAGATGTGGTTGACCGCCTTTTCTTCCTTGAAAGTCATGCTAAGTATTTGAACACCTCAGCTGGATATTTCAAGGCAAATCCGAAATATCCGATCGATATGCCCTATATGAGAGTGGTTCTCTCGGTCAACCGGGAGAGCGAGTCTTCCGAAGTGAGTTATTGGCTTGTTTGAGAAGTAGCTCGGCCCAGTACGTGATTACTTCGGACCGATCTTCTGTTGGGCTTCCTGGAGTGCAATCTATCTAATCTGGCTGGTTGCGCGTTTGAGCTTCGATCTGACCCATTGCGGCTTTTGCCGAAAAGAGGGCTAACACTTTGCCCCTCAGAATGCATCTTCTTCGACAGAGGAAGGTGTGTTCTGAAATATGAATCGAAGCGCAATCGTTCGAGTAGCTATGGTCATGCTGGACCATATTAAGGCCAAAAACCCGACGATTCCAGTGATTGTATTAAGGCCAGAAAACCGACAACCGAATTAGGTTGTATTAAGGCCGGAAAACCGACAACCATCGGGAACCGTATTAAGGCCAAAATGATCTCCGTCTTTATGAGAGTTAGTTCCTGCAAAGACAAAAATTAACCGTTCTCGGCTTGGAGAAGGCTGATGAGTCGAGCATTTTATTTCACTTGGCTTTGAGGGGTGGCGAGTGTCAACCATACTCGGCTTAGTGGTGAGTATTAACCATACTCAGCTTAGTGGCAAGTATTAACCATACTCAGCTTAGTGGCGAGTATTAACCATACTCGGCTTAGAGGGGCGAGCATTAACCATACTCGTCTTAGAAAGGGCGAGGATTAACCATACTCGGCTAAGGGCAAGTGTTTTTCATGCTCGACTCATGTTAGATTAATGTGTCCAGCGAGCAGTAAACACTCATGGTGTAGAAAAAGAAGGGGCGAGTATCATCCATACTCGTCTTAAAGAAATATACCACACTCGACTAGGGGAGTAGGTATTTAGAAATGGTGGTAGGCTTTCGCGCTGACCACTTTAAAAAAGGGGGCGAGCATTATCCATGCTCGGCTTAGAGTTTCCAAACATGATCCATGTTTGCAAAAGAAAATTCATAGTTGCTAAATAATTGTTATAGAGAAAAGAAATTCCTAGAGGACAACGGTTGATTCCAGAGCATGCCTAGGAGCTAAATCCTAACCCCGTACATGTGTACATCAAGGTGTCCTTTCTATTGAAAGAAATACATCAGAAAAATCTAATTAATGATAATGTCGTGAGTGCTAGTCTTAGAGTCTTTTCTGTTTCTAGGAGCTCGTGGATCGACCTGAGGAGCTTGGGCAGAAGATCGCGGCGGCAAGGCCGGGGCGCGATTCTTGACATATTCGAGTAGCTCTCCCCTTTTCTGACTTGATCCTCGATGAGATCGCGCAAATGTCGGCATTCGTTGGTGCTATGTCCAGTTGTGGAATATGCAATATTTGTCGGAATCAAGCTCCATCTAGGTTGGCTCTATCGAGGTGGTCTCGGAGTGGGAAGAGACCTTCGTATGTCAAGGTAGATATCAAGAAGAGAGGAATTGAGTTTGTTGTACTGGTCGTACTTACTTTTGATTCGAGGTCGCACGTGACGCTCGCTCTTTTCCGGGGCCTTTCCTCTTCCTTTATTCTAGTCGTTGTTGTTGGATGGACCTTATTGCTTGGCGGCTAAGACCTTTAGGCTCTCCATCTCAATGCTGGCATCTTCTTGTCGGAGGAATCGCTCGGCCTTAGAATATAAATCATCTATATCCTTTGGGGGATCTCTGGTTAAAGAGATCGAGAATTCTGATCGGTTCTGAACTCTTGCAATGGCGGCCATAAGTACCATTGATGGCTCAAGCCGATCGACTGACGCTACTGCCGCATTGAACCTTTCGAGGAAAGATCTGAGGGCCTCTCCTCCTGATCGTTGCTTAATGGTGGATAAGAACATAACACTCTTTGGTCGGGAGATATGTACCCTGAGTTGCTCAATGAAGCGGGTGACCAGCGTGTTCCAGCTGCTGATTGACTCCGTTGTTAGCTGTCGAAACCACATTCCGGCTATGTCTATGAGAAAGAGCAGGAAGCACTTAGCCATGACGTTGGCCGATGCACCAAGTACTTCCATATGTCGCATGTATCGCATGAGGTGGATGGTTGGATCAGTGAGACCATTGTATGGTTAGATAGCTGGGAACTTGAAGTCCGGAGGGTTTCGGGAGTTTCTGATTTCCCTGGTAAAGGGGCTGCGATTGACATTATCTATGTCTTACTGCGAGGAAGTGCCCCGAGTAAAGCATCAGATGATGCTTGCAAGCTGGCTTCCATCTCCAAGAAGTCATTTCCATGAATTTAGCTCAGCATCTGGGAGAGCTTCGGTGCGAGGATCTGGCAAAAGCATGCCCAGAAGGGCGGTCGTTAGCTGGGCCCGTTCTCCGAGAGTTAAGTGAAGGTGTGAGGGAAGGTGAGTTCTGGTAGGTGGTTCTGGGAAGAATGGCCCCTCTAGAACCTGATGAGTATTGGGTCGAACCGTACCCATGATAGAGGGGTCTAAGCTGATCCGGTATAGCATGTGATGTTCGGAGCTTGAGGTTTCCCCTGGTTGGAGCAAGGTTAGGAGTGTCTATGGTAGCGTTTTCTCCCGCCATAGTGAGGACCGATAAGGTGCGGTGGTCCCTCCGGTTCGAAGGGAAGGCTGCACTAGCTCTTCGTTGGAAAGGAAAGGTGGTTAGCTCGATCTGCGGTAAGATTGTGGGCTGTGACGAGAATGGAATTGATTCAGATGGGCCCGGTGATTGCTCGACTGGTTCGAAAGGTCAAGTTGTTTCCAAGAGTGGAAGAAAAGTGGCATGACGACCAAGATCTCGATCGCCAAACTCCCGCAAATCTACAGCTACGGCCACGCTGGTCGCTGGAAGCGATACTCCTGGCTGTGGTTGATTGGTTGGAGGGACCAAACCAGGATGAAATAAAGGTGTAGTCAGGTCAGTTGCCTGATTCTTTACAGACCGAAGATTAGCTGTTGCCCCAGTCCCGGCTGGTGGAAGAATTAATGTTGAAGCGTTCAATCCTGTCTCCAGTCGATCGAGAAGGTGATCCATCAACTACTGCTATTGTTCGAGGATGTCATATGGTCTCTGAACTCGACCATGATTTAATCCATGTCGTCCCGGATAAGAAATTGAGACATATCTTCATGAGAGGAAGCCTCGTGGCTTGCTTCTGTAGCATTAGTATCGGCTGCACTGGTGTTCACGGGACGAGAGGATGTTGGATCTTTCTTTTGCTTGATCGCCATGAACTGGGATGAGCGGATGCTCGGAAGGAAGATTGGTGCGCTGCCCCTTCCTGACGCGCCAAAGTGTTGATGTCAAAAGTTGGTCACTAGTGACGATCAACACCCCAATCGTGCGATGAGCACATGAATACTGATTTTAAAAAATGCAAAAAAGGTAAAGAGAATGGGGAAAACACACAGACTTTTTATAGTGGTTCGGCAAAGACTGTGCCTACATCCACTTTACAGATTATTTTTGCTTTGGATTACAAGTACAATGATAAAAGAAAGAAGATGGCTATTTTTCTCTTCGAAAAAAGAGGTCTCTCTGAAAAGAAGTCCCTTTCCTCTTTAAGCTTTGAGGTATTTATAGGTGGAGATGGCGACTTGGGCTGTTGTGACGTGGCCCGACCTTTCTGGGAAGACTTGGACGCGTGGAGTCCATTCCTTGGATAGAATAGCGGCTGGAAGACTGATTCCACTATTCATAAATAGTATCCTCGGAAGTTGCGGCTTACGCAGCATCTATAGTGAGGTGTATCAAAAGTAGAGCTTTGTCCGGATGTGGTTGACCGCCTTTTCTTCCTTGAAAGTCATGCTAAGTATTTGAACACCTCAGCTGGATATTTCCAGGCAGATCCGAAATATCCGATCGATATGCCTTATCTGGGAGCGGTTCTCTCGGTCGACTGGGAGAGCGAGTCTTCTGGAGTGAGTTATTGGCTTGTTTGAGAAGTGGCTCGGCCCAGTACGTGATTACTTCGGACCGATCTTCTGTTGGGCTTCCTGGAGTGCAATCTGTCTAATCTGGCTGGTTGCGCGTTTGGGCTTCGATCTGACCCATTGCAGCTTTTGCCAAAAAGAGGGCTAACAATTACCTATTGGTTTAAACAAAACAAATATTGAATTTCAGGTCAACGATCAACAACCAAATCAATCATCTAATAAGAACAGTTCATATAATGATAATATGAAAATAAATATCATTAAATATATTTGAGGAATCCCGTTGGATCCCTCCAACCTGTTCTTTCCTGTATCAAAATAGATTATCTCGCATAAATTCATTCCATTTAGTTTAACTGATTATTTATATAACAGTAAATAACGACTATTTAACATCAACCAATTTATTTAATATCAACAAACAATTCAACTAATTCATTAAGTCAAACACGTTTATAATATAAACGTGACCAACAAGGTAAGTTACCTCCATTGGGTCCAATCGTTAAAATAACGATTTGGTTTTTCACTGAAATTAAACAACGTTTAATTTCATTGGTTCAACTGATATATGAATATATAACTAACAAACAGGCAACCATTACCAACCATAGCACACAAAATAAAAACCTGATTTATATAAAATATAAGTGGGAAGAACCGAGTGAGTTAAACTCACCTTGAGTTGATTCGTTGTTTAACTGGCTCGCTTCAGTTAAATTAAACAAGCATTTAATTTAACTGAAAAATCCATTTGATTCCAAACTCATCCAAGTCTATTCCATAAAGTAGTGCTCGTCGAGACGAGTTCAACGCCTCTTGAATCATCCAATTCTGACCATATTTGAGTAGGTTATGAGTTTAACAAATTACTTTATTTATAAGAATCAGCCGATTGTTTTATTCATCCCTTCATCCATTTGTTCGACAGTGCCCACAGTCATGTGATTCATGTCTACAGAAAAATCCAGGGTCTATGTTATTGACTTTTTTGTAATTATAATAATTTATCTAAATCAATTATATAAGAATTTAACATTACTTTTTAACCTTAAATAACGTTCGACATAATTTCTTCACTCCTGCTCTTCGTTTTTTCCAAACGATTCCTCCAACATAAAACAAAAGGGGAGCCTGACTTTGTTTGTTTTTCTCCATGTCAATGCTTTCATACTTAGTTACAAACAAAAGATTTTAGCCCGATCCTACACTCTTCACGTTGCTTCATCCCGTAACCTCATCGTTCCAAATCGACACAGTACCACACATCAACCCGACCATCTTGCTACCGCCGCAACCATTCTCTGACCACCCGTACCCCATCAAACCCCATTGTTCCACGCGCCAGAGCTCCCTTGACAACCAAATTGAATATCGAATAGTGCGATGCTTCTCTTCGTCCCCAATAACTCCTCAACCGTTGATACTTATAGCACTGATTCCGACTACGTTGACGGCCTAGAACTGATCATCACCTTTTAAGTTAAGGATCTCGAACCTCCCTTCGATTTTTGTGTTAAACATTTCTCGATTACATGTGTGGATTTCAAGTTTGGTGGAAAGAATCATCGCGAAATTATGTCCGTGCATTTGTTTATGGAGGCGGTCTACCAGCGTTGACCACGAAATAAAAGATGGACTTGAGATTAGCTTTCCTGATGCTTATATAGATAGGGTAAAATAATATTTTTATTATATCTAAAACTTAACCATGAAGTATCTTATTAAAACAAGCACATACGACATCCAATCGAGATGAAACTCCTAATTCTAGCATAAAAAAAATATTCCGGACCCGATAGGACATATTTCGTCGAATTCCGAGGTCGTAATTGAAAAGTCCTTTATAAATCACAGGCTAAAAATTACGCATTTAAATTTCCCACGATCATAAAATAAATCCAACCAACTTGAAACTTTGAAATTTTACTAGACCTTTTCCTTACGGATCCAATGAAATTTGTTTCGTTAAAGTCAGAGTTCGTTTGGCCAGTCGTTTATTCCTTCAAAGTTACCCCTGTCTAAATTGGCCAAAATAATATAAATGATTAAGACATTTATCGTTGCCACAATCAAACGGTAAGTCTGATCAATACGAAAATCGAAATCTTATAATAACTAGGTTGGAACCCGTGCTACGCACACGGGGAGGTGTGGATGTTATGTCATGAAGTGGTTGGAAGGGAGAGAAAAACATGGGGGAAAGGATGTTGTATTGCACGGGAAGCGAAAAGGGTAAGTTTAGGTCTTTGGAGTAGTAAAGTGTAGTTTACGTTTATATGAGGCAGGATTTTTTACGTACTATGTAAAATAAATGTGTGTATTGCACGTAAAAATGAAATGACGGTAGAGTTAAGTAGAAATAATGGACGGTCTAATTTTAGTGATGTTGAGAGGATGAAATATATAGATTGACCAACAAAAGAATTATGAGGTTAAATTTTAGTAATTGGATGTTGTGTATAAAGCGCTTGTTCCTTACGCTATGATAGGACTGTTAGCTATACTCTATTTTAATTGTTTTATGTTTTTTTCTTTTGTATATTTTGAAGTGAACAAATATTAGCTAAGGTTCGTATTTTTGTTCAAAACATTATGGAGTTATTAGAACGGGGATTCACCACAACAAATAGAAATCAAGCAACCAAAAAAGAGGATCTAAAATTGTGCGGTGGAAGAATTCAGGGGCGCATGGTTCTATGTTGGTGATTTATCCCGCTTGAAGCCGGTTGAATTTTAGCCGGTTGAAGTAGCATTGCTGATTAGAAGATAGAATAGTACTTGATACAATAATATGATATTCTAACTTTTAAATAAATAATACAATTTCTGGTTTTTAATTTTATACATTTGGAAACGTTGCATACAGTTTTATATTTGAGAAGTTGGCTTGATTAAGCATTCACTTCTACATTCTCTTGAATAATTTTTTGGTGATAAATGTACAATTTTGAGTTATGTTGTCTCTTTATTCGGCAGTCTCTGTCGGCCATCATCTAATTTAATTGGATACACATAAGGATAACCATAAACTACTGCATATATATATATATATATATATATATATATATATATATATATATATATTAAAAGAAAATGAGAATAGTAATAAAAATAATAGTCAGAAGTCTACATTATTTTCTATCAGGATACCTAAAAAGTTAAGATACCCAAAAAAAGAAAAAGGAAAAAGGCTATGCTATTTCCCTATACGTTGGTTTGAATTTTGATTGGTTCATCCCTGGTTTTACCTTCATAAGTGCGAACACGTGCTTCGCATACGGGCTCAAGCTATAATTTTGTAATTATCCTTCTTTTTTGTAATCAAAACTATCATTGCATTGGATAGTGCATCTTATTCATGCAATACGGTTGACATGGCGCAATAGAATCTGGGTGCAGTTCAATTATATGTATACAGATCTGCAGTAGGAAAGAAAATAGGAAAAATAATAGCATCATCACTATATGCCTAAAGATTAATAAACAATTTGGTTTAACGAACAGTACATAATGAATCAACATGAGAGAAAAATAAGGCCAATTAATAGCAATGCATAAAGTCACAAAAATGATTTTAAACTCCAAATCTTAGGAATCAAACATCTTACAGAAAAATTAATTAAACTCATCTTGGAATCAATCATTTGAACTCGTCGGACTAATAAGTTAATAAGGTAAATGATTGCATCCTATTAATATTGATTGATGAAATATCAAGTGCATAGTTCTGAGCTGATGAATTAATGATCCATTATTGTCCATTTTATGTTTGATTTTTTTTTGGAACATATGTCATATTTATAAATGTGGAAAATAGGCTAAAGGACAAACTTAGCAATTTTTTTGGTGAAAACATGCAAACTTTGGAATTTAGGGAGAAGGACACATTTTAGTGTAAAAGGAAAAATGATAGTGGGCCCCCTGAATTCCACTTTTGCGCTAAAATGTGTCATTCTCCCTAAATTCCAAACTTTGCATACTTTTCACCAAAAAATTTGTTAAGTTTGTCCTTTAAAATAAAATTCTCATTTATAAATTATATAAAATAGAAATGAGGTTGAAGGGTTTCTTTTTATAGGATAATTAGTTTTAAGGATAGCACTTCTAAATAATAAGTTATTAAGATAATTTTACACGAAAAAGATAAATTTCTTTATTTTTTAAGTTATACAGGAAAAAAGATAAATCCATTTATCGCTTTTTCTACACAACTGAAAATGATAAATTCATTTTCCTGTAAATTGTCCTTTAAAATAATTTTTTAGGAATGCCATCCATAAAACTTATTACTTTGAACAAATAATCCTTTTAAGTGAAAATCCTCTTATATAAACTCCTCAATTCACATTCTAAATCATATACAAACTTCAATATTGTTTTTGCACTAACACCCATAAAAAGATATGAAAATCCTCACATAAACGCGCACACAGTCATTTTTCTCAAAGATAACTACAATTAGCTATGGTGTTCTTCCAATATTTGGGATATTATAGTATTATGGAATGTATAAATCGATTAGAAAACAACAAAAGTCTTTTAAAGAAAGTTTAAAGTTTCTTAATGCACTTGTCATCAAAACAATGCAGATAATTATCTCTAAGAATATGAATAATGCAGATGGTGGCAAAAATTCATCGAAATTAAAGTAGGAAGTAGTATATCAATTTGTTTAATAATTAACACCAAGATTTTGTCTGCTTGGAATATGAACTATATCAACGATTTATGGACCTTCTTGTTATTTACTCCCAGTTTGTATCGATAATCGAATGTAATTTATACATATATGTATATATTATAGAGACATTATGTCTTTCACAACGATAAATAATATCATATTTAAATGGTAAATATTGAAGAACAATAAATAACATTATGAGTGATATAAATACTTAATCTCGTCCAAAATGTGAAATATATGAACAGTGAATTGAGTATAGAAACATTAGCATAAGTTAAAGGTAATGCATATTTCGATGGATGGTACCCATAATCATAGATGATAAAAATAATGAAAAATACATTAATGATGTGTGTGACAGCTAACAACTAATGTTAAATAGCCATGAACGTCAGAAAAAGAAAAACAGATTAAGCAGTGTACTTTTTTTTTTTTGAATTGTTCTAGGGGAAACTGACAGGAGTCATAAAACCCCCCTAATGCACATAGCTTGGTCCGCAAGCATCACATAATTGGCTGATCTTAGCGTATGCACAAAACTCTTAACATGCCTTTCTAGATTTCGAACCCGCGTTGTTGTTTCAACGACGCAAAGTCCTTAATCGTTGGGCCAACACTGTATACAAAATTGAGCAATGTTTCATAAATGTAAACCGCATATAATATCCCTATAAAAATTATTGTAGATGGCACCTAACCGTATTAGTGATGATTTTTCTCATTCTTAACGCCAGTTGTGCCTAAATTGTAGTTCTTTTTATTTGGTAGAATAATCTTGCTTACTGTAAGAATTTAATTCATACAGAAAAAATGTCATCTGAGTAACATATTCTTGAAAGATCTGACATCATTCATATTGTATAAAAGCAACTTCACCAACATAAATAACAAATTGACATGCATACAGTGTTTTCATACTACAATAGACGTTGATATTAAAGAACCTCAACTTTGTTAGTGCCATGACAAAAAATGTTAAGATAACTGATGAATGTCCTTCAAATTATTGATTACTGACATATAATTAAAATGTATATGTACCATATATGCAACTTGAAGTAAATATTTATGGACATTTGTAATTCTGCTTGAGGTAGTTCAGATCTGCTATATTTAAATTCCCTAATATTTGCTCTAATAAATAACATGCCATGTTTTACAATAATGAGTTGTAGTTGGTCATACAATTATGAACCTAATATTGTAAGGCCAAACTATTTTTGAACTGTACATTTCTGTTAAGGTACATAAAAAGTCGTGACAACAGTACTAGGACGGGAGACTGATCTAGGAAGTCCTTGCGCTTGAGTACGGGAGCCTTTGGCACTGGGTATCCACCTTTATATAACATCTACAGTTATTAATTTATTACTGCTATTTGATTCCTTGTATAATCCATCTCATGTGTCTACATAATTGGGTCCCACTTTTCCAATTGGGTTTTTCCTGTGCACTTTTAGAATAGCCACATTCTCCATAGTGGAGCTTTGGTATGCATCTTTTTTCCTTTACTGGTTCATCCATCAAACCTACTGAAATTCATGGTTTACATAAGACTTATGATTTATGAAAATGGTAGTAAAGTTAAATGCATACCGATTTCAACAATTGAGCAACTTTGTCCGGCGTTTAAAGCTCATCAGAATTTCAATAGTAGCAGATGCACCTATACTTATCATGAGTTATAAACTGAGCAGAAAACATGTCAAATCTAAAGACATAATTTACCATATGAGCTTCTCATGATACAAATAACCAATATTGACCACCACACAATGAATTATAAAACTTCATATGTAAGGGATGTACATCCATTGATCTAACATGGAACAACATATATAAAAAGTAATAACCTTTTCGGTGATAAGCTAGTGAACCTACCCCACGGGAACAATGCATTTTGTCTAAGACACATCTAAAGA
The DNA here is from genome assembly GCA_030737875.1 of Allium sativum. Taxonomy (NCBI): domain Eukaryota; kingdom Viridiplantae; phylum Streptophyta; class Magnoliopsida; order Asparagales; family Amaryllidaceae; genus Allium; species Allium sativum. The sequence goes on along the minus strand of CM060912.1, from coordinate 122,985,193 downwards.
ATCTTTCTGCTTACAAACCTGCAATATTACAAACAATTAATTTTATAAAAATTAAAAGAAACTTATAGTTAAAATACACCATATAGACAAATAATAAGAAAGATAATATCCCAGAAAAGATTGCCAGAGTCAAGGTGCAATTACCATAACCATTATAAAACTTAAAATTGCATAAAAACAATATTAAAGTCCAAATCTTTTACCTCTTAAATTTTATATTTATAATTCCTTGCTCTTGTATGATGAACATGGGAACACACGGATGGATGGTGGGAAAATAACTGCAACTATCGAGGTTGGGGTGAAGAGTAGTCACCAGAAAGAGCAAATCATAAAGGTCGGGGTAGATATAGAATCGTCCATCTCATCAAAGTGAATTTGATTGAAATTACCCAGAAGCAAAAGGGCAAGGCTTAGACAGTAAGTGGACTGAGAAGGGTTAGGCCATGAAGTAATGGTAGTAAAAGGGAAAGCATAAGATGATGATTTAGCACCAGTAAAGGGAACACACACACATAACGAAGAATGGAAGCTGCCATTGGCAGAGTGATGAAGAGTGAAGCGAAACAATTGGGTGATGGTGGGTTGAGGGCGAATCAAGTCACCTTGGATCTAGAGTTAAAGTGCAAACTTGGGAAGATAAATTCTTTTTTCTTAAAAAAAAGTAGGCAAACATAAAAATATGAAGGCTGGATTCACTAATGTGCGGCATGCCTCAAAGATACAGAAGTGATACTCGGTTTTAATAAAATAGTATAGAATAACGTGGAAGATTGACATATTCCAATATTCTAAATAGGGATTGATTGATTTAATCGCTTACCATAACAGGTTCAAGTTAAGCAATCAATTTGTTGAGTCGGTGTTTATACAAACCATGTTCTTAAATAACAATTATTGTATTCCTATAAAACATGTCAAATTGGTATTTACCAGTTGCATTATATGAAAATTCAAAAACTATAAGTCATTTGTGCGGAGTAGTAGACTAATTAAACATCAATAAGCAAGTTATGAAAATATATTATGGATACCATAATGTACTAATTATGCTGGTATGTCCTAATTCATTTATTCCAAATAAATAAAAGGCACAAAACATAGAAAATGTATTCAAATAGGCCTCAAAAGTAACAATAAAAGGAAGACAATTAAGCATAGTATACTTACCTACCGAATTGGGCTTATTTTCTTTTGAATTTTGCTATCACTTCCTTCACATCAACGACGGCATCCGACAAAACAAAACCAACTAAAAAATAAAATACATTTTTATCATTTTTCTAAACTTAATAAAGCATCATGAAGCTTGCATCGTTTTAAAATTCAGAAAAGTGTGAATTTGTTGGAGGAGTCATACAATAGTAGAACAATTTTATGCACTTAGTAAAGTCTTTCCATGTATTTTTTTTTGTCCATTCCAAAAGTACATCATTGGCCAAGAAATTGTTTTCTAACCAAGTATAAATTATAAAAGCTAGCACAAAGTGTGCAACATGAACAAAAGCAAAATAATGATGTATCTTTTGAAACTAAATTCAATATAGCATGTAATTAGTTAATGTCCAAGAAGTTGCTTGTAAATATAAATATGCCACATCATCATCAGTCTGAAAATAATAAACTAATTAATGAAAAAACAATTCAAACAATTCACTAAATAATTATTCAGTGGTGCTTAAATGCAACATACACTATTATAAATACAAATATGCTACTGGTGTACATTATTTTATCGAAACTAAGCATGAATCGGAAAAGTTAGCGAACGGTAGGCAATATGAACAAAAGAAAAACAATATTATTCATTTTGAAACTACATTCAATATAGCATATAATAAATTAGTATCATAGTAGTTTCTTAATACAAATGTATAAATGCCAAATCATCAACGGTCTTAAAATGGTAAGCAAATTAATGAGAAACTAATTCAAAAATGGACAATAAAATTATTCAATTGTGCTTAATAATATAGAGATTATTATGATAAAAGATTTTTTACTTAATAAATCACTAAAATATAGATGTCCTTATGCTACTATAATAATTACAACTATTATCGTAAGGTGGATACCCAGTGCCAAAGGCTTCCGTTCTCGAGCGCGAGAGAACTTCTCAGGCAGTCTCTCGCCCTAGTACCATTCTCACGGCTTTCCGGACTCTGGGGGTGGTCAATTAGTGTGCACAGCCTTTCCCTCACATATGTGAAGAGGCCGGGACTAGAAATTACAACTATTATCATAATTACTATTAATTTGTGATCCGAAATTCTCATTAGAATTGGTCCAGCTGATGTCACCTAAAGGATCTTATCTATATCCTTAATTTATTCTCTTGATTGAGATATTTTTAGCAACCTCATTTAAAGGATAAAAGAGATCTTTAATTTATTCTCTTGATTGAGATATTTTCAGCAACCTCATTTAAAGGATAAAGGAGATCTTTAATTTATTCTCTTGATTGAGATATTTTCAGCAACCTCATTTAAAGGATAAAGGAGATCTTTATTTTATTCTTTCTCTCCTTATTTGGCTGCATGAAAGTAGAATATAAATTCATTGCTATGGTTTGTAATGAAAATAAGCTTGTAAAACTCCATCAATTAATTAATAAAGTTTGCCTTTCTCCCGTGGTTTTTTTCCCGAAAAGGGTTTTTCCACGTTAAATCTTGTGTGATTCTATTCTTTGCTTGCTTCTTTGATCATTTATTTATTAACAAGTGGTATCAGAGCGCTGGTTCGTTCAACATGGCGTCGTTAAAGTATGATCTTCCGCTATTAGATCGAAACACTCGATTCTCATTGTGGCAAGTGAAGATGCGGGCGTTGCTCGCACAAGTTGATTATGATGATGCATTGGATGGATTCAGGAACAAGAGATTTGAACTATGGACTGATGATGAGAAGAGAAAGGATCGGAAGGCTTTGTCTCAAATTCAGCTCCATCTACACAATAATATTTTGCAAGAAGTTTTGAACGAGAAGACAGCTGCTTCTCTTTGGCTGAAACTGGAGTCAATTTGCATGACCAAGGATCTCACAAGTAAGATGCATCTCAAACAAAAGTTGTTTCTGCACAAATTGCAAGAGGAAGGTAATTTGCTTGACCATATTTCTGATTTTAAAGAGATTGTTTCTGACTTGGCTGCAATGGAAGTCAAATATGATGATGAAGATTTGGGTTTAATCCTGTTATGTTCTCTGCCAAGTTCTTACTCAAATTTCAGAGATACCATATTATATAGTCATGATACTCTCACTCTAAATGACGTTTATGAAGCCTTGCACGCCAAGGAGAAAATGAAACAACTGGTATCTTCAAATGGATCAAACTCTCAAGCCGAAAGCTTGTCCGCTTGTGGCAGGACAAAGGACAAAAATTCAAATAATGGATCTCGAGGTAAAAGTTCCAATGCCTATAAAGGTTGATCTAAATCTAGAGGCAAATACAAGTCTTGCAAATATTGTAAGAGGGATGGACATGAAATATCCGAATGTTATAAGCTGCAGAACAAGGAAAAGAGAAATGACATATACAAACCAAAAGATAACAAAGAAGATGAAGTTAATGCCAATTGTGCTCGTAATGATAGTTCTGACAATGAGGTGCTTGTTGTTACCGTGTTTGCTGGATGTGCTGAGATTAAGGATGAATGGATACTTGACACTGCTTGCACTTTCCATATGTATCCTAATAGAGATTGATTTACAACTTTAGAACCCATAAATGATGCTGGCTCAGTTTTGATGGGTGATGATTCAGCATGTAAAGTAACAGGAATTGGTTCTATTCAGATCAAGATGTTTGATGGCGCAATCAGAACTTTAACAGATGTTCGATTCATTCCCAACATGAAGAGAAATCTGATTTCTTTAAGTGCTCTTGATGACAAAGAGTACAAATATTCAGGTGGAGGTGGTGTCCTGAAAGTCACAAATGGTTCTCTTATTGTAATGAAGGGAAATCTTAGGCAAACAAATGGCCTTTATTATCTTCAAGGCACTACTGTTTCAGGTAATGCTTCCCCTGTTATCTCAAATAATATTTCTGATTGTGATACTGCTAATCTTTGCCATATGCGTCTTGAACATATGAGTGAATTAGGTCTGTCGGAGTTGAACAAGAGAGGACTTCTTGATGGGTACAACGCAGGCAAGCCGAAGTTCTGTGAGCATTGCATTTTTGGCAAGCATAAGAGAGTGAAGTTCAACACTGCAGTTCATACAACAGAAGGCATTCTAGATTATGTGCATTCAGACTTATGGGGACCGTCTAGGAAAGCATCCATGGACGGTGCTTGTTACATGATGACAATTATTGATGATTATTCCAGAAGAGTTTGGCCTTATTTTTTGAAACATAAATCTGAAGCTTTTTCAGCTTTCAAAGAGTGGAAGACTATGGTTGAGAGACAAACTGAAAGGAAGGTAAAGAAGCTTCGGACTGATAATGGGATGGAGTTTTGTTCAGATGAATTTAATTCATTTTGCAAGGCTGAAGGCATTGTTAGGCACAACACCATACCTCACACTCCTCAGCAAAACGGGGTTGCCGAGCGTATGAACAGGACTATCATTTCTAAGGCTCGCTGCATGTTGTCAAACGCAGGTTTGGATAGACGTTTTTGGGCTGAAGCTGCTTCCACAGCCTGTTATCTCATCAACCGCTCTCCCTCTGTTGCTATTGGTAAGAAAACTCCGATTGAGGTATGGTCTGGTTCTCCAGCAAATTATTCTGAATTGAAAGTTTTTGGATGCATTGCTTATGCTCATGTTGATAATAGAAAGCTAGAGCCAAGAGCTGTTAAATGCATTTTTCTTGGTTATAAGTCTGGTGTTAAAGGCTATAAATTATGGAATCCTGAAACAAGTAAGGTTGTAATTAGCAGAAATGTTGTGTTTAATGAATCTGCTATGTTAAATGATATTCGATCTACTAATGATCTTGTTGAGAGTAAGCAGAAATCAAATGTCCAGGTGGAGCATATTATTGATTCAGATGCTACATCAAAAGCAAAAATTGAGAGACAGGATGAAGCAACCATTGTTGAGGATCCTCCAGCAGTTATGCAACCACCGCAGCAATCTATTGCAACAAGCAGACCTAGAAGGAATCCAAAACCAGTAAGAAGGTTTATTGAGGAAGCAAATGTTGTTGCTTATGCATGTGCTGTAGCAGAAGAAATAGAAGGTATTGCCGAGCCTTCTTCATATTATGAGGCTGTTATCTCTAGTGATTCTGATAAGTGGATGGCTGCTATGCATGATGAGATGAAGTCACTTGCAAGAAATGACACTTGGGACTTAATCAAATTGCCTAAAGAGAAGAAACCTATTCATTGCAAATGGGTTTTCAAGAGAAAAGAAGGTGTTTCTCCAAACGATAAGACAAGGTACAAAGCAAGATTAGTTGCAAAAGGTTACAGTCAGATTCCAGGTATTGACTATAATGAAGTTTTTTCCCCTGTTGTGAAACATAGCTCAATTCGCATTTTACTCAGTATTGTTGCTATGCATGATTATGAGCTTCAACAGTTAGATCTAAAAACTGCATTTTTACATGGAGAATTAGAAGAGGATATTTATATGCATCAACCTGAGGGTTTTATCATCCCTGGAAAAGAAAATCTTGTCTGTAAATTAAAGAAATCTCTTTATGGATTGAAACAGTCACCTAGGCAGTGGTATAAAAGATTTGACACTTTTATGCTATCTCAAGATTTTAAAATGTCCAATTATGATAGTTGTGTCTATTTGAAAATTACTACTCATTCAGCCGTTTATTTGCTACTTTATGTCGATGATATGTTGATTGCTTCAAAAGACAAGGCAGAAATTGAAAATTTGAAAAGGCAGTTGAGTAGAGTTTGAAATGAAAGATTTGGGGGATGCTAAGAAGATTCTTTGGCATGGAGATATCAAGAGATAGAACTTCTAGAAAATTATACCTAAGTCAGAGTGGGTATGCTAGAAAAGTGCTTCGCCGTTTTAATATGCTTGATGTCAAACCTGTAAGTACTCATCTTGCTGCACATTTCAAATTGTCATCAGCCATGTGTCCACAATCAGATGAGGATATTGAGTACATGTCTAGAGTTCCCTATTCTAGTGCAGTTGGTTCACTTATGTATGTCATGATTTGTTCGCGTCCTGATTTATCACATGCTTTGAGTGTTGTCAGTAGATTCATGGTCAATCCTGGAAGAGAGCATTGGAAAGCAGTTCAATGGATTTTCAGATATCTTCATGGCACTACAAATGCTTGTTTGCAGTTTGGTAAATCTAAAGATGAACTTGTTGGTTATGTGGATTCTGACTTTGCTGGTGATTTGGATAAAAGATCATTAATAGGTTATGTTTTCACCATTGGTGGTTGTGCTGTGAGTTGGAAAACAACCTTGCAAACTACCGTAGCATTATCTACTACTGAGGCCGAGTATATGGCTATTTCTGAAGCATGTAAAGAAGCTACTTGGCTGAGAGGTTTATATTTTGAGCTTTGTGGAGATACATCTTGCATTACTATATTTTCTGATAGCCAGAGTGCTATATGCCTTACAAAGGATCAAATGTTTCATGAGAAAACTAAACATATAGATGTTAGGTATCACTACATTCGAGATGTTATTGCTAAAGATGGTGTTAAAGTTTGCAAGATAAGTACTCATGACAATCCCGCTGACATGATGACAAAGCCAGCTCCAATTACTAAGTTTGAGCTTTGCTCAAGCTTGGTTGGTGTTACAGTATAGTCTTTAGGGACTATTGGAGTAAGGCAGATATTTATTTGTTGAAGGAGTTCGTTTTTTGTAGTTCATCTTTCTACTTCAAGATGAGAATTCGTCTCAAGGTGGAGATTGTTAATTTATGATCCGAAATTCTCATTAGAATTGGTCCAGCTGATGTCACTTAAATGATCTTATCTATATCATTAATTTATTCTCTTGATTGAGATATTTTTAGCAACCTCATTTAAAAGATAAAGGAGATCTTTAATTTATTCTCTTGATTGAGATATTTTCAGCAACCTCATTTAAAGGATAAAGGAGATCTTTAATTTATTCTCTTGATTGAGATATTTTCAGCAATCTCATTTAAAGGATAAAGAAGATCTTTATTTTATTCTTTCTCTCCTTATTTGGCTGCATGAAAGTAGAATATAAATTCATTGCTATGGTTTGTAATGAAAATAAGCTTGTAAAACTCCATCAATTAATTAATAAAGTTTGTATTTCTCCCGTGATTTTTTTCCCGAAAAGGGTTTTTCCACGTTAAATCTTGTGTGATTCTATTCTTTGCTTGCTTCTTTGATCATTTATTTATTAATAATTACAATAAATACCTATTAAATTGGCTCTTATGAGGTGGTTAACCATAAATTATTACTGCTAGTTATCTATGCATTATTAGAGCTGAAGTGAAAAGGAAACCAATTTGCAATAGATATTACCTAAATAGCATAGACGTGGACATTTTCTTCCTTTTTTCACTGGGGCACCACGGACAGCCAAACACCAATAAATGGATAGACCATTTAATTCTTTGGCCTACTTTCCTATTTTATTTGATGTCTGCAACTTAAATATATAGCAGCTGTAGTTACCCATATAATTTGGACTAAATACACATATCCCTTGATAAAACAAAATACTATAAACGTTTATGATACTTTATTCAACAAATATCCCATTACATTTATGAAAAAAATAGGTTTGCATCCAACTGCCTAAAAAATACATTAGAACTTAAAAAATGCGAAAAATTGGTTGAAGTTTTTACTATCTAAAAATGTTACATAATTTTCAAAAATCATAAAATTGTAAAGTCGATAATATAGTCGAAAACATGATATTGTTTAAATTTAATATTTGAAATAAAATAAAATCATAACCATACTTTTTAAGCATGGACTAATGAAGGTGGGAAGAATGAAGGCCATCAAATAACAGTCTGACAATCATTAGCGACTAATATCCAAAGGAAAATGATAATAAACCAAACCTGTGGCACTTAGTAGATCTAGCCGTTCATTTCGTCATGGTAGTGCACAAAAAGTAAAAATATGAAACGATACCTAGAAGCTACATGTGCAGCGTCGAACTTTTTCAAATGAACATTCTCCCTGCACCTTCAAAATAATGAGTATTTTAAACAATCCAAATTGCACAATCAAGATTATGTAATTAGTTATTCAGGTCTTGGTAATATGTATTTCTTGCTTTTGCAAAGAGAACCGAGAATTGATCTATGCATCCTAGAACTATATCATTTTATCTTGGAACATAACTATTAACTTATTCACATAAATGTGTCTGAAAACAGACAAAGCTCTTTAATATTTTATTTTTATTTTTTATGATTATCAAGAAAAATAACCAACCAAAATAATGTTTAAAATTGAAAATGCTACGTTATTTCAGTAACATGAATCATGTTAACACATTGAAATGAAAAAAAAAATTGATATAATCATCAAGCTCTCCTTTCACTTTGTATGAAGATTGGAACATGCACTATTCTAACCAAATTCCGATGTAAAAAAAGGAATATATGGTAAGCTGGCATTACCAGTCGTAGACAAAAGCAAACATTCGCGTTGCTATTAGGATGCCAATAAAATACGCACAATGTAAAAGATACATGAAGAGGAAATTAGCAAGAATACTATAAACCCGATTGCAAAACTATTCACATAAATTATATAGATTAATGATAAATCTATTTGTATTAGGAAAAAAAATCATGGGAAGAAGAAGCGTAATAAGGCCATGGTTGGAAATGAACAACCAATGAGTTGGATAAGCTAATCTAATGATAAAATCATTGACTTAATATAGGCATGAGTATGAATTATGATGGTAAGTAGAGAAGAGGTTATATCAAATTATAAATACAAATTAGTGATGAGCATTAGTGGTCCAGCATAAAAAAGGGAGTATGTTTATGCCTCATGATTTAAACCCAAAATAGTTATAGTGAAATTAATTGGCTTGGTCGTACTACATAAATTCCTTCCACTTAACATTTCGTAGTCAATGCAACAGATAGTTCGAAAAAATACTTAAATTTAGATGCTTCTCTTTTATTCTGAAATTCCACGCTAAATAAAATAAAAGTGGAATTGAAGATAAGGCACTGCAGTTTAGTTCTGCACTCAACATGGAAGCAATTTAAATAGAGTGTACCCATGGTTCCAATTGAATAGTAGATTTATGAGGATGAGGAGAAAATGTTTTAAATCATCACTGAGTAAAATAAATAAATCAGTGAGAAACGTAAGTACATACTACCATGTCTTAAATGTTATGCAGGAATAGAATTATTGCATGCTCCGATTTAGGATATTCCTTTTCGTATTCAAATGGGAATAATGTGTTTGCTCAAAATTTGAAAGATAAATAAAATTTAAAAAGAAAAAAGACATACGTAGATGTAAAATTGGCAGCAAAGCGCATGAAACCGGGCATGGTTACAGTGGCGACAACAAAATCACTCATTGCAATATAACCGGCAAAGGAGAGGTGAAAAAGCTCCAATGACGTTCTAATGTCAAAATATGTTTTAGAGTGAAAAAGAAATGAAAATAATAACATATTCGGCCTTTGACAGTGGTTAGGTGGTGCAAAGGTTATAAGTTATGTTTTTTTTTTTTTTCATAAACATTAGGTAACTTAAGAAATGACAAAAGGCAAGAGGCGTGAATCGCTTGAGCGAAAGAAATGATGGAGATTGGACAAAATTCATGGAGATTAGCAAACAAAATCTTCCACAATCAGAAGAGGCAGTGCTAGGAAATGAAACTGAAAAAGGAACTGTCGGTATTTGGTTCTAAACCGCTTATTAGGGGAATAATCGGATTTGAGGTAAAAGGCAGAAGAAAGTAAGAATGACTGAATGAGTATTAAAAAAAAATCACAAAGAAAAGGAGACCTATTAGTTTACGACTAAAGTGAGTGCAAAAGAGAATGCAACAGTTGGTTAGAAATGACACAACCAATGTATAATTCTCTTAAGCAACATTTATTTTAATCCAGTGTTCCGATGAATTTTTCAAATGTCTTGAATTTTGACCAGCGACACAGTTAGATTTTTTTTTTTTTTTTTTTTTTTTTTTTTTTACCGATTTCTACCTGTGTCCAGATCCGGCGACATGTTTCAAAATCAATGTATAGTTTTGGCACCAATGTATAATAAGTAGAGAGCTAAATTTTTTATGGCCGGACCTGAACACAGTTCTTGACATCATATGCAACAACATATTCACCAACAGATAAGTTTTTTTTTTATTTCCAGTTCTTGACATCATATGCAACAACTGTGTGTTAAAACACTTAATTATTAAGTCAGCAGTTTATTAAGTTAGCAGGAAAATTTGATACACCGAAATCTAAAATGAAAACATGTCATTACTGACCAAATTACTATAATGGCTGAACAAAGAATAGACCAAACATCGCTTGTACAATGTATTCATAAAGTTCAAAAAAGACACAGTTTACTATAATGGAATCAGTGCAAAAGCCGAACTCGAATTCCATACTCACCTATTTATATTATTGTATATCCACCAACGGGTAGAAAATCAGTCTAAATCTTTTCATACGTGAATATAGTTCAATAGAAGTACCTTATGTATGAAGTACTAACAATTAACAGTTGAGAACACTTTGTACATTAGCAAGCATCTTCTTCTTGGAAAATAAGAATCCAAAACAAAACTACTTAGATTATTAAAAACATAATCATTTTCATCTTTTAAATATGCAAGAACGTTTATAAAATTATGGTACATCCACTATGTTCATTATCCCTTCCATGAGTCATGACCACTTGCTTTTAGAGTGAAAACATGAGTACAAAGACGCGGCATTGCTGCATGTCCAGGAGTAACACATACGTATATTTGAACATATACACAAAAAAGGTTCAAAATGGTTTACAGTCTCATGCACGCATGTGTGTGAGCGCACATACATCTGTGATAGTCTTACTGTGGAATCTTCAAACCATGCCATTTGTGGATAATCCAAATCCCTAACAATTTTAATGAGTATGCCCAGTATACCCTAAAGAACTCCAGGTGTCAAAACTCTGTCATAGTCAAATATTTGCCATCTTTGTAAATCACAAACTTTGTAAACATGGGCCATTCGTTTGGCAAATGATATATATTAAGGGATAAGGAGGAGAGTTATTGGATTGGAACAATTGCAATTTTTATTGATGCAAAACATGATACAAAGAGCACATATATATAGTGCTATGAGCCCAACGGCTAGTACGAAAATACACCAAATATGTATGAGCCTAACGGCTAGTATTAAATATACCAAGTATGCATGACACTACCAATTTTCACCGTATTAGGGGCATTGAGTTAGAGGCTAAACAATATCATGGCCTCTAATGACAGTCTATTAGAGGCTGAAATCGTATCAGCCTTTATTAAATATTAAAGGAGACAAAAATATCTGCCCCGATGTTATGGCTTAAGGCAGAAATGTAATTAGCCTCTACTGTGGTTTACTTGGTCAGAACAAACCGACATTAATGTGAAAAGTAAATCTCCGCGGTAAAAGGATTAAGGGCTAATCTAAAATTGGACGGCGATCACTCAAATGCAGGCGTAATTATACTGCCTCCAAAACAAAATCGCTACTTCTCAAAAATTACCTCCACTACCGACTAATTTATCTCCCATCTTCTAAAATTTCTGACCTCAACTCCTCTTCAGTCGCGCACCTCTCCTTGAATCGCGCACCTTCTCTTCAGCACTAAATAATCCCATCGCTCGATTTGTTCTAAGAGTATTCTTCGCTGCCATGGTCCATCGACTCGATTGAACAGCTATATTCTCTAGGTTTGCGATTTTCCTGTCATAAACTTTTTACTGTCTAGTTTGCTTAAACTCAATTCCTCGTTGTGTTAATGTTTTTGTTATGGATTTGCATCAATGGGTTGATTTTCGAAAATAATATTAATTTTGACTCATACTGTTCTTTTATTTTATGTCTAATTTTGTAGATGAAGATACTAAAAGTATGTCAACTACATGCGTGTAGCAGTACTTTGCAGTTGCTATTATAAAATTTGCAATTAAAATTGTTGTTAGTTAATTCTGTATCTTGTGCCAAAATTAGAGAATTAATGGCATTGAGAAGAGAACTTAAAGTGATGAAAACCTAGAGAATTTTAGAGACGAGACAATATCATAAAAAGTTGCAAGAAAAAACAGAAAGCTTGCTAGGGTATTTGTTTGCTGGAAAAATTAGCTTCTTACTCATTATGTTGTCAGTAAGTGAAACCTGAAAACAAAGAATTCACTGTATGGAAAGGCTACATATTGTTACCTGCATAATTTTTTTTTTTTTTTTTTTTTTAAACTCATCATTGACATTTCATCCGTAAGCATGCATGCCGAGCAAGCTTCATTGATTGACTTTAATTTCGTACGCTCATCCCAGTTAAAGAATGCAGCCAGACATAGCATACCTGCACTTTTTCTAATCTGTGGCATTTCATCATACGGAATTAAAGTCAATCAATTAAAGTATGCTCTGCCAGACAGAAATAAGATGAAATGTCAATCAATGGCTTCATTGATTGTTATTTTTCAGTTTCCTAGTTGCTCCAGTGGTAATTAATGTTGTCACTAAAATTATTTCATACCACTTTCAATTATGAATTTATTCGGGCTGTTTCTTTTTTTTACATGGTATACATAATTAAATTGACGAAAAGAAGTTAGACTACTATTCTTTGGTCCGCGTTTAATGATAATTAACACTAAATAGCAATGTTGTGAATGGTACCAGCCAAAGTAAAGTAATAGACTTTAGGAGACTGTGCATTTTTTATTGACCGAATGCTTCAATGGACAGTGGTTAGAAAAAGACCAACATTCAACTAGTGTCAGTACGCAAGGAATTGTTATTTATCTGTTAATCTTAAAAGGATGCATTTTTGAACTAGGTGCTGGTACTATCATTGTTAAATGACTCACTAGCTTCATACCTTTTGAATATAGTGAGGATGTTCTCTAAGGATGTTTCATGGACATGTAACACCTTCACTGAGGAAGAGTCATGTGCATTATACTTTTGTTGGTGCAAATACAAATATTTGTATGAATAAAGCTAAATAAATTTCAGAATTTGTGACTATCAAATAGATAAGAATGTTTTCTTTTTTTAGAGAGGTTTCTTAACCAAGCTTGGTACCATTCATCATGTCTTGGCGGTTTTTCTCCTATCGAAAGTGACAGCGCCGTAACTACCTCTTCAGTATTTTCTTTTTAGTTTGTCTGTTACTCATTTCCATATTACCCAACATAACTTAGATTGATTAGCTCATGGTTTTCAATATTATTTTAGCAAGTCTTTCGCCATGTTGTACACTACATTATTCACTGAACATTCTAGTAATTAAATTATTGGTAGACTGACTTATCAACTTTGAAGCTGAGAATTTGTATAAGCTCATAATTTTGCAAGTATCTTATAAAAAATACTCAGTTCTCCTTCAATATATTTTTTGCCTCTCTTTTCAGGTGCTTTGTTTCTCTGCAAGATCAACAACATTAGTGGATATCTTCCAGGCCAAAAGTGTTTTCTGGGTAACTATCAGTTCACATACAATATAGTTAATTTTTTTTAATATAATGCTTAAGATATGTCATATAAGAATCACATGTCAAAAGCATTGTACTTATATGTTAATAATCATCATTTTCATACTTTTTTAAACGCCAGAAAAACTTCTTTTTTGTTTTCATAGTCCCCTAAAACACAGATATTGTTAAAATGGAGGTCTATCCAATTTTGTGTGGACACTCATTAGACACATTGAGCTGAGAAGATAGATATAGATGAAGGCATATTTTTTCAAACTAATATTTTCTTTGGAAAAGAGAAACCTTAAAATTTATTATGTAAACAATATTGTTTTTATAAGCTGCAAATTCAACTATGTGTATTTGTGTATGAAGTTATATTGTTTGAAGTCCCGTATATTACTTGTATTATTTTTTATTTTACTAGACAGTTCATTAAAATTAACATTATATAATCATATTCATATAGAAAAGGTCAAATGCACTTCTCGATGTATGTATCTTTGTTACAAAATCTATAAACTTCATCTCCCTTGTATAGTTATGGATCCTGTGAATAACTGAATATAATAATTTTACGTAACCAAACAAATTTTCCTGATTTCTATTTTCCAGAATATAATAGGATCTTAACTATACCTAAAAAAGGGAGGAATGATAATGGATTGAGGAGTCAAAAATTGAGTTAAAGATAATTAGGAATTTATTGACTCTATCCCATATCAGTTGGTTAAGTTCTCTGATTATTTTATATCTATTGATGGCATGGCTTGGCTTGTGTTTGGCTTAAGCTTAAGATTAAAATTCATAGAGATTATAGGAAAGATTTTGTTCTTTCGGAAAAAAGCATATGAATAATGTGTATAAAAATTTGGGACAAGCCTACGCAAGTGCATACGTACGGTATAAATGAGAAAATCGTAACTAATGGTCTTTTTTATCATATATGTGTGGCTATTAATGAAATTTGACACGGCAAGAATTACTTTTAAAAAGTTCAATCATTAATCCTTTTGAAACGATGCACTTATTTTACTTAAAAAAGTGAAACCAGTTGTTGTAGGGACGCTTCGCTTAATTGTTGACGCTTAAAAGTTAGCATAAAAAAGTTGTTTGTAGGCCTTGCATATATGGTCTGAATGATAAAAAATGAATCATTTGTACCAAATTTGTGAACTTATGCCACAGGAAGGAGGATTATTTTTTATCAAGCATTTTATATGTCACCCATTTTCTAACAATTTGTCTGAACATCAGGATAATGCTTAACATATTTTTACTTGGTCTAGTAAATGTTATGAATGAATTACCATGCTATCTTATAATGGTTAGCCAATTAAAAATGATCATGCTTCACAAAATTATATATAAGCTTGAACAAAAATAGTAAAGGAATTGAAGCCAACCTTGCGAATTGATTAATATGAAATGTCGCTTAGTAATATATCAAGGCAAATTACTGAAAAAACTACATAGGAATACATAAACAATGATAACAAAATGAAAGAGAAGCTTAGCTCGAAATCTGTTCCATTGGTATCTGTATCAGTTTTAAAGAAAAGTGTCTTTATTTTCTGCTTATTTCAATAACAGAACGATTGACTTATGTTGTATGCAGAACACAAAAAATTAATTACATACTAATAATAAACACAATTTAAATGGAAGTATATTTGAGACATAATTATATTTTTATAAAGGAAAAGGTTTCAAATATAGTTAGACTTCAAACTTGAGTATATTTACAAGGGAAAGGGAGGAAAAGGGGAAGAAAAATCTATTAGTGGGCTGCTAGCCTTTTTTATTTGCATTTTGTACACTTAGTTTGATGGCACAAGTCAAACAAGATGTCAATATTGACTGATATATTATCATCGAAGCATGCTGAATTTGTTTGTTTATCTTAAATATTGCATTTAAGTCGACTCTAATATGTTTTCATTTTGAGATAAAAAGACCAATCATCCGTGTATTAGACAGACCCGTTCCTAATCGAGTCAAGTCCTTGTCATCTTTAACTACATGAATCAATGCTCTATTAACATTTTCAAGTTACATAGCTTCTTAAAGAAAGTACACTAACATATTGACAAGTATTTAACCAGTATTCGGTTGAGAAACCTAGCATTTACTATCATAGATTACAACTTATGGAAACGGTTGAAAGGTAAATTAAAACAGCATTTATTTTCACAATTTAAGAAATTACAAGCAAACGTATATTACACAAATATGATGTTAACTTAATATAGTAATGATTTTCAGTTTTATTTAGCGCTACAGCACCACTTGTTAGTTTCAAGTTAAACCGCTGAACGTTACTGCGGAAGTGTTTGCATTCTCCACATTTGCATTTTCTAGTTCTACTGTGATTGTTTGCTGCAGAGGTTGATTGTTAGTTATTTATTTTATTAATCCAATCATTTTAACCTATCTATGACCACGGCACGTAACATGCATTGAATTTATTTTTTATTGAGAGTAAAACTATATTCATTGAAATTGATTACCATACAAACAAATTATGTAGGGAAAAAAGCAAAGTAAGTCCCCTAAGTACAGAAAAAAGAATTACATGTGCCATAAATATAGACACCCGTTGACGTTAACTATAATAATTAGGTACCTTGTAGATAAACAGCCAAGCTCTAAAGACTGTAACATTAAATTGTTCTAAAAAGAGGGTAGGTAAGGCTGTTAAAACTAATAGAAAAATGTAGAAACTCCTTGCTGTAAAATATAGTCATACTAATAGTAAAAGTATACTAAAGTATAGTTAGACTTCATGCAGACCTGGGTCTAGAATTTGTTAAAGCTAGAAAGCATAATTTGACATTCAGAAACTGGGAAATGAATTGCAATTTCTTACTACTAATAATTACATGTTCAAATCTGATAAGAAAAGATTGTTTCCATTGCGTGATTGTAGTACTGGGCAACGTAGATCATAGTTGAATTTAAGAGCATAATTAACGCATGGTGAGTGTGCACCAACGATGTGCTTGGTTCTGTTAAGAATGGATCAAGCTTATACCAATTGTGCAGAAAAGAACAAATACTTAGAAATTAAAGAAGCAAGTCAAGGAATTGTCCTGATAATAAATGCAGAATTATCTATTGGCAGAATATTCAAGTCAAATTATATTATTAACTAAAGAAAAGAGAAAATAAAGTCTACTGCAGATGATAAAAGCAAAAAACATGAATGATAATTACACCATCGAAGTGGAATGAGATTCTCTAAGATGATGGGGTAATTTTAGACAGTCTTGATGGTTGAATAAGTTCAAAATTAAATAATCAAAAGTTTTAAAATGTTTAGTCATCATAAAAAGTATTTGGCACTTGCTGCTGCCTTCTAGAAAAATGAAATCAGTGATGGTTTTGAATTTTTGAATGCGTCTCTTTGCATGGTTCCTCTGTTGAAAAACAAGATTTAAATGCATTTTTTGGCATCACTGGAGAATTTAATGTTGTTTAATGGTGAATAGATTCACTACCAATTTTGTTTCAATTAGGGGCACGCAGTTACGACCAAATTAAAGAAACAACCCTCATTAATTAACAATCAAGGGCCAAATTAGCGATAGCCGGCATTTACGTTAAATCAGGCATATTAGACCGGCTCAAAAAGAAGTGATAGCTCATTTTAGGCCATAAAATTTGCGTCCATTATTCCCTTATTAATCTCACGCCTTTCCTCCCTGAACGAAAACCCCTCAAATTAATCTACATCGATAAACTGTCGTGAATCCTTCAACTCCTTCTATCAGCTGGATTTCAACCAAAATCTGTGGTTTTTTTTAATCCATTTGCATAAGTTTTTTTACTTCATTCGCATAAATTTTTACTTTCTGGTTTGATTTTTTGCATTTGTGTCGTGAATTGTCTTTGAGGATTTTTCAAAACATTTTGGATCCGTGTATTCGTTTTAATTCATAGCATCATTGACGATAGAAACAGAAACAACGCAATTGAATAGATGGTATTTGATAAAACTAATTGCTGCAAAAGTCAAGTCTAAGATTGAAAAAGAGACCATTGATTTCCTGCTTTTGTTCTTGAATGGGTTTTGTAAGTTCTTTTGAATTTTTTTGCAATCTCCTTCACTCCTAGTCCAACTTCAGAAGTTCCAGGTTTCTAGCAAAGAGATATCAACTTTAATGTTCAATTCTGAAAATAAGGAAGCTCTTGGATATATTTTTCAAATGCCGGGAGCCTAACTTTTTCCTTTAGTTTCTAGGTGTTCAGGCCATTTCATGTCTTGAGTCTTCTCTCCACTTTTGAAGAAGGCAACAACATATTCTGTTGTAGTTGTGCTAAGCTGAATTGTACCATCCCAAAGTCTCTCTGCTAACAACAGAGATGGCTTTCTAGCAGGTTCTATGGGCTTGTCAGGAAGAACATTCTCATTACTAATTGCGTTTCCTTCTACTGATTTTTTTTAATCATACTGTCTGTATTTGACTCTTCAGACTATTTCAGTTGTTTCGTTTCTTCTCTATTGTAAACCTTGTTTGTGTGCGCTACCATTTGAGATATAGGTTGAACGGTCTGTTCTATATGGTTTATTTTACCACACAAAATTTGATTATGATTTGAGCTTCCACAATTTTTTCCGAGTATTACCATTATAATGAGAAAAATATTTTATAACGGTCTATTCTCTATTGTTTCAGTTGTTTCGTTTCTTAGCAGTGGTGTCCATAATTAAGCAAAATATCTTATAACACCATATGTCTTTGTAGTAAAAAGAATATTTTGAAATTTAGAGGTTCAGTATCCTGAAAGTTAAACTGCTAACAATAACTCTAATAAAAACTAGACAACCATGGATGGGCAAGTGTTCAAGAAAATTACTAAATGCGCATTTGGGTATTTTGTGCTTGTATGTCCAATAAGCGCAATCACTGGAAAATGCATATAAAAGAACAACCAAAAATAACTTACTGAGTTAGAAAATAAGCCACCACGCAACTATATGTGACTTGTTTTCTTAGCAGTATATGAAACTTGCTATTTTAGTTTCTTTTTTTTTCATATGCTTGCATTCTTCTTTATGAACAAAGGACGATAATCTAATTGTTTTCAAATCTAGTTCGTGGACATAAAAGATCGTCCCCGTCAGCTGTTGGGAAGCACCACTGGATATTATTCCTTTGCTAGCTTAAATTTGTTTGTTCATTAAATGTAATTATGCTAGTTACGTGCTGTTCGGTTTGGATATGCGTAGATGATATAATTTATTTTGTATTGTTATATTTGCAGACCTGAGGAGCTTATGTTCAAAGAATTTCGATATTGATTGATAGTGACAATTGAAGATACTAAAAGTTTGTATTTTTTTTACACCTATTCTTTAATTTATAGCGTTGCTATTTATGAATATATAAAAATGCCGTACAGTTTATCCATCTTAATGCACATGTGATATTGTTGTGTATCTCATGTTGCCAGTGCATTCCATCTCTTGTATCATAAGTATTTAAACATTGACATGAAAATGAATTTTTAAGTAATATCATTCGATAATGCGAAAAAATGTCAAATGAACACTGTGCACACAACATAATATGAAATTTGTTGGATTGTTACAATAAAAATATTAAACATCTTTTTGCTTGTTAACGTGTTGTTGCTATAGTTGCCAAAAGTTGTACTTTATCTGAAATTTGCATTAGGTTTCTATCAGGTACAAATTTAGTAAAAATAATAAAAATAATAATTGTTAGGCACATCGCTTCTTTGTATTGAAACATCTCGGTGATATTGATGTTATGCGTACATGTTTGTAGTCGACATTTTACTTTAGCTTTTGTTTTTAGCAAATGTTAATTTATATTCCTTTTTAATGATTTGAAGATATGTATAGATAAAAATTAATGAAAATTATGATGAAATGAAATTAATTTGTTGAATGATAACTAATTTCGATCAAAGTAGGTACTCTGTCATATTCACGCAACCACCGCATATTTAGGATATCAAAGATGCTATAACTGCAAAGTGAAATCATTTGAAATTATAAATTGCATGTTTATTAATTGGAACAAAAAAAGATTTGGTTATGAATTGAATTATAGGAAAAAAAAAATATGTTTTCTCTATATATGATTAAAAGTCATAAATTCGTAAAATTTTATTGAATGCTTTTTTTAAATATATTATTGTGGCATTTTATACTATACAATGGACAAAAGTTGGGTAAATTTGGATCGGAACTCATATGAATATAAAAAAAAAATGGAACTATTTTTGGATGAGGCTTTTTCCAAATCTGCTCGCAATAATAAGATCATATGTCCTTGTAAGAAATGTTGCAACCGTTATTTCAATGATAGAGTTACTGTTGGAGGTCATCTTCTTTGGTACGGAATGGATCCCTTATATATGGCAGCTCGTTGGACACATCATGGTGAAACTTATCTTGACGAGTCAAATGTGGAAGGTGAAACTAATGTTGATTTGGTTAATAATACACCAATTGATAGCGATATGTATGATTTTCTTAGTGAAACATTTGTGCAATCTACACAAAGTGTTGGTTCATCTTCAATGCATCATTCTACTTTCGAAGATCAAACGCCAGAGGCAGAACGCTTCTACAAGTTATTAGATGAAGCAAATAAGCCGTTGTACCCTGGTAGTAAGTATAAAAAATTGGATGCAGTTGTAAAATTGTACCAGATCAAGTGTTTGGGGAATGTTAGCAACTCAACGTTTTCTTTGTTTTTAGAATTATTCAAAGATATGTTACCTGAAGATAATTGTTTGCCGAAATCAAATGCCCAAGCGAAAAAAATTATTGATGAATTGGGTCTGACATATGAAAAAATTGATGCTTGTGTAAATGATTGCATGTTGTACTGGAAAGAAACATCAAATTTGGACTCTTGCTCTCGTTGTGGGGTTTCAAGATACAAAAATATTGAAGATAAAAGTGATGGGAAGAAAGTACCAGCAAAGGTTCTTCGTTATTTTCCTTTAACTCCTAGACTGAAAAGGCTATATCTTTCACATCATACTGCGGAACATATGAGATGGCATTCAACTAGTAGTTCGACGGATGGTTTCATGAGACATCCAGCAGATTCTCCAGCTTGGAAGCATCTAGATCTTATGTACCCAGATTTTGCTTTTGAAATTCGCAATGTTCGGCTAGGACTTGCAAGTGATGGGTTCAATCCATTTGCTCACATGAATAGTAAGCATAGCACTTGGCCAGTTATTATATCTATTTATAATTTACCTCCATGGTTGTGTATGAAACAACCTTATCTTTTTATGTCATTGCTAATTCCTGGACCTCATGAACCTGGTAAGGACATTGATGTATATATGCAACCATTAGTAGATGAATTAAAACAGTTAGGAAGTTGGTACTAGCACATATGATGTTTTCACTAAACAAACATTCAATATGAGAGCTGCTGTTTTATGGACTATAAATGATTTCCCTGCATATGCTAATTTATCAGGATGGAGTACATCAGGAAAGCTTGCATGTCCACATTGTAACTACCATACATGTTCAGTGCGCTTACCAAATAGTAAAAAACAAGCGTATTTAGGAAGTCGAAAATTTTTACCTATAACACATAGATTTCGATTTGATGTACGTTCATTTAATGGGAAGCGTGAGGATGATGTTGCACCTAAACCGTTAACCGGGATTGAGTGTTTGATACAATTATCCAATTTAAAATTTACATTTGGTAAAGCACCAATAGTTGAGCCGACTACTGGAAAAAGACGATGAAATATCAATTCCACTAGAGAACCAAGAGTTATTGGACCATGGAAGAAAAAAAGCATATTCTTTACTTTACCTTATTGGCAAAATCTTCTGATACGACATAACATAGATGTGATGCATTTAGAGAAAAATGTAAGTGAAAATATTTTGGGAACGGTAATTGGTACATCAAAGAAAGGTAAGGATGGAATTCAAGCTCGAGCTGATTTAGAAATTTTAAATATAAGAAAATCTCTTCAGCCTATTCGTGAAGGAAATAGGACGTATATACCTCCAGCGATATTTTTCACAACTAGTGAGGAAAAGATACTATTTTGCAAAGTCTTCTCTGATATACGCGTCCCTGATGGATATTCTGCTAACATTGCAAGATGTGTAGATATGAAAGAGAAGAAATTAACAGGGTTGAAAAGTCATGACCATCACGTAATCATGCAACATTTACTTCCACTTGCAATACGACGAGTTCTACCTAGGCCACTCATTCTTGTTTTGCTCGAGTTATCTGCAATATTTAGACTACTGTGTAGTAAAAAGCAACATGCTTCATCGATGAGTCATCTTAAATATAGGATAACATTAGCCTTATGCATGATGGAAAAGATGTTCCCCCCTTCCTTCTTTACCATATCCGTTCACTTAATTATTCATTTAGCTGATGAAGCTGCACTAGCTGGACCAGTGCACTATCGTTGGATGTACCCTATTGAAAGGTAATACGTCAAAGCGTAATTCCTTTGTTAAATCAATACATCGTTGAATTATATCTGTACAAAGACTTAAAGATATTTGCAAGCGTTGAAAATTATCTTTTGGAAGAATTATATCTTATTCTTTTTCATAGGTATTTGCAATCATTAAAAAGATATGTTCGCAACAAGAGCAATCCAGAAGGAAGCATTGCTGTAGGATATCTTGCAGAAGAGTGTGTGTCATTTTGTTCGATGTATTTGACATGTGTTGAAACACGCCACACTCGACATGGGAGAAATGCCGATATATCATTGCCTCGCAATGTCGAAGGAGGTCTATCAATTTTTGCGAACTCCGGTCATCATTTAGGAAAACGTACAGAGATTAATCTAGAAAAAAGTATTTGGGAGCAATGTCACACTTGTATCTTATTCAACTGCAGTGAAGTGGCTTTCTTTCTAGAGTAAGATTAAATTTAGTAACGTCAAATACATACTTTAACATACAATAATTACTGCTACCTATTATTTATTGTCTAACTTATGGTTTGACAGCAAGAGATTGAGGGAGTTGCGTAAAGTTCATCAGCGTAAAACCATTCGAGAATTAGAGAGTTTGAGAAATAAAGAATTTTCTACTTGGTTTCGACATCATGTAAGTATCTTTCTCAAATTACACGTGGCACTTCTAAACTATTAATAATAATATATTCATACCTTTATAGGTAAACAATCTTAGTGTTGCGGAAAATTCTTCAATATCAAAAGATTTACTTCGACTAGCAAATGGCCCAAGCATGACAGTTACGGACTATAAGAAATATGTTATAAATGGTTATAGGTTTCGAACTAAATCAGTGGATGATAGATATAAAAATCAAAATTGTGGCGTCTTTGTGAATGCTGAAACATCAAGTTATTCGAGCGTAAGAGATTGTAGTCCAATTACCGGTAATGTTGATTATTATGGGGTTTTGAAGAATATTTATGAGCTTGATTATAGGTTTCCTGGTGAAAGCGACGAACAAGCTTGCAAAGTTGTTTTATTTGAGTGTGACTGGGTAAATAATTCAGGAAAAAAGAAAGATATATACGGATTTAACTTAGTGAACTTCAATCGTGTGGCTCAAAATAAAGATAGGTTTATTTTGGCATCACAAGCCATTCAAGTGTTTTATGTTGTTGATCCGAAAGAGCCAGATTGGAGTGTTGCAATCAAAACAAAACCTAGAGATTTCTATGATTTAATGGAAGAAAATGATGCAATCGACATAGATGACTACTATGCTACATCAAATCTCGATGATCCTAAATTGGATGATGAAGAATTACAAATAAGGACAGACGTTCGTGGTGTTTATGTTAATAAAGTTTTACCAATGTCCGTGGTTGATGCTTCCACACTTGAAGAGGATGTCTCTACCGAAGAAGAAAATGAAAGCGAGTGCGATGATGAGATATAGTAAAAAATAATTATGTTCAAATTTACGATACGCTTTCTTATTTTAGTTTTGTCAAGAATTGTTTTCTTTTCTCTTCTATTTATGGTTTTTTTTTTTTGGTTTGTTTACATACGCATTGAGTATTATTTGTTTTTCTTCATGAATTTATTGTACTTCCTTTGGAGAATGCTTAATTTATATAATTTAATGGTACATGATATTCATTGCACCAAAAATAATATTGATCATTAGATGAATACATTTGGATATTCCAATTCTGATGGTGGCACAGAAGAAAATGCTGGATCTCAAAAAGATGGTATGTTCTCACAATTTACATGCGTATATTTATTAATTATTGTCAATAACATGGTTTATACTATCTTCTACCTAATAGGGTTAACAAAAAGGAAAGGACGTGGTTACAACAAACCTAAATGGGGGAAAGCAGGCAAGCAAAGCATTGAGTTTACAGAGGATGGGTTATGTGTTGATCCGGAAGATGCTAAGTTGGCAAGTTACTTGGGTAGCTTGGCAAGAAATTACAATCTTCTTCCACTTACTACAATAGATTGGAGACAGTACTCTGATGCACATATGGACAAAGTGTGGAAAGCAATATCGGTAAGTTTGAACTTTACTTCAACAATCTCTTTTATTGTGCAACACCCCTTACCATATTATAATTGTCATAAGAGATATATGTGTGAAAGATTGAATGTTGAATTATGTTTTAGTGAAAATAACAACCCAAGTGCCTTATATTATGAAAGGAGATCAAAATACATTTGAATGTGTGGTAAAATGTGCCAAAACGAATTTATCGGGACTTTGGTATAAGAAGATTATAATAGTTCTTCACTATCTTTTTTGGCTTTTACAACATCTTGTATTCTAACAATAAAAATCATTATTTTCTATTTTATTATTATCATTAGTTTATCATTATCATTTATCCTTAGTGATGTTTTCTCATTCATAACTCTAGTAAGGTGAGCGAGGGATAATAAAAAAGCAATAATGAGTTGACTTATAAAATCATAATGTGGTTTGTGCGTGGATGATACAAATGAACACCTTATTGATCACAAAAATTATATGACTTGGGTATGCATATCGTTTTGAGATGAACCATAAGTTATTTTCATATATATTTTTATTTTTTAGTGCAAGAATATGTCTCATGTTTTAGCATGAAATTATACAATTAGTAAATGTGACATAATTTATGTATCTTTTAAGGATACCATTGATTGGCGTTCTGATGATATTCCTCACATCCCAAAAATTCGACATTCGCTATTGAAGAGACTATCCCACAAAGTACGAAACAATCGATCCTACTTAAAAGCTAAATACTACAATCCACATATTGGCTCACCTTCGCGTTTCACATGTGGAGATGATCGTGTGGATAGTGAGCAGTGGAAGGAAATGGTAAATTACTGGGATAACGATGCTAAAAATAAAGTAAGAAATATATATCTCTTGTTATTTCATATGCATGGAAAGAGATACAATTATTAATGATGCCAGTGAATTTTAGGTGCGGGTTGAAAGAAACACAGAGAATCGTAAGAAGTTAAAAATGAGTCACACGGGTGGATCGATGAGCTTCGTGAGACACTATGCTAAATATGTAAGTAATCATGTTTCTACATTCATTCTATCATTTTATTACGAGAATCGTATAATTTTTGTATGCACAAGGGGTTCACTAATTTTTATTTTTTCAATTCATCATGAAATGTCTTTCGCTGAAAATTGTGTTCTTTATGTTGAAACAGGAAAAAGAGCATGGCCATAAACTTGATCCAATTGAGGCATATGAATTAGTTCATAAAAGAAAGGATGAGCAAAGAAGTTGGGTTGATGATGCTTCAGAGCAAATGGGAGTAAGTTTGATATATTTAAGCCAAACTTTGTTGATTTTTAGTACTCTTTTTTATATATATATTTTGTTGTGTGTACATCATTTTCGTATTCTGACTAGATCAAAAGATGAACCAGTACAGAAAACTTGTTAATTACCCTTGAAAAACAAATGTTTTATTTATTATTTAATCACCTACAATGCTATTGCTATTGCTGTGCTTTTTGTACTATATTTTGTAAAATCTACTAACTAGGTTTAAGCCATATATTTTGGGTTAGGTAAGTAATAGAAAATTAATTTATGATATACTTCTGTTGTTAACAAGTCCCCTTTTGTTTTTTTCCTTGATGTCTAAGTTTTTCTACAATTATTTAATAAATCAGGTACATGTGAATATAGACTTTGAAGTCACTTGATTTAGTCTGATAGCACTTATCAGTTTAATACTGTAGTAATTATCCATTAATTGTATTGTTTTGACTAAAGACTTGTAGCTTTGTATTATATTCTAATTACGGCGACATTAACTTTATGTATGGAGAGAGAAATCATAGTTTAGAGTATTACTTCAGTTCATGTGTTTTAAACATACCTAGAAATTGAACATAACACAATGCAGTGTTCTATGATCGTACACAATGTAGGTAGTAGTTCAGATGCCTTTACGGTGAATCATATATAGTTGATATGGTTATTATTTTGTTATATGTTGCTTACATATGGAATATCAACCTTAAATATTCATAAACTTAGAATATGCAGAGGTATTTGAAAACATTTATCCACAACCATTTATTACTGACATATTTAGTAATATTTTTCATTCACATTATACCACCCATCAGAGATGATTGAAACCCCATCCGTGTAACAAGTATCCTTAGCAATAATTCAATTTTTCTTTTAAATATTAGTCTTTGCTTCATCTAATAATGAAGCTGTGGCCTTTTCAAATTATGGGGCTATGTAACCTTTGAGTATCATGTTAATATCTCTCACCATTTGGCATAGCTGGGAATTTCCTTGTATACTGAAAGATATTTCATTAAGACTTAGTACCTGCTCAAATGCTCAAATCAACCAAGTGTCCATCATTGGCTGCAGTCTTTGATTGCTATGTAGGTGATCTAATTTGAAATTCTTCAAGGTAGAAGAAATAACATCATTTTCTAATGTTTCAATTTTTTACATACTATTTCAAGCTATGAATTATTTATCAATAGAGTAGTAATTCTTTCAATTTCAGATTTCCTTCTTGGTGCAGTACCAAAAAAGTTAGTGTTATCAAATATTTATCACTCCCACCATTTAGCGCCACTAGGAT
This sequence comes from Allium sativum, assembly GCA_030737875.1. NCBI lineage: Eukaryota > Viridiplantae > Streptophyta > Magnoliopsida > Asparagales > Amaryllidaceae > Allium > Allium sativum. The sequence goes on along the minus strand of CM060912.1, from coordinate 122,958,491 downwards.
TCTTCCTACCTTCTTAACATCTCAACTATATTTCATCTAGCAAACTTTTTTCCGCTGTTAGTTCACAAACTATTATCCATGACAGCAAACCTAATATTAACTGTTATGTGATTGATTTTTTTTGTAGGCACTTATATCAGAAAAGCTAAATGAACTAGTTGATGTTAATGGGGTTGAAACACCAGAAGTAAGGCTGCAAGCATACGTGGCAGCAAGAGGATTTGAGACTGGAGGTAGAGTTCGCGGTTATGGAGAAGCCGTGACACCAGATATGGTTCCTTGGGTTCAAGAAACTCAACCGACACCAGCGGTTCGTAGAACGCGTAGAGGTCGCGCTTATGCTTTACTACAGTCCGAATGTTTGAGTCTAAAAGAAATGTACGAGAAACAACAAAGTATTAATGAGAAGCAAGGAAAGGAAATCGAAGAGCTACGACGTATGATTCAATCTTCTCAAAATTTATCATCAATTCCTCCATCTCCACCTGAACAACCGTCATCTACACAGGAAGAGCCTCTAAACACAAATCACCAACCACTGACCCAAAATCAACCACCCAATCAACAACAGACTTCCACCCAACAGCCAGTAGTCCATCAGAATTTATCTTATCCACCATTTGGACCTCTCTATTATCCGCATCCATATCATCCGTCATTATACCCTCAAGTGCCTCATCCAACAGGAGACTTTACCTCAACCCTTAATGATATGGATTTTTTACAGCTTATGGTTCGAGGCTCCAATTCAGATAAGTAATTGGTCAACAAGGTTCACTGTATGTATCTTTATGAACTTTGTTCCTAGTTTGTGAATTTGTTGTATCTAGTCTAGGGGGTACAGTTCTTTGTTTCTATGCTTTTGTTTAAATTGTATTACATTTCGTTTACTTGACAATATTTCTTTTCAGTTCCATATAAAAATTCTCTTTTTAGTTTCTGCCATTCTTGAATTTAATTTTGCAGTGGTTGAAAATTTGCTGCACTGAAAATTCTGTTTAAACTGCAAGGTTCACTGTATGTATCTTTTACAGTCCTTAAACTGCAAGGTTCAATGTATTTTACAGTATTGTAAATTTTCAATACAGTATTGATTGGGTGTTGGTTGAAAAGAGAATTTACAGTCCTTAAAAGATACATACAGTGAACTGTTATCATGCTATATACAAATTCTGCATGCTATTATCATATTATATTACATAAAAAACGTGCTGTTTAATGTGATGTTTGTTGTAAGTATAGTGCAGGTTGTGTCATATTACAATTGGAAATAATGCTGCAGGTTGTGAGCTTTACACTATTATAATATGTTTCATGATGCTTGCGTTTGCATAATGTTATATATGTGCAATACTATTGGATAGAAGACATTAAAGTACACTTTTGCAGACACTTTTATTTGTCTCTATTATAAAATATTGTGAAACACAGTGCAGGCGGTAATTTGTGTCCCCCATTATAAAACGTTGTGAAGCAGACTGCCGGCGGTATTCTCTGTCTCCAGTACAACTATTTAAGGCAAAATTTTATGCCTGCATCAATGCTTACAGGTAAGCAGACCTGCATGTTAGAGGCGTATTAAAAACGCAAAACGCCTCTGTATATTATTCGAGGCTGCTTTTTTTGGGACTCTTCTCAATTCGCCTCTCATAGTTTTTGGGTCATATTAATAATATGTTTTGCCTCTATTGGCAATATTAAAGGCTATGAGGAAACGCCTTTAATATTTCTGTTGTTGGTAGTGTGAGCCTAACGGCTAGTAGATAATGACAAAGCATGCTAAATATGATAAAAATGTGTTCACACCCTAACGGCTCTATTGTCTTCGTTATGCCCCCTCAGTTCAAACTAGGGTTTTCTTGCTCATTCTGGCTTCCGCCTGCACTGATAACGCGAAGTTCCTCTCTCATTCTGATGAAATTTTTGGTCGAAAGAGCCTTTGTGAAAGCATCTGCTCTCTGATAGTATGCGGGCACATGACATATTGCAAGTCTTCCTGATTGCGTTCTTTCTCTCACAAAGTGGAGATCAATTTCAAGATGTTTCGTCCTTTAATGTTGAATAGGGTTTAGAGATAAAGATACTGTGCTCTTATTATCGCACCATATGACCGGCTTTCGTCTTGGAGTGAAACCAAGCTCCTCCATCAGTGATTCTATCCACATGATTTCGGCTGTAGCGCTTGCCAGTGCACGGTACTCAGCCTCTGTGTTAGATCTTGATATGGTCTGTTGTTTTTTCATACACCAGGAAATGATATTGGAATCGAGGTAAACGCAGTATCCTGAGACAGACTTTCGATCGTCAATATCGTTGGCCCAATCGGCATCGCTAAAGCACTGTAAGTTAAGTTCCTTTTCTGAATTTAGGCGTATGCCGTAATATTTTGTGCCTTGTAAGTATCGTAACACTCTCTTTAATGTCATCCAATGTTCTGATAAAGGGTTCTGCATGTATTGACTGAGTTTATTGACGCTGTAGCATATGTCTCGTCGAGTAATAGTTGCGTATTGTAACGCTCCTATTATGCTTCTATATTGTTTGGCATTGTCGATAGCTTCTCCTTTATGCTTAGATAGTCTTAGGTTACTAATCATAGGCGTAGGTAATGGGTTTGCCTTGTGCATATTTGCCCTTTGTAGTATTTCAGTGATATAATTTTGTTAGGATAATACTAATTCACCATTGTTTTTCCTAATCACTTGTATTCCAAGAAAAAAATTTAGTTCCCCCAAGTCTTTAATGGCGAAATTTTGAACCCGCTTGTGTACGATTCTATTTATTTCTTCGCTGTTGTCTCCTGTTATTAGCATGTCGTCAACGTATACTAGAATGAACACAGTTCCATGTATGTCCTTCTTCATATATAGAGAATTGTCCGATTTAACTTGTGAGAAACCCATGTTAGACAAAGTTGACTTTAGCTTTTCATACCAAGCTCTCGAAGCTTGTTTTAAGCCATATATTGCTTTGTGTAGTTTGCATACTTTATCACCAGTATCATATCCTTCAGGCTGTCGCATGTATACCTCTTCAGTCAATTCCCCATTCAAAAAAGCATTGTTGACGTCCAGTTGCCTCACATTCCAACCTTTGTTTAGAGCAATGGTCAGTATAATTCTGATGGTTGTGGGTTTTATGACTGGCGAAAAAGTTTCATTGAAATCAAAACCAAATTGTTGCGCGTAACCTTTTGCAATCAATCTGGCCTTGTATTTGTCAATAGATCCATCTTCTTTTCTTTTAATTTTGTATGTCCACCTACAACCAATCCCATTTTTGTGTTTTGGTTTAGTCACTAAGCTCTAAGTGTTGTTTTTTATGAGAGCTTTATATTCAGTGTTCATTGTCTCCTTCCATTTATTTGATCTTATAGCCTGAGTGAAATTCAATGGTTCGATCTCACTGACAGAAATATTATATACTTTGGGTGACCTGGTGATCATGTGATGTCCAGTTGATTGTGGTAGTGTTTGCTGCTGTGTATCATTGTTGCTGGTAGTGTCAACATGGTTGTTTTTTTCTATATCTTCACTATACTGCATCTTTTGATGTATGTTTGTATCTTCTGAGTCATTGTGTGTCTCATTGGTTTGCTCATTTGTTCGATCCACAGTTTCTTCCTGGGTGTTTAAATTGCTCGTGCGTTGTTGCTCTTCATTTCTATCAATTGAAGGTGGTTCAGTAATGAATGGCTCGAACCGTATGTTATTGTTTATGCTTTGTTCCCCATTCTTTTTGCCGATTTGCTTTTCTGCATAAGGAAACTTGTTTTCATCAAATATCACATGTGTAGAAACATATATTTTTTCATTTTTGTCCATGACTTATAACCTTTTTGGTTTTGTGCATACCCAATGAATGTGCAAGGGCTTGATCTCATACTTAGTTTATGATTGTTATAGTCTCTCAAACATGAAAAACATAGACACCCATAGGCTTTCAGAAAACCATATTCTGGTCTAACACTGTATATCATTTCATGAGGGCTTTTATTTTTTAAGACTTTGGTTGGCAACTTGTTAATGAGGAATACAGATGTGTAGAAAGCTTCATTCCAATATTTCATGGGTAATGAGCTTTGTGATAACAAAGTTAGACCAGTCTCTACTATGTTTCGATGTTTTCTTTCGACTAAACCATTTTGTTCGGACGTATGCGGGCAAGTTAATCTATGTTTGATCTCTCTTTTGAGAAAGTAATTAGTTAGAGGTTTAAACTCAGCTCCCCCATCTGTCTGAACAACCTTAACAGTACTGTTCATTTGTTTTTCGACATGAGTTATAAATTGCATAACTGTATTGCAAACTTATGATTTAGTTTTCAGCATGTATATCCAAGTATATCTAGAATAAGCATCCACAAAAGAAAGATAATACATGTGTCCCTGATATGAATTTAGTGGCACGGGTCCCCACAAGTCAGCGGCTATAAGTTTCAGTGGCTCATTATAGCTGGTTTCAGAATCACTAAAAGGGAGCTTGTGGCTCTTGCCGAGTTGGCAGTGCGTGCATGTGTGTTTGATAGGTACATTTTTATAATGAATGTTATTACTACGCAGAACAGTCTTAACAGTTTCTAGATTAGGATGTCCTAATTTTACATGCCAAGAATTAATCACGTTACATTCACTGCTATTATTGTCATAATCAACGTTATTGCAACTATTCCTAATACAATCATTGTCACTACTAGCATCTACATTATTATACCAGAATTCTCCACTTGAGTTTGCAGTCTTGAATTTGTATAAACCATTGTATAGGTTACCTCGAAGTAATATTTCATGATTTAGGGAATCTTTAACTAAACAAAACTTAGGATGAAATTCAAAGTAAACATTATTGTCGTTGGAAAATTTTGATACACTTAACAAATTTTATTAATCGTAGATACCCTAAGAAGATTGTTTAATTTGAGTTGTCTTTTCCCAAAGATAGTCCCTTTGCCTGTGTGTGTGATACTAGCAGTACTACCATTACCCATATGCAAATTTCTCATACCTGAGTAATTTCTGCTCCCAATGTTTAAATTTTGAAGATTGTTAGTTATGTGGTGAGTCGCTCCTGAGTCAGGGTACCATTCTTCGAAGCCATTGTCTTCATTTTTACTTCATCATTATCTGCAGCATTATGTCTTCGGTTTGCGTTATTATTATTTTGAGTTGAATTCCCTGTTGTTGCCATATTTGCTTGTGCTCTTCTTTGTGAAGAGTAATTTTGGCTTGCCTGTTGTCTACCTGTGTCTGAATTATACCTGAAGTAACATTTGTTCGTCATGTGACCAAACTTTTGGCATATTTGACATTTCACACGATAGTTGTTGTTATCTCCTTGTATCTGCTTATCTCTGACTGTGGTATAATTGGCAGAGAACTTATTTTGTTCTGTTTTTCTTTGGTCGATTCTGCCTTCATGAGCAAGGAGTGCTGATCGAACGAACTGTAAATCAGGTAAGGTTTGTTGTGTGGCTAGCACAGTTACTAGAGATTCGTATTCTTCATCTAGTCCACCAATAATAAATAGGATTTGCTCATTGTCGCTGATCTTATGGCCAACAACATTTAGTTTGTCACACAGATTTTTAATTTTTCCTAAGTATTCTTTCATGCTTGCCTCCTTTTTTCTAGAATTTTGTAATTCCCTTCTATATTGCATGATTCTAGCAGCTGATTGTGAACTGAAAATTTGTTCAACTGTTTTCCATATTTCATAAGACGTGCTACATCCAACTATTTGTGATAATAAATTCGAACTTACTGACGATAGGAGCCATGAGGAGAGGAGGCTGTCTTGCTGTTGAAACTTTGTGTAGTCTGTGTTAGGCACAATTTCTCCTTCCGAATTGGTTATCGTCACTGGTGGGACTGTTATTGTCCCATTAATGTACTGCAGTAAATCATACCCTCTTAAAGCGATCTCTACTTGATATTTCCATAGAATGTAATTGTCTTCGTCTAGAGATGTGGTGATAATTTGGCTTTTTGGTTTAATCAGGTCGTGATGGTTAGGTGGAGCGTTGTACCCCATACTTCCTGAAACAGCGGAGGTTACTTCATTATTGTTTGCCATAAAACAAAAACAACTTTCTGCTTGATGATTAAGCCTTTCAGCAATTTGGCTCTGATACCATATTAAGGGATGAGGAGGAGAGTTATTGGAGAGGAACAATTGCAATTTTTATTGATGCAAAACATGATACAAAGAGCACATATATATAGTACTATGAGCCCAACGGCTAGTACGAAAATACACCAAATATGTATGAGCCTAACGGCTAGTATTAAATATACCAAGTATGCATGAGCCTAACGGCTAGTAGATAATCACAAAGCATGCTAAATATGATAAAAACATGTTCACACTCTAATGGCTCTATTGTCTTCGTTAATATAAAAACTGAACGTCACTAAAATTGCAACAAAACTGGAAAAGTAATCCATTACGTTATCATATAAGAATTTGAACTCAAATAAAATATAAGCCAGTTAAATAACTAACTGAATGATTCTTGATTAACTTTATGATAGTCAAGCTTTATTAGGAGGCTTCTACGTGCACTGGCAGAAGAAGATTCACTTTGCTACAATTTAACAGTCTACTAATTTTATAAAATAACAAATAGATAAAAGTTTCAACCAATCACAAATATGTGTGTACAATACTTGCTTTATATGCAACTCAAATTAGAAATCCTCAACTTATTACTTTGAAATGTTACTTTTACCTTTGATAATGGTCCCTTGATGTTGATAAGGTGTGATTAAAGTATGATCATTTCAAGAGGTTTGAGGAATTCTTGTTAGAAAGTAGTAATATCCTAAAATAAGGACATATATAAGTATGAAATTAAATAATACTAAAAGGCAAGTTATTGGTTCTTATAATTTTTTCATAGGTCATATTGTGGTAACGAACTTGATTGTATCCAATTAGGATAGTAAAAGCATACAAGGCAAATACATATAAATATATGAAAGATAACACAGTTCAACCAAAGCAACTTCACCATAGTTTCTAGAAAACATCAAAATTCAAAATAATATTAAAGAAACAGAAGTCCTCTTTATAGGAAAACAAATTCAACATTGTCGAGTACCAACACCATAGAAGTTTATCACTATTTATAATAATACGAAACATGAATTTTTTTTATCAAAGTGGATAACTAAACAGTGAGCTCGAAAACATACCTTATGAGAGAACTTAGAAGGATCGTGCAGAAGCCAAAATAAAATCGTTGGTGAATTGTCCATGAGCAGCATTTGTAGATTGATTATTACGAAAGATAACCTACGAATCAAATACTATTTTTCTAACAAAGAGCAAACTAAAACACAATCTCTTATCCAAAGTTAAAAAAATTAATTATCTATATGAGGAAGTAAACGAAATATTAAACATAATTAAGCATAAAAAGTGAAACAAAATCAAATATAAAAATATATATATGGTTTTCCAAATGCCTTAGCATTTAAAGTTGAATTTTTCTACACTTGAAATTGATTATGTTCCCAAGATAACAAATACAACCATTAAATATAGGAAACCAATAAAACATGTTAAAATTTCAGATATATTAAGTGGATTGTAAAGGAAATAAATTTAGTTACTCAAATCAAGAAACCAACAAAATAGAAAAATATAATTGTGCATAAAAAGTGAAACTAAAATTAACTAAGTCTTCAAATGTTAAATTTAATAAGTCAAATGCTATGAGAACTTAGATGAATTCTGAACGTAAACTCCACTATTCTAATAAAAATATCAACAGAACATCAAATAATATTACGAATAAAAGTGGAATCAAATCAAATAAAAATATGTTCACTTAACACGTTTTTAAATATGGCTTAAGTTTAAAATCTCTATTAGTAAACAAAAAACAATAAAGATGAAACATTTTCATCCTATACGTATTTTTTTTTCAAATATTTCCATGTCATAATCTTCACAAACTAATCATGATTTCGAAATTATACAGAAAAAAAAAACAGTGAGAGAGAGAGAAACATGTAATGCTGAATTCCAGGATAAATCAATTTTTTAAAAGTAAAGTAGTCAGAACACAATATCTTATAAAAATAGGATATTCTAACAAATCATGTACACTAAATCTTTTTATAATTAAAATTCGAAAAGGAGGAATCAGTGCAAATTAAGACTTATTTGTAATACAACATTAATACAGTAAAAAATATGCTATAGGTAGATTGAGTTTTTTTCTAAATGCAAAGAAATATTCAATTGAATGTTAGATTTGCTATAACCACTTCTGCTGGATATTGCATATGCCAAGTTGAAAAAATGAAAACAATTGACTAACACGCACAGTAATCCATCTTAAAGATATTAACGTAAGGTTATATTTGATTGCAAAATGGAAATGTTGCATTGCACAGTGACACGCAAGGAAATAATTTATTTCGGGAAAAGAAATAAAAATTGAGGTATAACAATGTAAAAAAATTCTTCATCAAACAAAAACAGCGATGTCAAGATATGCCTGCTTAGAAGCTTTTTGAAATTTATTTTCCTTCTTTACCAATGCATTCTCCTCGCTTCTAATTAAAACAATGTCATCCAGATTAGAGCCCTTGCTGCTAGGCCATCTACTGTTCTAGGATGTCAATCATTTGATCAGCTCCTTTGTCTAGATTTGTAACTATAAAGGTTAAGTAAATGGCAACAGACATTGATCATATATTGTAAAATCAAGCAAACTCACTTTTGAAGTATGTACCATTAATTTAGGAAAATTACCATTTTATTTTCTATATTTTTTAGCTAACACAATCAAACTAGAATTATGTTCAGATCATTTATACATATCTTGCTCAAGATACAATTTCCCTTAGCACTGTTGGCTGTATCATGTGCATATGATAGTATATCAGAGAATAAATTACCAGACAGCTGGAGCAACATTGATTCAGTAAATTTTGTCGACATTTTATGCTGATTAACTCCAATCCCGAACAAAAGCCTGATGATTATTAGTTGATTTGGTGACATTTTTCCACTCTTTCGTACGCTGTCATGGTTCATTGAAGGACGATAATACATGAGGTAAAGATTTGTTCTACAACAGAACTAAATAACACCTGCTGATAATCAAAAGATATAAATTTACTTAAAAATAACAGGGATAAACAACATTGGTTATTGATGGCCCTGTAGGTAGTGCATATAACATCAACTTAAATTCTTACTCCGTGTTAGACTAAGTAAACAATGACGTGTAACAGTTAATAAAAGCACATAGGTAATAGACAAGGGAGCCATATGTGTATTAAAACCGCCGGAGAGAAAATAACAATATGCATCAAACATAGTTTTACTCTATATTTGGAACAAACTAGGATGTCATATATATATATATATATATATATATATATATATATATAAACAGTCAAGATTTTATATTTAAAAAAACATGGAAGTTACAATATTCATAGTTAACTGCGAGAGCCGAAAAGGCAGCATTATCTGCATCTTCCTTTTTTACTCAAATTTAACGAAAACTCTTTGTATATTGACAACTAACATATTGATAATTACATAGTTCATGATTACTTGCAGAAGGTTCTTCAGCACTTTCATAAATAATAGAACTAACATTATTTGGGAGAACAAATGTGTATGCGCACGATAAATATCACTCAACTGTTCAGTGCTCTCACTCTCATTCCAGATTTACATATCTGTCTTCACGTTCAACGTTGGCAAACAAAAAGAGATACAAAAAATTTCAAACACTGCAAGTGCTTTCCTACTTAATTGTCAGTCATAAGCTAACTATACCTACAGAAGAAACCAAGTATTTTTATATACAGCGTCATGTAAGTAGTGCTCTATAGTTAGGTAACCTCTGCTAAAGGGTGTGATCAACAAAACATATTATAATTATTTGCATATGCTGTCTTCTCAAAATGTGTTCAACAAAACATGAATTGATCCTACAATTCTACAGACTGTTTGAAACATGAAATTTATTTGCCTTCTTTACCAATGCATTCTCCTCGCTTCTAATTAAATACAATGTCATCCAGATTAGAAGCTTTGCTGCTAGGCCATCTACTATTCTAGGATGCCCATCATTTGATCAGCTTCTCTGTCTGGATTTGTAAGTATAAAGGTTAAGTAAATGGCAATAGACATTGATCAAATATTGTAAAATCAAGCAAACTCACTTTTGAAGTATGTACAATTAATTTTTGAAAATTACCATTTTATTTTCTATATTTTTTAGCTAACACAATCAAATTAGAATTATGTTCAGATCATTTATACATATCTTGCTCAAGATAGAATTTCCCTTAGCACGGCTGTATCATGTGCATATGACAGTATATCAGAGAATAAATTACCAGACAGCTGGAGCAACATTGACTCAGTACATTTTGTCGACATTTTACGCTGATTAACTCCAAGCCCGGACAAAGGCCTGGTGATTATTAGTTGATTTGGTGATATTTTTCCGCTCTTTCGTATGCTGCCACGATTCATTGAAGGACGGCAATACATGAGGTGAAAATTTGTTCTACAATGCAACTAAATAACACCTGCTGATAATCAAAAGATATAAATTTATTTAAAAATAACAAGGATAAACAGCATTGGTTATTGATGGCCATGTAGCTAGTGCATATAACATCAACTTAAATTCATGTAGGTAGTGCATATAACATCAACTTAAATTCTTACTCCGTGTTAGACTAAGTAAATAATGACGTGTAACAGTTAACAAAAGCACATAGGTAATAAAAAGGGAGCCATATGTGTATTAAAACTGCAGGAGAGAAAATAGCAATATGTATCAAACATAGGTTTAAACAATATTCATAGCTAATTGCGAGAGCCGAAAAGGCAGCATTATCTGCATCTTCCTCTTTTAATTAAATTTAATGACAACTCTTTGTATATTGACAACTAACACATTGACCATTACATAGTTCATGATTACTTGCAGAAGGTTCTTAAGCACTTTCATAAATAACAGAACTAACATTATTTGGGAAAGCAAATGTGTGTGCACGCAATAAATATCACTCTACTGTTCAGTGCTCTCACTCTCATTTCAGATTTACATATCGCTCTTCACGTTCAATGTTGGCAAACAACAAGGGATAAAAAAAATTCAAACACTGTAAGTGCTTTCCTACTTAATTGTCAGTCGTAAGCCAATTATACCTACAAAAGCAACTAAGTATTCTTATATACAGCGGCATGTAAGTAGTGCTCTAAACTTAGGTAACCTTTGTTAAAGGGTGTGATCAACAAAATATATTATAATTATTTGCATATGCCGTTTTCTCAAAACGTGTTCAACAAAACATGAATTGATCCTACAATTCTACTGACTGTTTGAAACATATAATAAATTTATACAAATATTACTCATGTCAAAACAATTTTACAACAGGCTTGATTCTGATTAGCACTCCCTCTTATAAATATTACTCCATGTCAAAACATTTTTACAACAGAACTGATTTTGATTAGCACTCCCTCATAATGAAAATTAACAAAAAGGCTAATTCAAATTAAAAGTTGAAGTACAACATATAATAAAGTTAAAGAAATTGTGAATACATAGTTTACAAATCTAACTCATACATACAACCAAAACAGTGTACTGACAATTAAGGGAACAGTTGTAGCGGCCCGCCTCTATACCCACTATCGTCCAGTTCATTTCAGAGAAATGTCGTAGACCATAACGGAGAATGAGGTTTGTGAAGGGCGACCGATTGTATGATTACTCCATGTGAGGAATGCACATCGAATTCTTACACTGATTAAAATTTCAACATGACCATTCGGCACATAGGGCAACTACACAACGGCTATATGCAATCCGGAAAGCAGTATAAAATAGACAACAACAATAATATAAGTATGGTATGTCTCAAAGCCAGACACAGAACAATCATATCACAAAGGCGGAATAGATATGAATAAACCCAAGGATGTGTACAACAAGGCAGTGGTCAACAAAGATCCACCAATCCCAAAAGAATATATACATGCACCATGATCTGAATAAAAGGATATGTACACAACAAGATAATATCATAGGTACAAAAGTACATAAAACTATGGAGACAGAGTAGCAAGCTGAAAGCGGAAGATCAATCATGCGATGAGTCCCAGCGGAGTACCTAAAATGACTCGGTCTGACCCGAGTATTATTTATAAGAATAAACAATAAACGGATCAGTCTAGCTGTACTTATCAAATAAACAGAGATAACAAGAAATATAACAAAGGATGACATGAACATGGCACGTCGACACAATCAGGAAATGACAATGGAATGTAAGCACACAAATATCTCTTAATAATCACCTAGCTAATGTAGAATGCAATATTCAAATACTAGCATAACAGTGGTCATGGAAAATCATAGAAAGTCAAGTAGTCGTAGAAAAATCAAATTGACGCGCATCGCATCAAAGTGGTCATAGAAAATCATAAAAGGGGAGAAAATTCCTAAATCATAGAAGATCATAGAAAACATCATAAAAGGGGAGAAAACGCATAAATCATAGAAGATCATAGAAAACTTCATAAAAGGGGCCTGCAGGTTCATAGAAGATGAGATACGATCTCTAGGTAGCTAACCCAGAAAACATAGATCATAGAAAATCATAGAGAATATCATAGAGGGGGCCTGTAGGTTCATATAAGATGAGGTGCGACCTCTAGGTAGCTAACCCATTTGTTTGAGCCGAAGCTCTCTGAGGATTCCAGGTCGTGACCCCGGTAGAGGAGAACATAAATCATAGAAGATCATAGAAGGTTGGACCAAAGTCCCATAAATGAAGGTCCTTAATCGTAAATTCCCATTCGGGCGATTGAGAACCAAACAAATATGTCATAGAGGCGGATACCATGGATCCGGGTAAATAGAAATTACTCTGAGCTAGTTAATATATGAAAATAGCAACATGTCCCATAACCACATGCTATTCTCGAATATTTACACACTCGTAGTTGGTTTCTATTCAAAACAGAGAAAATCATAGAAGGAGCATTGCCACGGTTTACGATTGGATGAGTCCAAGAATTAACCATCGAAGCAAAAGCAAAGGTTCATAGTCCTTGATTTTACTAAGACGTTTAATTAGATTTCTCATACGAACGAGAAAAAGGTTTATAGAATATATACTAGTAGATTTGAAGAAGGTTCATAAAACGATTTCGTAAATTAGCTTCGTATAATGAAGTAAGGTTGGAAACCATTTTAGTACAAGAATTTGATATCTACTAAATAACATAAAACCTCTTTATTTAAATTCAAAGTTGCAATAAACAATAGTACGATTGCCGAGGCAAATCAATCAAGGGGATTCACGTCACAATGACGTGATTTCAAATATTCATGGAAAACGTCACCGTAGCGAATAGAACACAAACATCATGTATCATAAACTCATATCACAACAACATACAGGAAATCAAGGGATAATGGTTATAATTTCGATCAACAAACAAATCGGAATCCCAAACTAGTACCCGAAGGTTTTAAACTACATCGGAATAGGCCCGAAGGTTATCGAGTCGAAAATCCACGTTTTGGTGGCGTGAATCATCTTAACAAGAGTATCGAATAAATTCGATATACCAAAAGGTGCGCACGGCTTTACGATGATCTCCGGTGAATTCGAAGATCATCAACATGCACGGAAGAACCAAGAAGGAGCCCGAAAACAAGTGGGATCGTGCGCGGGGGCGCACGATCAAAACAGAGTTGGGCCTGGGCAAAATTGCATAGGCTCAGCCAAACAGGTCGACCGCCGGTTTGGAACCGGTCGACCGGTTCTGGCCTGGGCAATAGCCCAGGCTGAACCACCACCGGTCGACCGGTGGAATCCGATCGGTCGACCGGTTTCAAATAGAGAATAAACCGGTCGACCGACCGGTTTCGGACCGGTCGACCGGTCCTGGCCTGGGTTGTTTCCTAGGCCAAACCTAGGGGGATTCGGTCCCCCGCGAATGGCCGGCGCCAATCGTCGAGGCTCGTGACTTCTTCGGGGCGTCCATGAGACCTCTCTGATCCACTGTAACAACTCGCCAAGCTCAAATACAAGGATTATGATTATAGGTTCTAAACGAACCAAATTTCTAAACCAAACGAAGAAACGCGATATAAGCGAATCGTGAAGACTTAGAACTTGCCGGGAGCGACAATGGCACTTCACAACACCACTTACTCGACTTACATCATGTGCAATGATCATGTGAACAACATATATCACAATTTCTACTTCAAATGAAATTCAACTAATAAACCGGGAAGTGTAAACTATTCTAACCAATTCAACAAGCAAATGCAACATGAAATGGTCCTAAATTACACTTGTGCAAGCCATAGACTTGCGGCATAGATGGGAGTTCATCAAAGAACTCACCTTTAGCTCTTGAATGACAAGAACAAGCTCCAACAAGGAAGAACAAGCACAAATCCAAGCAAAGAAGCTTTCTTTCTTCAATCACTCCTCTCAAATCACCACATGAACACATAAGAAGACTCATGGATGTTAGAACATCATAAAAATTCGAATTTGAGAGGAGATAAAGGTAGAGATCGAGTAGAGAGAGCTTACCGTGTCTTAGAATTGGATTTGCACAAGAATTGAGCTCTAGATTGGAAGCCCTAGCCTTGGAGTTTCTATTTTCCTTTCCCTCTCCATATTTCTGTTTCTTTTGAAGTGTTTGAAGTTATGAGGGAGAGAGGGGCTGATCTGGGGGTTATATGGTGAGCTAGGCTAGTCAACCAAGCCCTAGCCAAGGTGCCAATTTTCACGAACTCGAAACATATCGATGCTTATAGTCAAAAAGGTTCTAAACGATGATCCGGACTCAATGGAAGTGGTCCCGAATCCTAATTTTATCGTTTGTGAAAAACGACATTTTGAGTCATACATCAGATACGACGATATTATTTAAGTAAAGTATTTAAATCTCAAATCGTCGAATGAGCGGGTTGTTACAGACTTCCCCCCTTAAAAGAATTACGTCCCCGCAATTCCTTAAGAATAAAGTAATAAGTAACAACCAAAAACAATACCACGGAGTGGTACCACAAGAACCGACACGAAATGGAAAGATCACACCAACGGCTAGGTGAGATCCCAACTTCGTGTCACAAGATCATAAAACTAGAGTTCAATCTCGAATTCCATTACCCATGAATGTAGTCATCCCAAACGGGTAAAATAATTCCAGAGAAATTCATAAAGCTACGAATTCAAATAGATTCTCCTTTCTTCGTATGATCCTCAAGGGAATGAGAATCGATAGACTGTACAAACCCCCAAGCGAAACTAATTTGGAATTTCAAGAAGCAACAGGACTGCGTCCTACAGACGCGAAATATCATTAATAGATATTTCTCTTCGGATATGAAATGGGAATTTATGATGGTTGACTAATCCATTCCCAAACTCAAACACGATGATGTAGTGAACATCGAACCCGAGCGCTTTAGTCCTGCGACAAGGTGGTTGACACCAACATAAGCACAACATAGAGATTCCAACGAATTTAGCTAAGGAAAGCTATTTTCGAAGGAATAATCAATTTTAATATTAATGATTCAAGGTTGGTAGCGGAATACCAACCAGCAAGAAATCGATAAACCAATATTGGTAACGGAATACCAATGAACTACAAATCAATAATCAAATATTGTTAACGGAATACCAATGAACTAGTAATTAATAACAAATATTAGTAATGGAATACCAATGAACTACTCTGGGAAATCGATTTCTAACCAGGTACTAAATCTCATTTAGTAACCATAAGGACGAATCATTAGGAATTATACGAAATTCCCAATATTCAGATACTCAAGTATCAGTTCTAGAAAATCAGAAACATCAAGAAGACGATGGATAAGTAGTGCACAACTTACCACTTCGGAACAACAGGATTTAAGATAGTTTTCCACCACAAATCTCAAATCGCAAAAACATCAGCAACTAATCAAAGAAGCACTAGACAATTCCTCTAACAAGATGAGATTAAACCAAAGAGGTCATAATCCCAAAGATTTGATTCACAAGGGTTAGCAAACGTGCGGAGACAATTGCCAACCCAAATGATTCAAACGACCAAGGGATGAAAATCAAAAGAACTCATCCTTTCGATATTCATTTCTAAGGACAACGCAAGGCTAAGTCCATAAGTGAATTGACTATAGCACTTCCGGATGATCGACTAGATCATAGATTCGAAGGAAGGAATTATTGAGTTTGTCGTGGATAGTAAAATCTCAAATTTCCCTCCCTCCACGGGAACTCCCATTCTCCCGAGGGATCGTTCACTGGCGAACATAAGAAGACCCATGAAATCACAAGAATACTAAATTCTCTTTAGTAAAACGAAACAAGGATTAAGAATTAGGTGAGATTCTTAATCGCTAAGAATTCTCGAAACTCAAAGATCATTGAATAACTCTTTGGGTTCTTCCAAGAGTTATTCAATTTACTCAAAGAAAACATTCAAGATAATTTCTAATTAAAAATCTTGAACCACTCAATTTCTTGGAATTGCTTCAAGGAAATCTAGAAATAAATTATCTAGAAAGATAACAAACGATTACGAAAAATCGCAAAAATCAAAAATATCGTTATTTTGATTAACTTATTAATAGTTAATTTAATTTTTAGGGATCATTTCAAATGTCGGATTGTAACATAATGGTGTTTAGGAATTCCGAACTACAACATGGCGTCCTACGTCTCATTCGAGATCCTTAACGCACCCGATGGACAAGTTAACACAAGAAAGTCCTCACAATATCTAACATTCACGTAGATCTCACGAAAATATAAAAATTCAATAAATCGTTCGGGATGGCATAAAGGAAATAGAATTCCTTTATCAACTTACGAATAAAACACAATTGATATCTTTTGATAACGAAGAACATGATCGACGTATATCAAAAGAACATAAATAAAATAATCTCTGAACAAGGTAAATGACATTAAGGAATTAATGACACGTGTCCTGACTCAAGAAGAGAGATCACTGGAAGCGGGATGCTTTCCCTTATTCTTGATCTTGAGTCAATTTAGCACAAATGCTTGGTGACTCACATCGGCACAACGAGATAACAAATGAGTTGTTTTAGCCCGAAGGCTTGGTGATCACACACCGACACAACGAGATAACAAATGAGTCGTTTTAGCCCGAAGGCTTGGTGATCTCACACAGAACTAGAACTACACAGCTGACAAGAAGGGAGTAGATTTAGTCACAACGACATGGTATCTCCATACCGATCGACAAGTGATCAATAGACCACGCTAGGTACATAGCGATGCACGAAACAATCTTAACTAGAAAACACGAAATATCAGGATCAAAGGAGCTTATGACGCGTGTAACGACGCACGGGCAAGATATCCAATGATCAATCAACTACGAGGATCATAAAGGATCAAAGAGATAAGTGTGATACACAATAGGCCAGTTAATAAACAAATTCAGCTGAACGTCCCATACCGGCAGCTTAACTCAAGAATTAATGAACGAATTGTTGAATCCCACTCGAACATTCAAAATGGTTATTATCATAGTTTTCAAATGAACAAGTCCAGTAATTATCCGTCAAAGCAACCACAAGGGTCCACAGTCCTCATGTTTACTAAGGCCTATAATTAAATTTCTCGTATGATTGAAGTAGTTATGACAAATGTCAAAATACAATCACCGAAGCGATCGACAACCTGAAATTTACGTTTCAATAACGTAATTTATACAAAGACAAACATCGATTAGCAATTCGAGTCATAGAATGAAACAAGAGCACCACAAGAGCACACGGTTTCGGACCGGTCGACCGGTCTTGGCCTGGGCTGTTGCCCAGGCCGAACCTAGGGAGATTCGGTCACCCGCGAATGGCCGGCGCCGATCGTCGAGGCTCATGACTTCTTCGGGGCGTCCATGAGACCTCTCTGATCCATCGTAACAACTCGCCAAGCTCAAATACAAGGATTATGATTATAGGTTCTAAACGAACCATATTTCTAAACCAAATGAAGAAACGCGATATAAGCGAATCGTGAAGTCTTAGAACTTGCCGGGAGCGACAATGGTACTTCACAACACCACTTACTCGAATTACATCATGTGCAATGATCATGTGAACAACATATATCACAATTTCTACTTCAAATGAAATTCAACTAATAAACCGAGAAGTGTCAACTATTCTAACCAATTCAACAAGCAAATGCAACATGAAATGGTCCTAAATTACACTTGTGCAAGCCATAGACTTGCGGCATAGATGTGAGTTCATCAAAGAACTCACCTTTAGCTTTGAATGACAAGAACAAGCTCAAACAAGGAAGAACAAGCACAAATCCAAGCAAAGAAGCTTTCTTTCTTCAATCACTCCTCTCAAATCACCACATGAACACATAAGAAGACTCATGGATGTTAGAACATCATAAAAATCCGAAATTGAGAGGAGATAAAGGTAGAGATCGAGTAGAGAGAGCTTACCCATGTCTTAGAATTGGATTTGCACAAGAATTGAGCTCTAGATTGGAAGCCCTAGCCTTGGAGTTTCTATTTCCCTTTCCCTTTCCCTATTTATATTTTCTTTTGAAATGTTTGGAGTTATGAGGGAGAGAGGGGCTGATCTGGGGGTTATATGGTGAGCTAGGCTAGCTCAACCAAGCCCTAGCCAAGGTGCCAAATTTCACGAACTCGAAACATATCGATGCTTATAGTCAAAAGGTTGTAAACGATGTTCCGGACTCAATGGAAGTGGTCCCGAATCCTAATTTTATCATCTGTGAAAAACGACATTTTGAGTCATGCATCGGATACGATGATATATTTAAATAAAATATTTAAATCTCAAATCGTCGAATGAGCGGGTTGTTACAACAGTACAGTGAAGAAGGATAGAAATATTACTATATGTCTAAACATTTTTACAGAAGAACTGTCTCTGATTACCACCCGTCACAATGAAAATTTAACAAAAGGGCTATTTCATATTCAATGTTGAAGTACAGTTGAAAGTACCCAAAAACACAATATTATAATATGAAAAAGTATATATTAATCAAATTCATGTCACATGAATCTGTAGCAAAAGCATGCATTGAAGTTTCGAAGCAAATATATGAAAGTACCCAAAAACACAATATTATAATATGAAAAAGTATATATTAACCAAATTTTTTGCAAAGTTTGTCCTTTAAAAGAAAATCCTGTTATATATATAATTTGTTATTTTCACCAAAAATGGAGGCTTTATGTTATTCAATGTTTCTAGTATAACAAATCATCAATAAAATCAAGAGAATCCATGATTATAAATATATATAAAAAAAACATTCATGAATCAAAATTTAATGGTTTAAATAAAAAAAAATGAATCGACCATACCTGAAATGCTAAAAGTCCAAAAGCTACAATAAAACGATCATAAAAAGGGAATGGATTGGAAAACCCTGATTGATGCATGCGCCCATGACTTTACTATCTGCTTGGCATAACATATTCGATCGAATGGGGGTCTTTCAAAAAAAAAAAAAATTCATAACAACCGATATATAATAGAATAGATTCCATAGAAAAATTCATGGAATATAGAAACAGTGAATCAAATGTATATGTCCCCTACAAATATTCTCAGGTGACAAAGCATTATATATATGCATTAAAAACAGACAAATGGGACATATTTGAAATGCATTTGAATTAAAATTTGAAACATCACTAATAGACTGAAATTACAAACAGGTGTTGTAAAGGAATAATAATATAAATAATAATACATATAAAATTTAGCGGACGTAGAAATCACTTCCAATTTTGTTGTAGTTGTTCGTGGTTTACGGTACGGTTCCAATCTGGCACATGCAGTAAGAACCAAATACATAGCTTTACTTGATGGCAGAAAGTATCAATATTGTCCAGTTTCAACAAATACTACAGCTAATGTAATCTGAATTGGGCCAATAAGCAAAACACAAATTAATCCAGACTTATAAAGCTAAGCGCTCCTTCCTTCCCAAGCAATTGTATAAGAAAAGAACAGCTGGGGAAAAAATCCTTTAATTTACAAATTCGTCAGAAAGGCTTTAACTTTACAGTTTAATTTTCCATTACAATTTACAACGCATAAAGATGAAGAAACAGGTACTATTGAATTCTATTATACTTTATGTACACTATGAAGGATCAACTTGTAAAAGAAAAAAGGCAATAAGTTTAATTATTCCATTTCCTGTTTGTCAAACGACCAAAGTAGAAACTTTAAAGAAGCCTGATGGTCGTAAAGTAATTTTCCTAATTTTAAAGGAGCACTTCATACCCGTTTCCTGTTACTACCAGTATCATGCAACCTTACAGAGATTCAACTAAATGTACGAACAAATGTTCTTAGGTTGTAGTACAGGTGTTCACAGGGTAGTGCAAAACATAAGAATAAGACATTAAATATCAAAGTCCATATTTGCCGAAGAAGTAATCCGTATGTGGTACGTGGCATACATAATTGGGAACAGGACCAAATAAATAATGATGGAATAAGGAAAAAAAACTTAAGAAGGAGACCAGAATCCATACGTTGTTCAATCGGCGACTAAAGTAGGGAAGGACTTGTTATCCACAACCGGCAGAAATTGAAGAAGATCGGCTAACCAATAAGGCGAGTTCACGACAACTTGGTAGAGTCCATAATTATTAGTTTGCGGAACCTACAGAGAATTTCGATTTTGGGGGATAGAAGAGGAATCAGTAGGAAAAGACAGTGGAGAAGTAGATAATTAATTTCGTAATAAAAATAAAGCATTGAAGAAATAAAAATTTAGGTTACTAATTTGGGGAAGATGAGCGGGAGCGGATGTGTTCTGATCAGCGAGAACGCAATTGGGAAATTATTCCACATTTTGTAGGAGAAAAAAATCGTTCCCTTGCTATTTTGATAGATTTACTCATACAGGAGGCGGCTTCTCTGACCGACACGTCAGATGTAGTGAAAGAAGATACCATCCAACTCAGCATCGTGTTTATTTTATTTTCAATTATTGGTAATAGATTAATTAATACGAATTCAATGACACAAATTTCATCGCATTCCGAGACTATTTTCCTGTACGCTATTTTTATATGTCAAACAACGCTATTTTGAACATCAAAACACCCGATGTCCAAAAATAACAAACTACCTACCTATTCTGACTCCAAACTTTGATACGAACTCAACGGAATTGGTTTTGTGGCTTAATACGATCGTCTGCTCAAGTTATACACAAATGTCCCTTTATTAAATCAATTTAATTACGCGCTATAGAAAATGATTAGGCGTTTACGGCTGTCGTGGTCACATACCACATCGGTTTGCCATGAAATTTAATACCGTACAATAATTTAACGTTACAGTTCCAATGAAACTAATTTCACAAAAAACGAGACTGTTTGCAAAATGGTCATTTTAAAGGTTTATATATAATATCGATAAAATATTATAAAAATCCTAAATAATTTAATAAAATGATATTAATTTATTATTGTCATAAATACCCAACTGGAAATATCATATAACTTCAAATATAAATTATACAACTCTGTATCATTAATTTTGAGTTAAATGATGTCCAAATTATATTAAAACCCTTTTAAATATATTCAGGCCCGGCCCTGGGCATAGGCGGCCTAGGCGGCCGCCTAGGGCCTCGGACCGGGGAGGAGGAAGGAGGAGGAGATAGGGGGCCTCAAACTTTTGAACTATTAATAAATATGGATATTGAAACATTGTTGTGAGGAGTTGTTGGTTCAGTGGTAGAGCGTTTAGGCTTCCCACTGCTTGAGGCGGGTTCGAGTCTGCGCATTGACTACAATTGGTTTGTGTATTTTTCACATTCTGGCAAGAATTTGCTCTCACTTTTCATGTTTTCTGCTAAAATTTTGGGCTCCTCAGAAAATTTTGGCCTAGGGCCACACATAACTCAGGGCCGGCACTGAATATATTAAATAAACGTTATCGTTTATTAACGATTTCCATAGCGACTATTTTAAAATTTGAATTGGGCATAACTAACAATCTATAACACGAAATCTGGATTTTTCTCTTTCATTAGAAAATTATAATCAACAAGATTCCAACGTTTCTTGTTTCACAGAAATCCGACGTATATCGGATCCTGTATATTCAATTGAAGTTGAAAACTCAATATTACGAACTACCACGAAATTTCGAGCTCGTTTTCAATTATATATAAATTTAACATTCAAAATTCGTTTTTATAAACAAATTAAAATCCATTAATATTCCAAATATAATATTTAAAATAATAAATTAAATTAAATATTTGACTACAAAAAATATGGGGCATTACATTCTTCCCCCTTAAAAGAATTTCGTCCTAGAAATTACAAAGGTAAGAAAAATGTCATAAACTCGTAGATTTTCAAAATCCGATTTATTTTAAATCGAAAATCACTTCATTATTGTTAATAAAAATTTCAAAAATATCAAAAAAATTCTAACACCTCAAATTCTCAGAAAAAATCGGTAGAATCTCCCCTGCACGGAGTGACATCTGCGATATCGTAGGAACAAATAATATATATACATCATCCCACACGGTCAGAAAACAAAATTTAAAATCCAAAATTATATTTTCGAGTAAGTGTACCTTTTACAAGCACTATTGAGCATACTTGATCAATTTATTTCGATCTACGCAACCAAAATCAATCTTATGGCCTTTTGGCACCTGCAATTAACTCATTCCAACATGTAAGTCACAAATACATGAAATTCCAAATAACATTTTATTGATTAACAAGTATAACTTCACAAATTTCAAGAATTAAACATGAATTATCAAAATTCAGTTTATACAATACAAGGTTATATCACCCAATTTTATTTCATATGTGGTTTAGTTCCAACTTATAATTCTGTAATTTAGTTTCCAATTCATTCGACTTAATTATTAAACTGTTGATGAATTTTATTCGATTATCGACAACCAATGCAAAACCAACTAAATCAAATCAATTGAATTTACATTTAATTTCATATTTACTTTGGCTTATCATATTGGAACATCAATCGGTTAATATCCGATAGATTTTTGTTTAATTATTATTCATTAAATTTCCAAATTCAAATCCACTTATTTAATTTAAAAATCATTTCTTAATTTAACTTCACTTAAACAGTTAAGTTACAATTCAAATTCTTAATCCAATTTGAATTTCATTCAAATCAGTCAACACACAATATCTCAATAATTTGAAAATTTATTTTTTTTCTATATAAAAATATATTTTGGGAAAAATTATTTCATTTACCCTCTTTACAAAACAATATTGTATCCATAACCAGTTCAATTCTTCTCAACACCTGAACCGATCAAATAACACAATACAAAACGTTTATATATGAAATCTACAAATACACTCTCTCATATATTTACTCAACTCAATCTAGGGTATTACTAATCCCATCTCTATTGAGTTATACCATAGAGCCAAGGTTATTACTAAACCAATAGCTCTGATACCACTGTAACAAACTACGGGAATTCGACGCTCGAATTCCGACAATAATACATAAACCCATATCACTTGCTAGAACCCAAGTATTGAAAATACAGATAGTTATTAGAAGAAATTAGAGGGTGAGATAAGAAAAAACTAAATATTATAATAGAAGAAGAAGAAGAAAAATAAGAAGAACCAACACAACACAGAGTCTCTCATCGTAGCGGAACAAAATATAATATAGAAATAAATCTTTACTGAGAGCTTTAAAAATGCTTACAATATCTGAGTACATAAACACCTCTGGACAGTTATAATAATCTGTCTTCATATACAACACACAACGGAATACACATCATATATATATATATATATCATACGTATGAACTCCTCCAGTACGTCTTCTGAAGTTCGCAGCATCCAAATCTAAACCTGTAAAACCCGGTCTAATCCAAGCATTACAAACGCCGGATCAGTCTAGTGAACCAGAGTGAGAGAAACACACTAAGTTTAAATATATCACACAACTTGATTTTAAAATCAAAATCTTTTCAAAAGAAAAGGATAGTCGTAAGACCGAATCCACACATAAATACGGACGGTTTTTACCTTACGATAACCCAAATCATTTTTGAAATCAATATTTTTTCTAATATTATAACAGTGTCTAAATACAAATAAATATCAATCTAGCAGAACGCTTGCATCTCACGCTCTACATACATAGTATATAATCAAAACCTCGGAAACTTATTGGAGAATGGATTTCCATGGCAAGGTATGGGCAACCGTCTTTCCAGTAGTGTATCTCTAGAGAGGAATACACTGAGTTCAACAAGAACATCTTGCAACTCAGGCTAAACATGACCGACCATTCATTTCGCTTGAATGTTCCTAATATATTGTCACCTACGGTTGCTAGCAACATAACCGTTCCCAGGAGATACAGAAGCGAAAAGAAGAAAAAATATGAATATTCTCTTGATGGTGACAATACACCCTAATGGGAGTGACCCACATAGCCATGCGACCTACCCGATTTTTGCCATTTCCCGGTTGATGAGGCTCGAGGTCATAAATACCTTTACAACACCTGGCTGACATTCACTTTGAATGCCACATTGTCAAATCCGTCAAACCACAAATTGACATCCACAAATATACTCTGCGTATGAAAGAAGTACCCCTCTTTGCCACCGACTTGGAATATTTGTAAAAATTAACGTATGTGATTTTTAGGAAATACTCTGTCAGACATTCGTCTATACAAGTCATCCAGGAATAGGGTGAACCGAAGGTACCCTCCAACCACATCCTAGGTATCACCCAGTAGATCAACAGCGATTAGTCCTTGCAATCTGAAGATTTCACTCACAACAAAATCACTGCCGAAATATCTCTGGTTCTTTCGTTTACGAAGATCCACTGTCTTCAATGCTCCATCTTCGATTAACATCTTCCACGTATTTTCTGGTTGGAATGGTTTTTGAATATAATTTCGATCCCGGTCTTTCCATACCAACAATCGTATGGTCAGATTTGATAGTCGGTTATTTAACTATCAAATAAATAATTTTGAAAATAAACGAGTTCACTGATTCAGTACTCGGCATTACCTGGCCTCATTAATTAAACATCTATTAATTATACTCTTTAAGTCATCCAATATTCGGAGTCTATCTTTTACTTCTTATTATAAATAAGAATATTCTTAAAAATCATTTCGTTCACATATAAACTTTTTCGACTACATATTTTAATATTATTTACGGAAATCGTAACTTATGTTTCCCTTAATTTCTCTCGTTTATAAACTAATACCATTCTTGGATAATCGTAAAGTCATTCAAGTTGGGTTATTTCATTATTCCTCTCAGACCTAGACTAACAACATTCATAACTTTAGAATAGATAGAAGTTTATTGACCACACCTTTTCCTTTGAAAACTTTATTTAAATCTTAACAACGTTTACTCAATTAATTATTAAGTAAACTATTATTATACTTCTCTATTAATCTTTAATAATTATTTATAATGTTATACTCGAGCTTCAATTCTGAATAGAATCCTTTATAAAATTTCTTCAACCTCTCTTTATAAACATTATTTAGCTTGTTTGCAACAACTATACTATATTTGTTTTTAAATCATATAACTGTCTTTAACAAATATAATATAAACATCTTTACAAATCTTATAGAAATATCTTTATAAATCTTACATAAATCTCTTTTACAATTCTTATAATTGACATCTCGTACGAATCCTTATAATTATTTTTATATAAACAATTCAACTTATCATTTGTAACAAACGTTACAGAATTTATTTCAAAACTTTCTGTTTTCTTATATTATACCTTTCCAAATCATGCCGACAACTTATGCATTGTCTAAAATCACATAGTGATCTTTTTAACGATCTTCAGTTTATAAATCAAATAGTTCAATTTATTATTTGTAACAATTGTTACGAATTCATTATTTTCAAAACTCTTACTTCATTTACAAATTCCATTTGTAAATTATTATCGACAACTAATATTTTGATTACATTTCTAAACTCTTAACTTATATTTACAAAATCATTTGTAAATTATTTATGATAATTCATATTCGTTGCTATTACCAAAACCTTTTACTTAGCTTATACTCGCGTCTTCGATTAAAATTCCGAACTTCGGAACATAACATTCCAAACTTCGGAATAATTTCAACTCCGCTTAACATTCCGAACTTCGAAATATCACATTCCGAACTTCGAAATATCACATTCTGAACTTCGGAATATCACATTCCGAACCTCGGAATAAATCTTCTTAGCCATTTCTTACCATTTTCCAATTTCTCAGTTTCCTCTTTTTAACCTCAAATATTAAGTAAATAATCGATTTAAGCTATCATATTCGCTTAAAAATCCCTTTACAACTTCGTTATAAAAAGTAGGTTTTAATATAAAACACGTTCATTAACTCCTTTCACATTTCAATTAGATTCATTTCAACTTCGATCTCTTTTTAATTGAATTTCAATAAAAAAAGTAATCTCCTAAATTATTATTAATTAAAATAATAATTTACTTCAGTCATTAACTACAGCAGAGCTAGTTAACTTCTTAATTAACTAAAATAAATAGTAAATTCCTTTTAAAATTTTAATAAAATTAAAATAAATATTCATTAAACTATTTCATCAGATTAATGCAATAAATTAATAATCCCAGTTAAAATTGTTGACTTCGTCAACTCAAGCACAGTTATCTCGTTAACTGGTTCCAATTATAGTCCTTCCTTTAAATTAAGTAATATAATTAATTTAAATAAATCCATTTAATTGTTTCTTAAAAACAATTATTCAAATCTTAACCGTTAGGTTAATTTTATACTCTCTTGCTTATAAATCTGATTAACATCAGAATTTACTTTATAGAATCAATTAATAATTAATTATAAGCTTAAATAATAAATAATAAATATTTATTTTCTTTTAACAACTTTTATTCAAAATAATAGATTTAAAAATATATCTTCAGTTATAAAATAAATTTTATAACTTCACTTCTATCGACTAACGTGATAGTAAATCAATATTCGGAAAATGATTGATTTATAGGTCATATACTGCCAATTACTCAATCAATATTACCCATTGGTTTAAACAAAACAAATGTTTAATTTCAGGTCAACGGTCAACAACCAAATCAATCATCTAATAAGAACAGTTCATATAATGATAATATGAAAATAAATATCATTACATATATTTGAGGAATCCCGTTGGATCCCTCCAACCTGTTCTTCCATGTATCAAAATAGATTATCTCGCATAAATTCATTCCATTTAATTTAATTGATTATTTCTATAATAGTAAATAACAGATATTTAACACTAACTAATTTATTTAATATCAACAGACAATTCAACCAATTCATTAAATCAAACACATTTATAATGTAAACGTGACCAACGAGGTAAGTTACCTCCATTGGGTCCAATCGTTAAAATAACGATTTGGTTTTTTACTGAAATTAAACAACGTTTAATTTCATTGATTCAATCGATATATGAATATATAATTAACAAACAGGAAACCATTACCAACCATAGGACACAAAATGAAAACCTGATTTATATAAAATGTAAGTGGGAAAGTTTAACTCACCTTGAGTTAATTCATTGTTTAACTGGCTCGTTTCAGTTAAATTAAACAAGCATTTAAATCCATTTGATTCCAAAAGCATCCAAGTCTGTTTCATAAAGTAGTGCTCGTCGAGACGAGTTCACCGTCTCTTGAATCGTCCAATTTTGACCATATTTGAGTAAGTTATGAGTATTTACAGTTAAACGATTTAATTAAAACCCTAATCACTTAATTATATAATTAATATAATTACTTTAACAAATTACTTTATATATAATAATCAGCCGACTGTTTTATTCATCCCTTCATCCATTTGTTCGACAGTGTCCACAATCATGTGATTCATGTCTGCAAAAAAATCCAGGGTCTATGTTATTGACTTTTTTGTAATTATAATAATTTATCTAAATCAGTTATATAAGAATTTAACTAATTACTTTTTAACCTTAAACAACGTCCGACATAATTTCTTTACTCCTCCTCTTCGTTTTATCCAAATGATTCCTCCAGCACACAAAAAAGGGGAGCATGACTTTGTTTGTTTTTCTTCACGTCAGTGCTTCCGTACTTAGTTCTAAACAAAATATTATAGCCCAATCCTACACTCTTTATGTTGCTTCACCCATAACCTCATCGTTCCAGATCGACACAGTACCACACATCAACCTGGCCATCTTGCTACCGCTGCAACCATTCTCCGACCACTCGTACCCATCAGATCCCATCGTTCCATGCGCCAGAGCTCCCTCGACAACCGACCTGAATATCGAACAGTGTGATGGTTCTCTTCCCCCACAATAACTCCTCAACCGCCGATACTTAACAGCACTGATTCCAACCGCGCTGACTCCCTCGAACTGATCATCACCGTTCAGATTAAGGATCTCGAACCCCCCTTTGATTTTGGTGTTAAACATTTCTCGATTACATGCGTGGATTTCAAGTTTGGTGGAAAGAATCATCGCGAAATTCTGCCCGTGCATTTGTTTGTGGAGGCGGTCTACCAGAGTTGACCACGAAATAAAAGACGGACATGAGATTAGGTTTCCTGATGCATATATAGATAGGGTAAAATAATATTTTATTATTTCTAAAACTTAATCGTGAAGTATCTTGTTAAAACAAGCACATACGACGTCCAATCAGGATGAAAATCCTGATCCTAACATAAAAAAATATTCCAGACCCGATGGGACAGGTTTTGTCAAATTTCGAGGTCGTTTGTGAAAAGTTCTTTATAAATCATAGGCTAAAAATCACGCATTTAAATTTCCTACGATCACAAAATAAATCCAATCAACTTGAAACTTTGAAATTCTACTAGACCTTTTCCTTATGGATCCAATGAAATTTGTTTCGTTAAAATCGGAGTTCGTTTGGCCAGTCGTTTACTCCTTCAAAGTTACTCCTGTCTAAATTGGCCAAAATAATATAAATGATTAAGGCGTTTATCGCTGCCATAATCTAACGGTAAGTCAGAACGATACGAAAACCGAAATCTTATAATAGTTAATTAATACGAATCCAACGGTACAAATTTCATCGCATTCCGAGACTGTTTCCCGATACGCTATTTTTATTTGTCAAACAACGCTATTTTGGACATCAAAACACCTGACGTCCAAAAATAATAAACTGTCTACCTATTCTGACTCTAAACGTCGATACGAACTCAAAGGAATTTGTTTTGTGCCTTAATTCGATCATTTGCTCAAGTTATACACAAATACCCCTTTATTAAATTAAATTAATTTAATTACGCCGTATAAAAAATGATTAGGCGTTTACAGCTGCCATGGTCATATATGATATAGGTTTGCCACGAAATTTTATACTATACAATAATTTAACATTACAGTTTCAATGAAACTAATTTCACCGAAAACCGAGACTGTTTGCAAAATGGCCATTTTAAAGGCCTATATATAATATCGATAAAATATTATAAAATCCAAAATAATTAAATAAAATAATAATAAATTATTATTATCATAAATACCCAATTGGAAATATCATATAGCTTCAAGTATAAATTATAATACTCAATATCATTAATTTTGAGTTAACGATGTCCAAATTATATTAAAACCCTTTTTAATGTATTAAATAAACGTTATTGTTTATTAACGATTTCCATAGCGACTATTTTAAAATTTGAATTGGTCATAACTAACAATCTATAATAGGAAATCTGGATTTTTCTCTTTTATTAGAAAATTATAATCAACAAGATTCCAACATTTCTTATTTCACAGAAATCCGACTTATATCGGATCCTGTATATTCAATAGAAGTTGAAAACTCAATATTACGAACTACCGCGCCATTTTGAGCTCGTTTATAATTATATATAAATTTAACGCTCAAACTTCATTTTTATATACAAATTAAATATTAAAATCCATTAATATTCCAAATATAATATTTAAAATAATAAATTAAATTAAATATTTGACTACCAAAGATACAGGATATTACAATTACAACAGTAGTTTATCAAATATGGCAGGAGCGAAATGCAAGATGCTTTAATTAAAAGAAGATCATAAAGGAAATGAGGCTAAAGATGATAGAGAAGGAGATATTATTTTTGGTCAGAGGAAATGGTTCTAAAACTAGATGTTTAGAAGTGAAGAGGAATTTCCTGAGAAGATGGGGAATTGAAATTTTATACACTAGCTAAATTTTAATGTTTTTTTTATGTTTATTTGTAGTTTCTGATTATACTAGAGAGAGTATGTTAAGCGGGGGAGAAGAAAGTTGGTTATAGTTGCTTGAATTGTTGTTTTGGTTTTTTTGATCATGTATTGTTAATATATGGAGTTTATATGTGCTCTTTTTCCTTATGTGGTCCCATTTAGGTTAGGAGGCATAAGGTTTTGATGAGGCATATAAACAAAGTATATGATTGGTTTTTGCAATAATAGTGAACCAATTTTCAAAAAAAAAAAAAAATATTGTTCTAATCTTGAGCATATGTATATATGTATGTAACCAAGAAAGTAATATATTGTATTTGTTTAGTGTTTTGTTCTAAAATTTGTTTCTAACTTATGTAAAAAATTAAAAATAACTAAAGAAAAAAATAGATTACTTCATAGGAAATGAAATGAAAGAAACATATGCATTAATGAAGATTTAACACCTATTAACTACATATCAAATACATTAAATGAGTTGTTTGCTTAGAAGCTAAGTTGTTATTTTTTTTTTTAATATTTAATACAAAGCTAATTAATGGATAAAGTTTGCTTGGCAACAAATCATGCCTTTAAAGATAGATTTTCTCATGGCTTTTTATATAAATGGATGCTCCAAACATAGACTAGTCGTGCATATCACATGGGAAGGAACTAATTGAGAAAAGCCTTAACGTAACATCTCTTTTCAATCAAAAATAATATGCAACAGCCTATACATTCCAGTCTTCCCTTATTTTCGCCTACTACCTATTAGTGCTACGTATTATCTTATACTTATTCCCTTTTATAAATATACAACCATTCCCTTACTGAATCCATTCAAAAATCATTCAAAATTCTACAACTCAAAAACCTGAATTTCAAACTAACCTAAAGCAAGAATACAAGACAGTGTACAACTGTGAGTAAACCTTTACTTGTTTTTCCCATTCAAAACTATCCATTGATTATATACTTAATGATGCAACATATATATGTACCTATGCATGTTTATGGATGTAGTAAAACACTCCAAATCATACACTTGTGATGTACGCTGCATTGAATTACTAGTAAAACCCTTTGCAAGATGACTGTATGTGTTAAACTGGTGACATATTTCATCTTAATCAACTTCAAAAATCCATAATTCAAATTCTAGGAAGTTATAGAATCTGAGTATTACATGAAAGTTGTGTGTATATATCTAAAGTATATTTTAAAAATAATGCCAACTTAAATAATTTTTATATGTACATATAAATTTAAGAGATTTAAAAACCCAGATTTTCGACCATCTTAAATTTAAGAATCAGGTATACGACTTTGTTTGTATGAAGAAATAATGAATTTTAAGGGTAATTTCACGATTTCTAACCTTGGGGTTTAAGAGATTTTCTTTGTTCATCGAAAATGGGAAATGAGGTGATTTCAAGTGGACGGGGTGGTCGTAGGTCATGGGGTTGGATCTGGAAGGCATGAGGATCCAGACCACCTAGGAAAATTTTCAAAATATTTTTCAAATTAGTGGATCGTGTGATAAAGATCGAACAGGGTTTTTTTGTATGTTGTTTTGATGACTTGGTTTAATGGTGGACTGCACCACCATGGGTGCATCTAGTGGGCTCGCACTTGTGGAGGAGGTCGGGCTCAGGGTCTACGACGTGTTAGCGAAGTTTGGCTTGGATTGGTGCTATGTGTGGTAGTAATAGGAGTAAAGGTGACAGGTTGTTTTTTTACCAATCAGGTTGAACGATGAATTTCTGGACGAGGTGATCGGAGGAGCAATCGAGTTCATGGCCAAGCTCGGGGGCGATGGAGCATTTGTGTGGAAGGTCGTGATCGATGAGGGGTGGCTGGGTAGTTTGAGCATATACACACTGCACATGTGTGCATTGGAAGATTTTCTAGGGGAAAGAAATAAGAAGGAGAATGGTGAGGCAGCAATTAAAGAAAAAGAAAGGAAGGAGGATAGGCTATGAAACGACCCGAAATCCCCCTTACGGGAAATCACGGATTGAGTTGAGGACAAGACAAATCAGAACGCAGACAGAAGAACATTTCATTGTTTATTTCAACAATTCACCAGAATACAAGAGTATACAGAGTATAAACAAATAATATACATCACAAAATATCAAAGATTTAAATACATTACATAGCAGCGGAAAAATAATACAATACACAACTAGATGTAATACACGAATACAGAGCTTTCCGAGTATTGTTCCAACTGTAAACTAGGATCCTGTGAATATAAATCTGCAAAACCAAAACTACAATCTGCCCGTGCCAAAATAAGGGCACCCAGAGTTTAGGTTAAAACAATAAACTCCAGGTCAGTCATGTGACTGGTGTGAGAACTAAAACAGTTATTAATCTTTATTTTAAAGTTCGGTAAATCAAGGGACCACGCCGTATAACACGGAACGGGTTTCCTCCCAAGAATACCAATACATAAAACAACAGCGCAACGCTAAATAAAGAACAATGAAGCTATTATAAGACCCAGGTCCCATCACACAATGCAACGCAAGCCGGAGGATAGGGTTTTCCCTTATAATAGCCAAAGCATGCTTGATACGTTTTAAAACAAGTCATTTGATACTATAATAAGTGTATAGTGTTTAAAACAATTTCAATCATAAATATCAATCATAGACGGCACAGGTACCATATATCATGTCGCCATACTAGGCTCTACAATCAAAACCGCAAATGTCACGTATTTGGAAGTTGGATTTCCATCTGTGAACCGAGGCAAAAGATAGTCCTCTACCGATTCGAGACGCTCTAGTCCGCCCCTCAGGTCAGAGCTCGAGTGACCTTTGGATCGTCAGGCCGGTCCACACGGAGCAGATTAAAATGCCTGAACATGCGTTTCCCCGCCCTTTGGGGCGTAAATGAGCCAACGAATCACTCCATCGGTCCCGGATCGACCGATATAGCCGAGGCGCCTCCAATTCCAACAACCACATGAGTCAAACTCGTCAGCCAGTTCAAGCACTGACGCCACTCCTAACTAGAAAGAAACGCATGCCCTCCCTGAGGTCCTTCTCCCGTTTTTGGTTCACACTGGGGTGTGAGGCTCGCGAATTAACGCAACACAAAGCTACGCCACAAAGGCCATGCTTTGATCATGAACCACAAGACTCTTCTTTTCAACAAAAGCCTTGATCATTTGCATCTTAGCATGCCACACAGGCAAACCACTCTATGCAACCGATATCTGTCACACAGAATGAAATCCAATGTCAGACACACAGTCCATTTACAAGTCCGTTCTGGGTCTGAACGAAACCGGAGGCACCTAGTACCCCGCATATCCATCGATCTCCATGTACGTCTGGACGACCACTAACTGATTCCCTCCTCTTGGGTGTACGGCCCAATCAAGATCATCAGTAATTATCCAAACGATGTGAAGACCTCCGGTCTTCAACTACCGTCTTCATCTTCGACACCACGTCGAATCAGTTATTCAGAATGGGATAAACCCGGTCTTTCTGAATAACTCGCGTATATAATAAACAAGTGTTACACAAACACAACATACGCCTCATTCCAATTCATCAGTCACTAACCGTAAATTAACCAGAGAATAAATCCCTAAATATTAACCCCGAAGGCCGAAACCAACATCAGATCAATACTCAGGAAACCGTTCTGCTTAGCTAACATACACTTAGTTTCTAAATTTCACATTCTTAGGGAAAGGTTCCCATTAATTTTATCAAAGATAAATTCTTTTAAATTTATTCTTTAATCTTCCTTTGAATATCACTTCAAACTAGCCGGGATTAACGAACCTTACCGAAGTAACCATTTGTTTTATTTCCCAATCCCAACCTAATTATCCCATAAAGTAAATGGTCATACTTCATATCTAACACCACGGTGTTATCGGTAAATTCAATTACCATTTCACGTTCAAATCTAATTAAAGATTTAACTAGCGCCTGGAGTAAAACTGGTGATACTCCATTCTCAATCTTTTCAATCTAATTAAAGATTCATTAAAACCCCACTTAGTTTTAATCTTTAACTGGGTTAATGAACCAATGTCATTTAAAACACGGTTCACGATAAACCCTAAAATCACATCACATTTCAATCAGTCCCTAACCGTAAATTAGCAAGTGAGCAATTCCCTAAGTATTAACCCCGAAGGCCGAAACCAACATCAGATCAATACCCCAGAAACCCTTCAACTTAACTAATCTCCAGTTAGTTTCTGATTTTCTTTACTCCTTTGGGTCTAAGAACAGTATTATTGAAGATACCGTTCACGACAACCCAAAATCACATTCCATTAATTATCGGGTTAAAAAACAAGTGTTATTTAAAACACTGTTCACGATAAACCCAAAAATCAATACCAATTCAATTCCAATTAAATATTATTTAATTGGTACACTTCATTAAATCTAAATAAAAAGATTTAATCTTTTTCTCAACTGGGCTTAAGAACAGTGTTAATGAAGACACCATTCACGACAAACCCAAATCACATTTGATATTAAATACAAGGCTCTGAATAGAAAATATATCGGCTTATATTCAATTTCAAATTCTACGACCAACAAATATCGTATTGGAAATAACGATATAAATATATCTTTCAAATTTCCCTAATAATATCTGTACTATCACGAAGTCCAACATAGAAATATTCCAAAGACAATTTCGATTCAAATCCATTCCAATTCAATTATTGGAAATTCTGGTTATTTTCGAAACCATTTCAAATCCACTTTATTTATTTTAAAAATAAATAAATTATTATTCTAGTTCAAAACTAGTTCATTTTGATAAAAAATTATTTTTATCTTTTCAAATATGGAAATTTTCATCACAATTCTTCACAAATCATTTCTTATGATTTTACACAAATTATTGACATTTTTAATAATTTTATCAAGGCCCGTACAGTCGGTTTCCACCAACGGCCATCGAACTGCACTTACAGCGACCTTTTCCAAAATTGATTTGGACATAATTCCAAATCCAACAGTTAGATTTCAAATTTCTAATATCCGTTAGAAAGCTCTTTTCGATACGAACCCAATGGTTCCGGTTTTAGGAGAATCCGACGGTCGGATCTCCCGTATTATCCGTTCGAAGTCAATGGTCGAAATTCACGAACTGCCGCGGCACGGCGCGTTCTATTCAGGCCATTATATTATATATATAATATATACTTCATCCATTCCCTTTTGAAACGTATTTTATAAATCGTTTAAATTCGTTTTCAAAACGATTTCAACTTCATATTCAATTTCAAATCAAAATTGAATATTCCAATATAAATTCGTTTTAAATTCCTTTCAATTCTATTTCAATTCAAATCGGTTTCAATTCAAATCAATTTCAGTTCAATTTCAATACATTTTAAATTCAATTCAAAACGATTTCAATTCTATTTCAATCTAATTCGAATTTCAATTCTTTTCAATTTAATTCGAATTTCAATTCTTATTCAAATTCAATTCTATTCAATATCAATTCGAATTCATTTCAAATTGATTTCCATTCAATTTCAATTCGATTCGAATTCATTTTCAAAATATTTGATTTTGAAATCACTTTTCAATATTCATTATAAAAACGAATATAATCGATATAAATATCGTTTGCGTCAAAATGGCGTCAATCTAATCAACACGGCTTCATATATTTCTATTTTCAAATATTCTATTTCAAATATTTCTATTTCAAATATTTCTTTTTCAAATATTCTATTTCAAATATTTCTTTTTCAAATATTTCTATTTCAAATATTTCTTTTTCAAATACTTCTATTTTCAAATATTCGATTTCAAATATTTCTATTCAAAACTGGAATGAGGCCCAATCAATTTCCATAGATTTTATTTCTATGGATTTCCATATAACGCATGTATATATCAACAATGACAAATAATCAACCATCATCCAAAGTGCATTCTACACTGCATAAGCATCAAATATAAATATTCAACGCTTATAACAGTCTGTCAATCAATCGATCGACATACAACTAATTAATGGGATTAGTGTATGTCATATATCACCCCAATACCCGTGTGGGTTTTCAAACAATTAAACACAGATTTTATTTGTGCAGTTGGGCGATGTGTAAAATTTATCGTCCCAATCAATATCAGTCAAATGTGTGTATATAAACAAATCGTCCGATTTGTTTATTTTTATTTTTATTTCATTTTACATACACGTTAAAAATTCTATTTTCAACTATAAAATA
The DNA here is from genome assembly GCA_030737875.1 of Allium sativum. NCBI lineage: Eukaryota > Viridiplantae > Streptophyta > Magnoliopsida > Asparagales > Amaryllidaceae > Allium > Allium sativum. Next base: position 122,921,887 of record CM060912.1, on the reverse strand, counting down.
TTTTAACTCTATAAATATTTTATTTCATTTCACATCACACAATCAACTACACAGCAAAATCAAACAAACAAGCATACAAGCCGTCCATGGTCTGTGGAAGATGGGTGTCGGGTGCTACTAAACACCGTCTGCATCCTATTATATATTTTAACTAGAAAATTAAATTAAAAGTGAGAAGTTCTCACCGACTAGCTAAACCAACGCCACGACTCTTCTTATGTAGGAATCTTCGTTGTTCTCGCCTTTTGTCACTTTCGTTGCCACTACATATATAAAAATCACATTTTTATTATCTATACTATATAAAAATCATATTTTTATTATTTATACTATATAAAAATCATATTTTTATTATATATACTATATAAAAATCATATTTTTATTATCTATACTATATAAAAATTCGCACCTTTTATAAACTAAAAATGTTGTCTTCTATAAACTGAAAATGATTAAATTATTAAAAGAAATAAATAAAGTAAAAAAACTTACAGCGTTAACGATTGGAGGGGGTTCACCGTCGGAGGGAGGGGCTGCTGGAGTTCGCTGGCCATGTCGGAGGTTGGTGAAGGCGGAGAAGAAGGGGGGGGAGGCAGATCGAGGGGGGGTAGCAGCGCGTCGCGCAGGTGGGGGGTAGCAGCGCGGTGACGGCTCCGATAGGGGGCGCGCGAGGCAGATCGTCTAGGGTTTTTTTTCTTTTATTTTTCTGTTGAAATGAAATCGGGGGGGGGGGGTTACTGTAAATAGAGGGAGGGAGAGAGAATGGAAATATATATTTAATTAATTTAATTTTCAAAAAGTGACTTTTTACTTCGAACTCGAAACGAGACCCACCGCCTGTCGTCCGTAGCTAATTACCCTCATTTCGAACACAATGGGATATGTATCGAAAGCCAATTCGACCGTTTTGATCAGTTTTCGTTTAAATCAAAATTTAACTCTATATATTGAATTTGAACGCACATTTCAATTTACCGGGGCTACATACTGACTAAAAAAATTGCAGAAAAATATTTTCTAGCTTCGTATTAACGATACGGTCCTAACAAAACTAGTTTCATCAAATTCTGAGACCGTTTGAAAAATGGCCATTTTCCAGTCGATTAAAATCAACTAAAACGGGTCAAACGCGTTTTCCTTTGCCACGCTCACATATTGATTCAAAAAATTATGAAATTTGAAACCTAGTAATAACTAGACATCACGGATCCAACAAAAGTGGTTTCGTCGAAAACCGAGGTCGTTTGCAAAATTCCCATTTTTAAGGGCCGAAATTCCATAGCGACTATTCTAAATTTTCAACTGGGCATAACTTTTTATCCTCGCTATGAAACTTTGATTTTTCGGAATCGTTGGAAAGATATTCTCAAATAGATTCAAATATTTTTAGTTTCTCTAAAATCCGGTTTATTTTGCACCCGGTACATTCGTTTGAACTTTGAAATCGAATTATCGAACTATCGCGCCATTTTCAATTCCTTTTATGATTATAAATAAATATTTATATTCCAACGAAGATTCGAATAAATATATACGTTCGAATTCAATTCAAAATAAATTTCTCATCGTTATTATTTAAAATAATTCATTTTAAATAATCAAAATTCGCTAAAATTGCCAAAATAAAAATTTTAAATTGGCCCAGATTTTTGGGTTATTACAGGCTGGAGAAGCTGGGCCGTGGGATGGGAATAAAGGGAAAAAAGGGAAAGAGAATTAGGTTGTGGGCTATAGAAAAAGAATGGGAAAAAGAAAGAAAAAAAAGGGAAAAAGGATTGGAAAAAGGAAAGAAAGAAAAGGAGAAAAATAAAGAGAAGGAAAGAAAGGGAAAATGAGTTTTGGAATCGTGCAACAATGGTGTCATATTTTCGAATTTTATAATTTAACAGTTGTTTATTTAAAAGAAAATAATACATATATATATATATAATAAAATATATTGATCATATTGAGTCAATGGCGAAATGGAATTATTTATAGAAGACGTCGAAATAAATTTGAAGTTAAACCTTCATCAATATATATACATATATATGTGTGTGTTTATTAATCAAAGTTGTATTTGAAATAAGTGGTGTTAATTCATTCTTTTTGAATAATTTAACTAATAAAGGAATAGGATTTATTCAATTATTCTAAAGACCGGATAGTTGGTTAAAAGTCAATGTTTTGAAGTATAGTCGACGATATGTCGTGATTTTGGGAAGGTGGCTGACTGTCAATGATGGGTTCAAATGTTTTGAAATAAATGTTGAAGTGTTATTCAAATTTAATCATCTTAGGTCGATAACCATTTATAATCAGGAAATGAATTCAAAATTGAATTAATAATAATTAAATGTGAATTTATAAAGTGACTCAATAAACATAATCTTAATCTGTAATAGTATGTACGAATGTTGATATAACGAGTCCAGATCTTTATAAAGGAATGGTATTCACATTTCAAAGTGAGCAACGTTTAAAAGAATTTTTTTTTGCAGATAAGAATGGTTATAATGGAAAATGGTCAGGGAAATTAAATTTGTCTGTAACAATAAGATTATTCCGAAGTTCGGAAAATAAACCAAATAGAGATGAATCAGAAAGAGATTTTGAATTAGAAATCGACTATATCAAATCCAGGAAAAGTACCATTTACATTCCACTTTAAATAAAATGTAACTATTCATTTATTTACTTATTTATCTAAAGAAAAGAAATTTTAGATGGGTAAAATATGGAAATAATCATTTTCTAGAATTAACCGATCTACGAACGACGATTGGTTGAATTTGAATTATCGAACTATAATCAACAAAAATATGTGGTGATAATTGAGTTGTGGATTGGATGGATTGTAATGCTATGATATGATACGATAAACTTGAATAGCTTAAATTTATTTGACACATTTAAATCATCTTGTGTAGATCGCTATTTAAAACTGGAATGTGAATATTATATGAGAAATAGATTCCGGTAGACAAATTCTAACGACCCGCATTCTACGTATCGGAGGATCGTAGAGTATTTATTTTATTTTCATACGAAGTCATATGGTCGTGTAACTTTGGGGAACGACTATTGGGGTCATTTCCTACATTCACGAATTTTGCTGAATTTTAAATGACCGTTCTACCCCTAGAGAATCTTGTTTCGCCTATAACTTTTGATTGGTAAGGAGTTTTGATCTGAAAACACTTCCATTGGATCCGGGTGATGGTTTACCTTTCCGTAGAGTGGTCACATTAATCAAACGGGCTTATCATTTGGGAGATATGACTGAAATAAGATTTGAAGATGGAAAAACAACTTAATCGAGCTTAATAGGGTGATTAGCAGCTAGGCCCACAACCCATTTCGGGATTAGACTTATGGGAGGGCTGAAAGGAGTTGGAGAATGATTCCTTTTCATTTTTCCAGCCGCCGAAAACATTCCTTGAACCCTAGCAATGGCTTCCATCTTCTAAATCACTCCCTAATCACCTTTTTATCACTAAATAAGCAAAACTACATCAAATCAAGTCAAATTAGCATCAAATCAGAGATAGAGCTGCTGCTACACATAGGAATCCATGCCAAATCAGTGGAGGTTTCAGATCTATATTTTTTTATGGCTAAGGTGAGTGATTAGCATGTTTATTCACTAATTATGGCTAGTTAAGGGTGATTAGTGATGAATAGTGAAATTATGGCTCAGAAAAATATGGAAAAATATGAATAAATTCTAAAATCATATTTTATGTCACTGGTAAAAATTTGGTTTAATTTGGATTAAGTTTGCTAATCCTATTGTTAGATATGGTTAAACAAGGTGAAGGGGAAAATCATGAGTTTTGGGTATGTTTGATATAAAATAACCTATATGCTTGATGTTTTGATCTTTTTGATTGAACCTATATGTTGTTATTGTTGTTTGGGATGTTTTATGATTGTATAGGAAAGTTAGAATGGTTAAAAACACCTTTGTTTGGCGAAAATAGCTTGTTGGCAAAAAAATACAGATTTTCAGGTCCGGTTAGGAGAAACACCCGATCTGAATCGGTTAGGAGGGAGACCCGAACCGATCTGGATAGGAGAAGGAAACCCGAACCGATCCAGGTAGGAGAAGGAGACCCAAACTGAACCGTATAGGATAAGGAGAGGAGGAGACCCGAACCAAACATGATAGGGGAAGGAGACCCGAACCGAACAGGATATGGGAAGGAGACCCGAACCTAATCGGATAGGAGAAGGAGAGGCAGAGACCCGAACCAAACCGGATAGGAGGAGATCCGACCCGAACTAGATAGGCGAGGAGGAGACCCGAACCGAACCGGATAGGAGAAGGAGACCCGAACCGTACCGAACCGAATAGGAGAAGGAGACCCGAACCGAACCGGATAGGAGAAGGAGACCCGAACCAAATCAGATAGGAGAAAGAGATCCGAACCGAAGCAGATAAGAGAAGGAGAACCGAACCAAACCGGATAGGAGAAGAGGAGGAGAGTCGAACCGAACCGGATAGGAGAAGGAGACCCGAGCCGAACCAGATAGGAGAAGGAGACCCGAACCGAACCGGATAGGAGAAGGAGACCTGAACCGAACCTGGTAGTAGAAGGAGAGGAGGAGACCCGAACCGAACTGGATAGGAGAAGGAGACCCAAACCAAACCAGATAGGAGGAAGAGACCCGAACCGAACCGGAGAAGACCAAAACCTGAGATGCAAAGGAAGTCCAAATGAGAAGTTATTACTCAGGATCCAGATGGGAACCAACAAGTTAACTTCAAGAGTTGGGCTTTGCTGCTGGACGTGTGCAAAGGAGTTATCGATATCTATAACTTTGGTTCACCATTGAGAGGGGGGGAATGTAGGCGAACCAGAGACATATGATTTATGGACTGGTTAGCAATACCCCAGAGCCAAGGAAGTTTGGACTGAGGAGGGTTATTGACTATATACCAGAAGGGCATGGTTATAGCAATAGTTGTACGGAGTCTAGAAGGGCGCGGACCCGTCATGGCCCCAATGGATTTGGTGATCAAGGCGGTGGATATCATATGCTTTACGCACTGAGTGAGAGATGTGATGATGATTGCTATGTTTTATGTATGCTATCACCATGACACGCACACTCCCATTTTACACTCTATGTTAGTGTTTACCTTAGCGTATTGCACATCTTGTTGTGCTAACTCTTTGGTTCCAGGTCCAGGTCAGGTATGATTTCTTATACCTGTTATTGTTCTATTTAGTGTTATATATTTTCTATCGCTCACACCAGACCTTCGTTTGACCCAGAGTTTCATGTCTCTTCTTATTACTCTGGGTGCTCCTAAACGAGCAGACTAGAGACAGGTTATGTGGTTATGCACGAGTAGCTGTCCGGAGACGAGCAGGAGGCTTCCACGTACTATTTACATATATTCTCTCTGTGTTGTTGCTGGTCACTGCTTTGGGCATTAGTAGTGTACCATTTTCATTTCCTTTTAGAGACGGTATTTTGAAGTTGTAATAATGGTTGGATTATAAGCTGTATTTTGGATTTAGCTACTCTGATGGATATGGTTTAGTTTTCAGCTTATGCACTGTCTCACCTATTTTATACCAAGTTATATTACTAATATAATTTATTCCATGCGCTGTGAGATATACTACAGGTTCTTGATGATTCATAGTTTCAAACCCCTTTCTCTTGACGATCGTCCCGTGCCAGTCAGGCATTGGCACAACGCATTTCAAGGGAAATGTATGATGATGCGGGGCGGCCGTCACACTTGGTATCAGATCCTAGATTGCATAGTTTACCTAGGGGAAGACATCAGGGAGAGATAATACACGTTTATGAGATTGCGTATTTGTGATATTTTGGTTTTCAAAAGCTATATATATACTATTAGTATATCTATGGATGAAGTCGCACTGCACTGGCACCACTAAAGAGATGGTTAATCGTTTTCTCTTTACAGATTGAACGATGAGCCGAAATACGAGGAGTACGATAAGTAACCCTGCATCGGGAGTTGAAGAGGGAGCGGGATCAGGGGCCAACAATGGGAATGTTCCTGATATACGATGTTTACAGCCTTCATGTGATAGATGCTTAGGGATGCTCAGGGAGCAGTTCCTAATGCTGCTAACGGTGGTGGTGCAGTAGTGTGGGCTCCTAGAGCCGATTTTTCCAAGCTCTGCAAGGATTATACTGATATTGGTGGGAAGCCGTTCCATGGAACGGAATCGGCTACGATGGTTCAAGATTCGCTTGATAGTTGTAAGCGCATCTTTGAAGATTTGGGGATCGATGATGCAATGAAGAGAAAGATAGCATCGCGTAAGCTTCAAGGACGGGCATTGAATTGGTGGAATGCTATTAAAATGGTTACTCCCGAGGGTCAAATTACTTGGAATCATTTTAAGACTCGCTTCAGTGACAAGTTTATTTCAGCTGCACAGAAGTCAGAATTGTTCAGGAAATTTTTGGAGCTTAAGCAGAATGGTAGAGCAGTCTTGGAATATATTGCAGAATTCGATACCTTATCGAAATATGGATTATCCCTTGTCAAGAAGAAGAATGAGAGTTCATAACTGTCCTAGATGAATGCTTGAGGGAAAGACTTATAAACCATATCGATGAGACATTCGAATCTATTGTGGGAAAGGCATTGAGATCTGAGAGCCTTTACCCAAAGTTGAAGACCGAGGTTGCTATTACATCTGCAGAGGAGCCAAAGCCGTAAGCAAGCGGCGGAGGCAAGAATAATTCTCAAAATAAGAGGAAACAGAACCAAACCAAGGATGGTCAGAAAAAGAAGAATTAGAAAGAGGCCCAGTGCTTTGGCTGCGGCAAGAAGGGCCACTATATCAAAGATTGTTGAGCGAAGAAGGGTGAGAGGAAGTGCTTCCACTATGACCAAGTGGGACATTTCAAGAATGAATGTTCGCAACCTCTTAAAGAAAAGCAGATCATGAAAGGATATGCTATCAACGTTGTTCCTTCTTCGTCGAATGCCCTAACTGCGGTGGAGAAAGGAAAGGGTGTCGTTATTCAAGGTATGTGCTTTCCATTTATGATGTTCCTATTCGAGTATTGTTTGATATCGGGGCATCCCATTCCTTCGTATCTAGTTGGGATTGGAACCTGAGATTATCGATAGACCTTTAGTTATGACAAACCTGATCGGTGGTTCAACTAGCCTTTGTATGATTTGTCGTAACTTGGTCTTATCGAGTCATGGATGTATGTTTGCTTGTGATTTCTTTGTTTTGGGCTTTACTGCGTTTGGCATATTTTAGGAGTCGATTGGCTCCAAAGGTATGGGGTGGTGATAGAATGTGAGGGGTCTTTGGTGACCATTAGAGCGGATGATGGACGGAGAGTGGTTGTAATGACCCAGATTTTTTAGCCATTTAATTTAATATTTAATTTTTGTTTTAAATATTGATTTTGAATTTAAATGGTTGGAAACTAATAAATTTGAATATTATACAGATTTAAATAATATAAATAATGATTTAATTTCGAAATAATCGAAATTGGCCGAACTTGTGATATTATGTGATCTGGTAATATGAGAAGATTTATTTAAGGTTATATTTGGTTTTTATTTATGATTTCTTTTATTAAACGTTGCTTGAAAGTTTAAATTATAATTTTAATTATATAACGAGCTGCAGCGACGTGATAGTTCGTAATATAACGTTTTGAACTTCAATTAGTCGTACAGGACCCAATTTAAGTTGGATTTCTTCGAAATGAGAAGTGTCCGAACCCATTTAATAATATCTTTCTAATGAAGTAGAAAAATCAAGTTTTCATCATGTAGATTTTATTTTATGACCAAATAAATTTTTAAAATAATCGCTATGAAAATCGTTATATAAAATATAGGCCTTTAAAATGGACATTTTGCAAATGGTCTTCGATTTTGATGAAACCAGTTTCATTGGAACCATAACGTTAAATTATTGTACGATGTTGAATTGCATGGCAAACCGATGTCATATGTGACCACGGTAGCCACAAACGCCCGTTCAATTTTTATAGAGCGTAATTAATTTAATAAAGGGTTATTTGGGTATAATTTGAACAGACGATCGAATTAGGCCGCGAAAACAATTCCGTTGAGTTCGTATCGTCGATTAGAGTCAGGGTAGATATATAGTTTGTTATCTTTGGAGACCGGCTAAATTGGTGTCCAAAATGGCATTGCGGTGCGCGTAAAAATAGCCTACCGGGGAAACAGCCTCAGAATGCGACGAAACTAGTGCCGTTGGGTTCATATAGAAGAATTATTGTAGGATTTCAAAGTTTCAAGTTGATTTGATTTACCTAGTGATCGTGGAAAATTAAAATGCGTGTTTATTTCTGGTTTTATATAGGAATTTTTTTCAAACGATGTCGGAATTCGACGAAACTTGTCCCATTGGGTCCGGAATATTTTTCTATGCTGAGATTAGTTTTTTATCAGTAAACGAGAGTCGTTTGTGGTGGTTTTGGCGTGTTACTTCATGACGAAGTACCGTTAAATAATAAAATAATAAAATAAAATATTATAATTTTTGTTCTATATAATGACTCTGTCGTAACCCCTAAATTCCCATTTTGTTCAATCCCTAAATACCCAATCTCGTTCCGTTCGTTTTCTTCAGCACAAAATCAATTCATTGTCTTAAAATCCAATAAATAATTCTCTGCCTTGAAATAAAAAAGAACCACTCCTCATTGTTTCCATTCCCGTGACTCAACCAAAAACAGTTCCTGCAGTCTCCTCTTAACAGTCGATAGGTCCTATATTCTAATTCATGGGTATTAGAAGAAATCTCAAACATCAAAATCTGAAGTGAGGCCAAGAGGCCGGTGTAAGGAAGTGGCATCATTTTGGGTAGACTAGGCTTTCTTCTGGTCGCCTGAGGTCGGAGACGCGGTGGAATTTCGTAGCATGTACTCGGTAGTCAGTGACAAACCCGAGGGCGCTGGAAGACTAATGGGTGGAGGAACATCATGTCGAGGGCGGAGTTCATGTGTGTCTTGACCAAAGTGGTAGCTCGGTGGCATTACTAACATGGGTGTTCCTGTGATGATGGCAGTGTGAGCACAGTGGTTTCTGGGTAATTACTGGGAGTGGGTGTATATTGGTCAGTCCATAATTTCAATGTAAGGAGAAAACAAAAACCAAGCTCGGAGAAGAAATGAACTACAGAAGAAATTACGTGAACGAGTTTAGGAAGGAGCCTTAAGTGTTTTAAAATGGAGGATTTGGGAAGGAAAGGTGCTGTTGGGGACAGGTGGACTGGTGGAAGCAGGCTTCAGACCCGTTAATATATATATATATATATATATATATATATATATATATATATATAAAGAAAGAAATAGAAAAATAACGAGAAGAGCTATAGCAATGGTAGCTTGGGCTGGGAAAGAACATGGACTGTCTTAACGCATGGGCTTTGGGTTTAAAGGGGGACGGTATGAGGATGGAAGATGATGACGTGTGTTGGTTTGGTGGAAGCTGATAACTATGGGGAAGGAGTTCAGCTGTATGCACAGTGAAGAGGTGCAGCGTTTTTTCCTTCAATATAGAAGAAGTATGGGATCGGTGTAGAAGCATGGGGACAGAAGTAAATATGGTAGCAGTAAGCAGTGATTAACGGTAAATATAATTAAGTTAATTAATTCCTTTTAAGGTTTAAAACTAATTTAGTTTAAAATTAAATGTTAAAATCGTGATCGGTATTGTAGGAACCTGGAACGAAGAAACGAGCGATGACGTGTCAGCTTTAATTACGGGTGATTAGTGGGGTTAATGATCAGGTCAAGGTAAACTATATTTTGTCTAATAGTAAAGGCTTAAATTAGTCGTTATCTTATAAATAGCATAACTTCTTCATACGTACTCAGAATTGGGCGAAACTAGATTCGTTGGAGTCGTGGTGAAGAGCACTACGTTGCTGAGCTAGTTCAGAAGAATTTAGAGAGAACCGGAATTCTATCTAATTTTAAATGCCAATTTAAAATCAGATAAATGTCCTGGACCGTCAACCGAGAATAAAGGTGAGTTAATTCTCACACTTCTGAAATACTCTGATGTGTTAAATCCATATCATTAATATTTATCATTAATTGGCTGAATGGATGCTATGGATGATTTTTATTGGTTGATTGGTTGTTTGTGGTTATAAATTGACCGTTCAAATGCATGATATTTCATATGTTAGTGTTAAACGATAAACTGTTGTGCAGGGAAGAACAGGTTGGAGGAATCCAACCGGATTCCTCAAATAAATCGTATATTATTTGTTGTTTCATGAATTGTTTATCCCAATTTATGCCATATCATGTTTAGATATAAGTGATTGAGTAAATGTTTATTGTTGAATCTAAATTCAACAATTGTACTGTTTTAAATCAATATACAGTATTGATTGGGTAATTGGCAGTAGATGGTCTAAAGTCCATCGTATTGAAACAGTAATTCACCGCCAGACGAATTGATGTATTTTAAGTTATAAAACTTATTTTTATAACTGAATCGAACTTTGGTTTTTATTTTAACTATTTAAATAAAGAATTTTACATAAATGAATATTCATAACTTTGTTTTGTAAGGAAATGTATAAAGGATGTTTATAATAATAGCTTATGTTTTAATACATAAGAAAGTCTGAGATTAACAAGGGAGTTGGTCGTTTTGAATAATCGTTCAAAAGAAAACAATTTAGTAAGATTTATTATTTTAACTTAACGATTTGTTTTAAAGACTAAACAAACTTTTAGTTCGACTATCTCATAATAATTATTGAGTAGTTGTTATTATAAAGGTAATTATTCTCTCTTTGACTTAATAAGGAGATTAACTAACATGTTGTTAGTTAACGATGAAGTAATATACTTTACTTCAGTAAATGACTAATTTAATGATTATTTTAATAATTATAGTAATGAATTCTTAGGTTGAATTCATTAAGATAGTAATTGAAGTATGAACGAGGGTTAGTAATTTAAAAGAAGCTTATGGAAAGGGATTTTATAATCCAAATTTCATAAACAAGTTATAAAAGAAAGTTTATGTTTAAAGTAAAGTTTCTATTCGAGTTGAGAATGTAGGAAATGATTTGTAAAATCATATTAAAACGGAGATACTTATTTACTTAAGTAATGAAGTAAATAAAAAGATTTTTGGTTATAAAATCCAACCACTTGTTTTAACGATGTTAAAAGGAGTTTAGGGTTAGTGAACAAAATCCAAGTTTATAAGAAAAGTGGAATTGAATTTATAAACTAAGGCGAGGGCTTTAAATGAAACATTTACTTAAGAACCAAATTAAGTGAATGGCGTAATCGAAATGAAATTAGAAAGATAAAAACGATAGTTAATGATTTGAATAAAAGAAATAATTTTAATGGTTCGATAAAGAGTTTTAAATGAATGATTTTAAAAATGAGAAATTGAGTTGCCAATATACTTGACCATACTGATTTTGACGTTGATAGTTAAAACACCAAACTATCAACGAAAAATTTTACTGGACCTTTTGACGTGTTGTTTCGAAGAGACTAGGATGGGAACTAGACCCGAAACTACTTCGACTCAACGTTACGTACGAAGCTAACTTGCAATGAAATGAAGATGAAGCAAGTGAAGACCATGGATATTCAAAACGGAAGGACTACTTGTAATCTTTGGTCTGCAGCCAAAGATATACTGCGGTTCTGTCGTGATTGAGATCTACGGATTTGCAAGGACTACTCGCTACTGATCTATAGGGTGATTCCTTGGATGCGGTAGGAGAGTGCCTTTGGTTCATCCTGTTCTTGAATGACTTGCATGGACGGATGTCTAACAGAGTATTTCCAAAGGGATCACGTACGTTGATTTCTTCAAACGTACCATAGTTGATGGCGGAGAAATGGTTTTCTCTAGCCAAATAACTAGAGTATTTTTGTGGACGTCAATTAGTGATACCTAGCAGATCTGAAGATGTGGCATTCAAAGTGAATGATGACCAAAGGTTCAAAGTAAATTCTGGCCTCAAGCCTCATCAACCGGGAAATGACAAAAATCGGGCAGGTAGCATGGCTATGTGGGTCGCTCCCATTAGTGTGTATAATCACCTATCTAGAGAAATTCCATTTATTTTGTTTAATCTATATTTCGATGCTATCCCTTTTCGGGAGACGGTTGCTGATCCCAAACGTCGGTGATATACATTCGATACACTCAAGCGAAATGAGTGGTCCGTCATGTGTGGGCCGGGTTGCAAGACCTTCTTGTTGAACCCAGTGTATTCACCTCTAGAGATACACTATCGGCAGGTGGTCCCATACCTTTCCATAGTCGGAATCCAATCTCCAATAAGCACCCGCGTTTTGATTTGTAAAATATATATGTGGAGCATGAGATGCAAGCGTTCCACTAGATTATTATTTATTTGTGGTTGATAGACACAATTATAATATCATAAAAATATTGTTCTTCAAAAATGGTTTGGGTTATAGTAAGGTAAAAACCGTCCATGTTTATGTGTGGACTAGTCTTACTATTATCCTTTTGTTTCAAAAAAGATTTCTAAAGTTAAACCGATGGTTGATGTGAACTTTACACTGAAAGTATTTCAGACTGACCTGTGTGTTTTTGCTTTGCTTCAAAATGTGCTCGGGTCAGACCGAACATATTTGACAGGTTAGTTTTCGCTTGGAGTTTCAGAAGCTGGGAGCAGGAGGCTTCACCGTTAGTTATTTAAAGTTATTCCGCTGTATTTGATTCATATTTACTCTAATGATTGGTATGTATACAAGATTTTCATTTGTATAAAGATATGTTGTTATATTATATATTTTGTTCGTTCCGCTGTGAGCTTCTGATGTTCTTCTTCTTTCTTCTATTCTAATATTTCTTTCTTTCTCTCTCATCCTCTAATTTCTTTCTCTTAACATTCTGCTTTTCTGTGTAATTTGGGTTGACTGTGGTAGTTAACTGTCGACTTTAATTGTAAGTGGGACGTTACAACTTCGTATCAGAGCTATTGGTTTAGTGATAACCTTGGGTCTGTGGCGTAGCTCGATAGAGATGGGATTAGTAATACCATAGATTGAGTCTGAGTGTATTTATATGAGTGCACGTACTTGAATATAAAATTATTTTTAAATTATTTTGTTAAGAGGGTAAATGAAATAATTTTACCCGAATCTTATTTTTATAGAAATAAATAAATAATTTTTCAGTTGTTGACAGTTGTTTGAAACTTGTATTGACTTGATTAATTGGTTTGGATGTGTTTGATTATGAAGTTGAATTGAATCAATCAAAGGACATTTCAAACTTGAAATGTGAAATATGGAAATTAACTCATGTTGGATTGAATAATCGTATAAATTAACTTTAAACATGAATATTGAATTAAAATAAAACTTAAGTCAACACTAATTTGACTTGAGTTAAGAAATAGAAATATCCAAATATAATGTTTTGGGATTATATGGTTGAGACTGATTGCATGGATATGGATTTAATGTTGAATGAACTTGTTTGAAACCTGGCTTGAATTGAATTTGGTTTATTGATATAAATCCAGGATGTTATGAATATTTAATTTTAACTGGTATTGTTTGAAACTAATAAAATTCATTAGAATTGAGAACATGTGCAGAAGAGCTAATTTATCCTTAAAACATGTTCAAGAAGATTTGGCAGTTAACTGAATCCAGTCTGATTGGAGCTGCATAGAAATTGAGCAGGCTCGCTTATTATTTATCGCTTATCGCGTAACAACGCTCGCAAAAAGGTACGCTTACATGAAATATGAATTTTTAATCTCTGGTTTGGGTTTTTGGACTGGTTTTTTTTTCCTTTTTCCGACCATCTTGGTCGAGGCATATATATTTGTGGCACCTGCAATATTGCAGACGTCCTCCGTATAGGGGAGACTCTACCAAAAAAATTCCAAATTTTAAGGTGTTTTCGAAATTTTTGGAAATTTTGTTAATAAGAAAAGAGATTGTTTTTGATTGAAATTATTTGAATTAGTTTAATTAAAATTTAGAAAGTTAGGTTTTAATTAAAATAGATTTTTTGAAATATAACGAGTTTGTAGCATTCTTCTTACCTTAGCAATTTTGAGACGAAATTATTTTAAGGGGGAAGGAATGTAACGACCCAGATTTTTTAGCCATTTAATTTAATTTTTTTTAAATATTGATTTTGAATTTAAATGGTTGGAAACTAAAAAATTTAAATATTATATTGGTTTAAATAATATAAATAATGATTTAATTTCGAAATAATCGAAATTGGCCGAACTTGCGATATTATGTGATTTGGTAATATAAGAAGATTTATTTAAGGTTATATTTGGTTTTTATTTACGATTTCGTTTATTAAACGTTGCTTGAAAGTTTAAATTATAATTTTAATTATATAACGAACTGCAGCGGCACGGTAGTTCGTAATATAACGTTTTGAACTTCAATTGGTCGTACAGGACCCAATTTAAGTTGGATTTCTTCGAAACGAGAAACGTCTGAACCCATTTAATAATATCTTTCTAATAAAGCAGAAAAATTGAGTTTTAATCATGTAGATTTTATTTTATGGCCAAATAAATTTTTGAAATAATCGCTATGAAAATCGTTATATAAAATATAGGCCTTTAAAATGGACTTTTGGCAAACGGTCTTCGATTTCGATGAAACTAGTTTCATTGGAACCATAACATTAAATTATTGTACGATGTTGAATTGTGTGGCAAACCGATGTCATATGTGACCACGGTAGCCACAAACGCCCGTTCAATTTTTATAGCGCGTAATTAATTTAAGAAATGGTTATTTGGGTATAATTTGAACAGACGATCGAATTAGGTCGCGAAACCAATTCCGTTGAGTTCGTATCATCGATTAGAGTCGGGATAGGTATATAGTTTGTTATCTTTGGAGACCGGCTAAATTGGTGTCCAAAATGGCATTGCGTTGTGCGTAAAAATAGCCTACCGGGGAAACAGTCTCAGAATGCAACGAAACTAGTGCCATTGGATTCGTATAGAAGAATTATTTTAGGATTTCAAAGTTTCAAGTTGATTTGATTTATCTAGTGATCGTGGAAAATTAAAATGCGTGTTTATTTCTGGTTTTATAAAGGAATTTTTTTCAAATGATGTCGGAATTTGACGAAACTTGTCCCATTGGGTTCGGAATATTTTTCTATGCTGAGATTAGTATTTTTATCAGTAAACGAGAGTCGTTTGTGGTGGTTTTGGCGTGTTACTTCTCGACGAAGTATCGTTAAATAATAAGATAATAAAATAAAATATTATAATTTTTCTTCTATATAATGACCCTACCGTAACCCCTAAATTCCCATTCTCATTCAATCCCTAAATACCCAATCTCGTTCCGTTTGTTTTCTTCAGCTCAAAATCAATTCATTGTCTTAAAATACAATAAATAATTCTCTGCCTTGAAATAAAAAAGAACCACTCCTCATTGTTTCCATTCCCATGACTCAACCAAAAACAGTTCCTCCAGTCTCCTCTTAACAGTCGATAGCTCCTATATTCTAATTCATGGGTATTAGAAGAAATCTCAAACATCAAAATCTGAAGTGAGGCCAAGAGGCCGGTGTAAGGAAAGTGTCATTTTGGGTAGACTGGGCTTTCTTCTGGTCGCCTTAGGTCGGAGACGCGGTGGAATTTCGCAGCATGTACTCAGTAGTCAGTGACAAACCCGAGGGCGCTGGAAGACTGATGGTGGAGGAACAGCATGTCGAGGGAGGAGTCCATGGGTGTCTTGACCAAAGTGGTAGTTCAGTGGAATTACTAACATGGGTGTTTCTGTGATGATGGCGATGTGAGCACAGTGGTTTCTGGTAAATTACTGGGAGCGGGTGTATATTGGTCAGTCCATAATTTCAATGTAAGGGAAAACAAAAATCAAGCTTGGAGAAGAAATGAACAAAAGAAGCAATTACGTGAACGAGTTTAGGAAGGGGCCTGAAGTTTTTTAAAATGGAGGAGTTGGGAAGGAAAAGTGCTGTTGGGGACAGATGGACTGGTGGAAGCAGGCTTCGGACCCGTTAATATATATATAAAGAAAGAAATAGAAAAATAACGAGAAGAGCTATAGCAATGATAGCTTGGGCTGGGAAAGAACATGGACTGTCTTGACGCATGGGCTTTGGGTTTAAAGGGGGATGGTATTAGGATGGAAGATGATGATGTGTGTTGGTTTGGTGGAAGCTGATAACTATGGGGAAGGAGTTCAGCTGTATGCACAGAGAAGAGGAGCAGCATTTTTTTTCCTTCAATATAGTAGAAGTATAGGATCGGTGTAGAAGCATGGGGACAAAAGTAAATATGGTAGCAGTAAGCAGTGATTAACGGTAAATATAATTAAGTTAATTAATTCCTTTTAAGGTTTAAAACTAATTTAGTTTAAAATTAAATGTTAAAATCATGATCGGTATTGTAGAAACCTGGAACGAAGAAACAAGCGACGACGTGTCAGCGTTAATTACGGGTGATTAGTGGGGTTAATGATCAGGTCAAGGTAAACTATATTTTATCTAATAGTAAAGGCTTAAATTAGTCGTTATCTTATAAATAGCATAACTTCTTCATACGTACTCAGAATCGGGCAAAACTAGATTCGTTGGAGCCGTGGTGAAGAGCACTACGTTGCTGAGCTCGTTCATAAGAATTTAGAGAGAACCGAAATTCTATCTAATTTTAAATGCCAGTTTAAAATCAGATTAACATCCTGGACCGTCAACCGAGAATAAAGGTGAGTTAATTCTTACACTTCTGAAATACTCTGATGTGTTAAATCCATATCATTAATATTTATCATTAATTTGCTGAATGGATGCTATGTTTGCTATGGATGATTTTTATTGGTTGATTGGTTGTTTGTGGTTATAAATTGACCATTCAAATGCATGATATTTCATATGTTAGTGTTAAACGATAAACTATTGTGCAGGGAAGAACAGGTTGGAGGAATCCAACCAGATTCCTCAAATAAATCGTATATTATTTGTTGTTTCATGAATTGTTTATCCCAATTTATGCCATATCCTGTTTAGATATAAGTGATTGAGTAAATGTTGATTGTTGAATCTAAATTCAACAATTGTCATGTTTTAAATCAATATACAGTATTGATTGGGTAATTGGCAGTAGACGGTCTAAAGTCCATCGTATTGAAACAATAATTCACCGCCAAAAGAATTGATGTATTTTAAGTTATAAAACTTATTTTTATAACTGAATCGAACTTTGGTTTTTATTTTAACTATTTAAATAAAGAATTTTACATAAATGAATATTCATAACTTTGTTTTATAAGAAAATGTATAAAGGATGTTTATAATAATAGCTTATGTTTTAATACATAAGAAAGACAGAGATTAACAAGGGAGTTGGTCGTTTTGAATACTCATTCAAAAGAAAACAATTTAGTAATATTTATTATTTTAACTTACGATTTGTTTTAAAGACTGAACAAACTTTTAGTTCGACTATCTTGTACTAATTATTGAGTAGTTGTTATTATAAAGGTAATTATTCTCTCATTGACTTATTAAGGAGATTAACTAACATGTTGTTAGTTAACGATGAAGTAATATACTTTACTTCAGTAAATGACTAATTTAATGATTACTTTAATAATTAAAGTAATGGCTTCTTTGGTTGAATTCATTAAGATAGTAATTGAAGTATGAACGAGGGTTAGTAATTTAAAAGAAGCTTATGGAAAGGGATTTTATAATCCAAATTTCATAAACGAGTTATAAAAGAAAGTTTAAGTTTAAAGTAAAGTTTCTATTCGAGTTGAGAATGTAGGAAATGATTTGTAAAACCATATTAAAACGGAAATATTTATTTACTTAATTAATGAAGTAAATAAAAGGATTTTTGGTTATAAAATCCAACCTCTTGTATAACGATGTTAAAAGGAGTTTTGGATTAGTGAACAAAATCCAAGTTTATAAGGAAAGTGGATTTGAAGTTATAAACTAAGGCGAGGGCTTTAAATGAAACATTTACTTAAGAACCAATTTAAGCGAATGGCATAATCGAAATGAAATTAGAAAGATAAAAAGGATAGTTAATGATTTGAATAAAAGAAATAATTTTAATGGTTCGATAAAGAGTTTTAAATGAATGATTTTAAAAATGAGAACTTGAGTCGCCAATATACTTGACCGTACTGATTTTGACGTTGATAGTTAAAACACCAAACTATCAACGAAAATTTTTACTGGACCTTTCGACGTGTTGTTTCGAAGAGACCGGGATGGGAACTAGAGCCAAAACCACTTCGACTCAACGTTACGTACGAAGCTAACTTGCGATGAAATGAAGATGAAGCAAGTGAAGACCGTGGATATTCAAAACGGAAGGACTACTTATATTCTTTGGTCTGCAGCCAAAGATATACTGCGGTTCTGTCGTGATTGAGATCGACGGATTTGCAAGGACTACTCGCTACTGATCTATAGGGTGATTCCTTGGATGTGGCAGGAGAGTGCCTTCGGTTCATCCTGTTCCTGGATGACTTGTATGGACGGATGTTTGACAGAGTATTTCCAAAGGGATCACGTATGTTGATTTCTTCAAACGTACTATAGTTGATGGCGGAGAAATGATTTTCTCTAGCCAAATAACTAGAGCATTTTTATGGATGTCAATTAGTGATACCTGGCAGATCTGACGATGTGGCATTTAAAGTGAATGATGACCGAAGGTTCAAAGTAAATTCTGGCCTCAAGCCTCATCAACCGGGAAATGACAAAAGTCGGGCAGGCAGCATGGCTATGTGGGTCGCTCCCATTAGGGTTTATATTCACCTATCTAGAGAAATTCCATTTGTTTTCTTTAATCTATATTTCGATGCTGTCCCTTTTCGAGAGACGGTTGCTGATCCCAACCGTCGGTGATATACATTCGATACACTCAAGCGAAATGAGTGGTCGGTCATGTGTGGGCCGGGTTGCAAGACATTCTTTTTGAACCCAATGTATTCGCCTCTAGAGATACACTATCGGCAGGTGGTCTCATACCTTGTCATAGTCGGAATCCAATCTCCAATAAGCGCCCGCGGTTTTGATTTGTAAAATATATATGTGGAGCGTGAGATGCAAGCGTTCCACTAGATTATTAATTGTTTGTGGTTGATAGACACTATTATAATATCAGAAAAATATTGTTCTTCAAAAATGGTTTGGGTTATAGTAAGGTAAAAACCATCCGTGTTTATGTGCGGACTGGTCTTACTATTATCCTTTTGTTTCAAAAAGGATTTCTAAAGTTAAACCGATGGTTGATGTGAACTTAACACTGAAAGTATTTCAGAGTGACCCATGTGTTTTTGCTTTGCTTCAAAATGTGCTCGGGTCAGACCGAACATATTTGACAGGTTAGTTTTCGCTTGGAGTTTCAGAAGCTGGGAGCAGGAGGCTTCACCGTTAGTTATTTAAAGTTATTCCGTTTTATCTGATTCATGTGTACTCTGATGATTGGTATGTATACAAGATTTTCATTTGTATAAAGATATGTTGTTATATTATATATTTTGTTCATCCCGCTGTGAGCTTCTGATGTTCTTCTTCTTTCTTCTATTCAAATATTTCTTTCTCTCTTATCCTCTAATTTCTTTCTCTTAACATTCTGCTTTTCTGTGTAATTTGGGTTGACTGTGGTAGTTAACTGTCGACTTAAATTGTACTGAAAAGTGGGACGTTACAGTGGTATTAGGTAGCCTACCTAGCGACGGGGTGATGGCTAGTTTTCTAAATTCCCTTGACTTCCCGCATGATGAGTTATCAGATGTGCCTATTGCTGGCGAGTATCCAGACATCTTCGAGGAAGTGACCGGACTTCCACTACACCGAGAGATCGAGTTTCAAATTGATTTAATGAAAGATGCCAGACCTATAGTGATGTCACTTCGTTGTATGGCACCAAGGGAGCAGCGAGAGCTCGAATTGCAAGTAGGCGATCTTTTAAAGAAGGGATTTATTCGAAGAAGTGTTTTCGAGTGGGGAGCCCCAGTTGTATTCGCTATTAAGGCCGATAGTTCCCTTCTCTTATGTGTAGACTACCGCGAGTTGAACAAGGTGACTAAGAAGAATAAACATCCTCTTCCACGAATAGATGATTTGTTTGGTCAACTAAATGGAGCAAGAGTGTTCTCCCAGTTGGATCTCGCGATATGTTTACACCAGCTCTAGGTAGCAGCTGAGAGTATACCTAAAATGGCATTTCGGATGCCGTCTAGATTTTATGGGTGGTTGGTCATGCCTCTCGGGTTGACCAATGCACCCGCATATTTTGTGGATCTTATGAATAGAGTTTTTAGGGATCAATTGAATAAGTTTGTCCTTGTGTTCGTGCACGATATCTTGGTTTACTCGAGGACATAGGAAGAACATAAGGGACATTTGAGGACAGTAATGGAGGTGTTGAGGAAACACTAA
The DNA here is from genome assembly GCA_030737875.1 of Allium sativum. Taxonomy (NCBI): domain Eukaryota; kingdom Viridiplantae; phylum Streptophyta; class Magnoliopsida; order Asparagales; family Amaryllidaceae; genus Allium; species Allium sativum. The sequence continues at coordinate 122,901,450 of CM060912.1, read as the reverse complement.
TTGAAAGCGAAATTTTATAAGTGTCATTCTGGGGGAGGGAAGTGAGGTTCTTGGGCCATGTTTCAGAGAATGGTATTGCTGTGGATCCTGCGAAGGTGGCTACAGTGCAAGATTGGTCTACGCCCAAGAATGCAATGGACGTGAGAAGTTTTTTAGGGTTAGCTGGATATTATCGTAAGTTTATTCAAGACTTCTCCAAGATAGCGGCACCGTTAACTCAGTTGACCAAGAAGAATCAAGCTTTAGTCTGGGACAAAAGGTGTGAGAATGCGTTTAAGAGCCTAAAGGAGTAAGTTAACGTGTGCACCAGTGTTGGTTATTCCTAAGGGGAATGAAGAGATGACAGTGTACACCGATGCCTGTGGTACCGGACTAGGTGATGTACTGATGCAAGGAGGTAGGGTTGTAGCTTATGTTAGTCGACAACTGAAACCGCATGAGAAAAGATATCCTATCCATGATTTGGAATTGGCAGCGATCATGTTCGTGTTAAAGATGTGGAGACACTATCTAGTGGGAGAAAGGTTCGAGTTGTTTACCGATCATAAGTCATTAAAATATCTTTTCTCTCAAAAGGATTTAAATCTTCGTCAGCAAAGATGGTTAGAGTTCTTGGCTTCATATGATTTCAATATCGCATAAACACCCGGGAAGAGCAACGCGGTAGCTGAAGCATTGAGTAGGAGACATGCTAGTTTGGGTGCTATGTTTCTTGAATGGAAACAACTAGAGTATACTGCAGGATATGATTTCAGACCTAAGTGCGAATTGGATCCAGAGATGTTAGCAAGTTTGACGATCAGACCGACTTTGATTGAGCGGATCAGCTCCAGTCAGAGGGACGATCCTAATCTATTGGAAATCATCTCTAAGGTAGAGATGGGTATCGACGGAGAGGAAATGACCAAAAATGGACTTGATCAAGAAGGATGGCTTCGAAAGAATGGGAGACTAGTTGTATCCAATGTTAATGGATTGAGAGATGAAGTGCTTAGAGAATGTCATCACTCGAAACTGACTATACATCTCGGTTGTAACAAAATGTATTGGGACATGAAGCAGACCTACTACTGGGAAGGGATGAAGAGAGACGTTGGGAAGTTTATATCTAAGTGCATGAACTACTTGTTAGTTAAAGCCGAGCAAAAGAAGCCTAGTGGTTTGCTACAACCGCTGGAAATCCCCGAATGGAAATGGGAACAAGTCTTAATGGATTTCATTGACGGTTTACCAAGGATTAGATCGGGTTACGATAGTATTTGGGTGATTGTGGATCGATTGACCAAAAGTGCAAGGTTTATACCAATCATGTAATGACCCACATTTTTGACCATTCAAATCGACAATATACCACACATGTCAACCCAAACAAATCGCAAATGCAGGTAGTTATTGGGAAAAGGAGAAAAAGAAAAGGAAGAAGAGAAAACAACTCACAGAATCTCACAGCGGAAGGACAACATATAATAAACAGATAATGATTCAAACACTTAAGTACACATATAATTGAGTTACACTTCTCTCAGTTATCAGAGTTACACTAGCACAAATGTAAATAAATAGTAACGCAGCGGAATAAAGTGTAGTGGTCAAACCATACTCATAACAGATATATACGCCAAACTTCGTCTTTGTTTCTCCAAGGCAAGGAAATCTTCGCTAACTGCAACATCTGCTGACCAGAGCGTATTGCATAAAAAGAAAACACAATAAACACTCGGATTAGCACTAAATCATTCTCATATTAGTCAAATCAAAAGACGAAATAACTTGAGTGTCATGGGTGCACTAACTCAAGAGATGTTACGGGATTTTTCCATCTCTCTAGGATCCATTAAACTAATACATACATAGTATAATACGCTATTATGATAGTGTCTATCCAGTAAAGTATAAATACTGAAAATAGCGTAAGCGGGATTACATTTTTACCCACCGTTTATAATACCGTAGTCTATACAGTACAGTAAACCCACCGTACGATGGCATCAGAGGGCACTCCATAGGTACGATACAAATCAAAATCATATAGGGCTCGATAAGGATAATATGACAAGGCACTCGAGGCAATGCCCAGGGTAGGATTCTACCAATTTCACTCCCGGACCGGTGGTAACGCATAGCAGCCACTACCGCCCACCTCGGAACTCACTCCCAAAGTCATAAATGGGCCCAAATCATCATCATCATCATAGTCATAGAAATAGTATTGAAGAAGTGTGTCTGATCAAAGGTGCTACCTCAATTAGTCACGGTATAGCTCCTGTTTTAGTCATTTCAATTCTGACCCGAAGGTCGGGGCTATTTCGTCATCGTTCATCTTCTTCGATCCAGTAATAGCCTCCAAGACATCACATTTCATTCTGGATGCGTCATAACATATACAGTTGTTAAAGTGGTATCGACACTGGCAGAGAGTATGCCTTATGACGACTCCGGTCTCTTTAACAACTAACGCTTACATTTTTCACATCGGTTGATTCTTTTATATTTCACAAAGGTTCGCTTCATATCAAAATATCATATTCTGTTTCGAACCAAATTTATATTCAGATAGAATATAATTTCATATTAAAATATCATAAATCATACCAACCCGATTATATTCTAAATTAGAATATATTTCCATATCCTTATATTATAATCACATAATATTTCTAAATCGACTTATATTCAAATAGAATATATTTCATCTCAAAAATTCAAATTATTCCAAATCGATTTATGTTCGAAATCCATTCATATTCAAATAGAATATATACTTTCGTAACTCATTTCAAATTCCTTAGGAGATAAATTTATATTCGACTAGAATATAATTCACACTCCCATATTGTCATTGGTTTAGAAATCGATTCTTCTTCAAAGAGGATGGAACTTGTCTCAACTCCATTTGAGCAATGATTTTTTTTCCAGCATTTCCGTTCGGAAGAACTTTATACGTATAAAAATGTAATTTTTATAAGATAGATATTTATAAAGGAAACCTTTATAAAAATATATATATGATATCATAGTTAGAATAGGATAAAGTAAATTTTAAACACTATATATATAAATTAAAAGTTTACTAAATAATTTAAATCATAGAATATAAGAAAATTTGTTATAATAAAAATAGTTATAGATAAAGTAAATAAGTAAATTCTTGAAGTGAGGATAGTTATTTGAAAAACGGTGTAAATATGTATATAAGAAAATTCTTTAACTAAAAATTTACTCTTTCTTCCAAACTTCAATACCTGAATCTAAACTCCAGTCTCAATGGAGTTGCCTAGCTCAAAGGACTTGTTCCAAATCCCATTTCAACCGATTTCAATTCAAGAATTCAAAATCATACTCGTATTAAGTTTTGAAAACAATTTCCGTGTATCATCGATTATCTTTTCTTCAAATGTTGAATTCAATAAGAATTTATTAAATCTGAGTCTACCCAATCCTTGAAAATCCCAAATCATATAAATTTAAATCTTTAACCTTAGAAATTCACTCTGGGAAAATTTACTTAATCATTTCAAATAACGTTTAGGATTTAAATCTTTAAAGGAAGAATAAACTTTTGAAATCGACACATTTCCTTTAAATGAATTTCCTTCAAATAGAATTTCAAATATTTAAATCATTTAACCAACTGATGTCCATCTGTAATTTGCTACCCTATGGCCAAGTGATTTAAATTAAATTGCTCGATATTCAGGAACTGATCTATCATTTCAATCCGAACAGGAGTCATAGATATTTATCATTTCAATCTGTGTTCTTAATTGATTATAAATCGATAAATCTCAGATTGATTCGATGCCCGTAACATCAAGGGTAAAATTTGGGATTCATCATCAGTAATGAACACACGACAGCCATATATTGAAACAAATAACAGTTAAATCTATATTCATTCAGAAATCACCCAAACATCCATCACAACCATTCAGCCAATAAATCTGTATTAATCTGTTCTACGGGTTTGCAAGCATTAGAATTCCAACTAGTTATTTAATTAAATTAAATAATTTATTATTTGCCAACTTTGCAGATTTACATACATTCATGTCAGTTCCTAAGCAAAAATCCTCAATCACACACAACCAACCAACCAAACTTATTTAATAATTTAATTCAATAAATATGGGAAAAATTTAGTATTTCGCAAGTGAGAAAATCACTCACCTTTGGGTCCTTAGTTGATCGAACGTCCAACTAAAGGCCAAAATTTGACAGTCTCTAAACGTAGCCAACCTAGTGCCAAAACGTCCGCCATCTCGCCACGATCCTAACGCAACAAACCGTGCGTAAAACCGAGTTAAAACGAGAAAGTTATCAGCGATTTTCTATTTTAATTTTAAATATATAAATAAATTAAAATATTCCCTTACGACATTAACACTTGCTACGTCAGCAAGGGGATTTCCTTCTTCCCGCTCATCAAATTTACCCGCTACAGTAATACACGCGAGAGAACCCATCACGCACTGATTTTGACCGCTGTTTCCTCCCCGCTTCGTCCACCTGAGGACCTTCGACCACCCTTAATCGAAAGCCCATCGACCTGCGCGTCCACTGGTACCAGAGCCATCCACTCCGGTGGCCTCCTCTGGTGACGCGACCATGATGAACAGAATGGGTTTTAACCCTTCTATGACCAAATTCCGACTATCCACTCAACAATGAATCGAACGAACATCGCCGTTGGATTCGTATGAACGACCTCTTCAATACCCATATCATGGATTTCGAGATTTATCCCTAAATCGAAAAACCCCAATTTAGCTTCTAGGGTTTCGAAAACTGAGAGCTTTGACCGCGATTTCTGGTGAAACCATCCACTGCATGTCGAAACGAACATGACCAGAAGCTTCATACCATCGAGAGCTTCAGTTTGATATATAATTCGATAGGGTTTTGAGAGATTTTATTTTGAGGTGAATTTTGTTTTGAAACTAAGGTTTAGAATTTATTTTCTGCCATTAACGATGAAATTTTGATGGAGAAAAGCATAGGAAATAGAGAATGGGCTGATAAGAAGGAGGTGGAAATTTATTTATATGTAAAAGGAGGCCCAAATATGATAAACACCCAATTATCTTATTTCATTGATTCCTTTCGCGCTTTCTCCCGTATGATCACATAGCAAGTCCGATTATTCTAAAAATTGGAATCCTATAATAATTCGCCGTTCCGGATCCAATGACGCCTGTTTCGTCGAATTCCGAGACCGTCGCCAAAACAGCTAAATTTCACAGTTAATTTATTAATAAAATATTTAAAATTCGATTAAATGTTTTAATTCAAACTAAATATCAATAAAATTCCATTTAAATCAAATTATAACTTAAATAAATTTATTAATCGATTTCACAAGATTAAGTTCCCAATTTTGATTATTTGAATTTTAAGTTTTGAAATTCCAAATTTCACTCAACAACTTAATTTTTTTTATTAAGTCACTTATATATTAAATCGCAAATTTCAACATTTCAAAATAACTAAATTTGGAAAAACTTATTCATACTTAATTCAAATGAATCATTATTATTATAATCAACAAAATTTGATTTTTATCCAATATTATTCCATTTTATTTATTTTAAATCGAAATTTAAATATATAGAAAATATGGGATATTACATTCTCCCCCACTTAAAAATCTTTTCGTCCTCGAAAAGAGAACGAAACTATATTAAGCACATATCTATTTTAAATTCATACTTAAAATAGCCTTTATAAAGTAAGTTATATTTGCAAAACTCATAAATTTTTCTAACTCCCGAAATCACAGAAAATTTCGACAGCATCTCCTTTGTACGGAGGGGTCCGGGAAAAATCCTACATACATATAACTCAAATATCATCTCATCACAAGATGAGGCATCCCAGAAATGGGGAAAAACACAAAACAAAACCCGAAAACCAATGTAATCCCCAAATACGTACCTCTTTTAGCGTTTATAAGCAATTTATTTACCTTAGCATATTAGAATTTAGCGCAAGCGAGCTCCAACGCGTATCGCGACTTCATAACACCTGCTACATACTCACATACACATAAGAATCAACATATATAGAATACATGGCAAAATATAACTTACACAACATATTTCAATCATTTCAACTACAAAAACCAACATGTTAACAACAAACCGGCGAACTAATGGGGTATTATCTACCCTTAGATGATGGAAATTGACTAAGACAGGCAAAATTTGTTCTAATCGTTTCAGGCATTCCGAATTGTCCGGATTCGTCGAATTCGGATAATCCGTTCAAAAGTTATGACTGATTTAATAAAACCGAACGCTTCAGCCCGTACCCTGAAAATGCAGGTCTAAAATGTTATATCCACTTTTTAGCCCTCTAAACATCAGAATTTGACTACAACATATTAAGGGAAAGTTTTAGTTTACATTCTGGCCTTTCCGAATTGTACTCGCACATCAAAATCCGATGCTCGATTAGGAAGTTATGGTCAAAACAATATGCATATATGCTTTGGTTTTTAATTTCCTGCACATAGCACTACGTCTAAAACATGGATTTCAACCTAATAACATGAGAATTTCGACGTGTCTCTACATACGAATGTCTTAGTTCAGATTCTAAGGTTTCCAAAAAGTCCGAAATCATTGAATTCCGATCGTCCATTCAAAAGTTACGACTATTTTACTTCAGCTTATCGTTTATTTCAGATTTTTTGGCATAAATATTGATTAATTCTATTTCAAGTTCAAACCTTTCGATTCGAAAATTTAAGCCAAGCTTAACCATCTAAATAAATTATCATTCCATTATATTCGAGTATTGTTTACCCTTTATCGCTTAAGTATACTCATGTTCATTTCACTTGTGTTAAGTAATTTCATTTTATCCATTCATATTATGCCATCGTCTATCTTACTCAAGTTCATTTCAACTTATTCATTTCAGTTGTTCTTGTTCTCTCATTGAATCATTTACATATACATTTACTTCATAATCCAAGAAATGAAATTTTCATTCAATCTCTTACTTTATCTAATATAATTTCCATTCGTTACTCGTTTAGTTTCAAGTGTTAAATCATCATTAAGACTTGGATTCACTTTAACTTTTCCAACTAACTCAACTATATTCAATCATCAATTCATTAACCTTGGTCGATTACCAAGTTTTCATTTCTTATTCTTGTTCATTTCATCCATATTACAAGAATGTTGTTCCATATAGTTAGCTTCCAAATCAAAAATCAAGGGTTAAGATCCTTGATGGTTTCCTTTATATAAACCATTTCATTTCTCTCGTTTTTGAAAATTTCATTTCACTTACTTTGTCCAACAATACATATAAATTTTATATCGACTTATTTAATTTTCCTAAGTTGATTTCATTTCATTATATCTATCCAACTCAGGTCAAACTTCATTTTACATCTCATTTCGATATCTCCAATTTTTGAATAAAATTCGGTTAACTCCATTCTCTTATTCCAAATAAGCCAAATTTTCTACATTTGCATCTCATTTATTTTGTTTTGGCTCTTCTATTCATAGCTTCAAACCTTTCTTATTCACTTATTCTATTTTCATTTTAAATTAAGTTTTATTCCATTAACTCAAATTTTTATCTAGCTCATAAATAATGAATTAAATTAAGGGTTGTTCATAACTCAAATTTTATTCTTAGTTCTCAAACCGTTTTAATTCGATTTCCTAGATTAAAGTCTATTTAACTCGAATCCTCGACACGAATTAAGTTATATTTAATTTGACAAAATGGTTTCCATTCCGTTCATACTCAAGTTTACAATCGATATATTGACTTAATGAGATTTACCTCACTATGACTTCATTTCTTATACATGTAGGTTCACCCCTTTTTTTATTTTTAACTTATCGACTGTTCACATGTTATTAACAACATAAATTACTTTATTTTTAACTTATCGACAATTCATGTTTGACCAACAGCTTGAATTTCTTTTATTTCTTCTCGACTAGCTTAATAACCTTTTAAGTATTCCAATTCATGAGTTTTCCTCTTCTACTCTTATTACCCACTAAATCTTCCATTAAATTTTGGTCGACTTTAGTTGAAAATTTTCCATATTTAATTTAAATTTTCTCTAACCCCTTTGTCGACCCAACTTAGAATTGGTTTAACCTTATTATCGCTCCTACTTAAGCATTTGTATGACCATTTCTTTTCTCTTAATTCTTAGGTTCATTTCCACGTTCTAAAATCTAAATTCCAATAAGTCAAGTTACCTTAGTGCCTAAATCAATATTTTCAGTTAAAATGAACTTAAATGCCTGATTCTAGGTTCTAATAACCAAGTTTAAAATAACATATATATTTATACTATTTTATAGAAAAATCATGTCATAAAATTTTAAATCCAAATCTAAATTAACAAACATAGAAATTTCGATTATGGTTAAATCTTAGACTCAACTCTACCTATCATTGGAAATTAGATAAAAATTCTTTTCAAACAAGTTATGTAAGTACGGGTGATCTCCCACACTTAGACACTTCATAATAAACGTCGATAATGCGTGCACTCATTACCGAAGTCATGTTTGATGTCCGAGAAGGGATTACACACTTATTTCTTTTTAAAAACCTTTAAACCATTCCTTTCGAAAATACTTATAATACGATATTATTTCAAAATTTGACAAACCTATTTCAAAAGTACCCCAGTGTCAAGTTTCAAGTTCCATTCCATTCCAATCACAGTTCTTTCTTACCCAATTATACTTAATGGTATCATTTCAACTATTTCCTTAGACCATTAAAAATTTCCTTATTAAGTTTACTATCGAATCAACCGTAATAGGTATTAACTTAATATTATTACCTACTAACGACCAATGCTTAATCACCTAAAACCACTAATAGTATACACATAATATATAAAATATAATCAAAAACCATATTATTTCAATTCATTCCATTCGATTATTTAGGAATTCCTATCGATTCTATGGCGTCTCATATATCGACCAGAACCCATAAATATTCAACAGAACTATCAACACAATATAAAACCATTTTATACCAAAAATACAAGTACGCTTTCTCGTATATACACTCAAACTCATTCTAGGGCATTTCTAACCCTATCTCTAATGAGTTATTTCCCAAACAGAGCCAAGGTTATCGCTAACCATCGCTCTGATACCAAATTGTAACGATCCACATTTTTGACCGTTCAAATCGACAATATACCACACATGTCTACCCAAACAAATCGCAAATGAAGGTAGTTATTGGGAAAAGGAGAAAAAGAAAAGGAAGAAGAGAAAACAACTCACAGAATCTCGCAGCAGAAGGATAACATATAATAAACAGATAATGATTCAAACACTTAAGTACATATATAATTGAGTTACACTTCTCTCAGTTATCATAGTTACACTAGCACAAATGTAAATAAATAATAACGCAGCGGAATAAAGTGCAGTGGTCAAACCATACTCATAACAGATATATATGCCAAACTTCGTCTTCGTTTCTCCAAGGCAAGGAAATCTTCGCTAACTGCAACATCTGCTGACCCGAGCGTATTGCATAAAAAGAAAACACAACAAACACTCGAATCAGCACTAAATCATTCTCAAATTAGTAAAATCAAAAGACGAAATAACTTGAGTGTCATGGGTGCAGTAACTCAAGAGATATTACGGGATTTTTCCATCTCTCGAGGATCCATTAAACTAATGCATACATAGTACAATACGCTATTATGATAGTGTCTATCCAGTAAAGTATAAATACTGAAAATAGCGTAAGCGGGATTACATTTTTACCCTTACACCGTTTATAATACCGTAGTCTATACAGTACCGTAAACCCACCATACGATGGCATCAGAGGGCACTCCATAGGTACGATACAAATCAAAATGTTATGGGGCTCGATAAGGATAATATGACAAGGCACTCGAGGCAATGCCCAGGGTAGGATTCTACCAATTGCACTCCCGGACCGGTGGTAACGCATAGCAGCCACTACCTCCCACCTCGGAACACACTCCCAAAGTCATAAATGGGCCCAAATCTTCATCATCATCATAGTCATAGAAATAGTATCGAAAAGTGTGTCCGATCAAAGGTGCTACCTCAATTAGTCACGGTATAGCTCCTGTTTTAGTCATTTCAATTCTGCCCCGAAGGTCAGGGCTATTTCGTCATCGTTCATCTTCTTCAATCTAATAACAGCCTCCAAGTCATCACATTTCATTCTGGATGCATCATAACGTATACAGTTGTTAAAGTGGTATCGACACTGGCAGAGAGTATGCCTTATGACGACTCCGGTCTCTTTAACAACTAACGCTTATATCTTCCACATCGGTTGATTCTTTTATATTTCACAAAGGTTCGCTTCATATCAAAATATCATATTCTGTTTCGAACCAAATTTATATTCAAATAGAATATAATTTCATATTAAAATATCATAAATCATACCAACCCGATTATATTCTAAATTAGAATATATTTCCATATCCTTATATTATAATCACATAATATTTCAAAATCGACTTATATTCAAATAGAATATATTTCATCTCAAAAATTCAAATTATTCCAAATCGATTTATGTTCGAAATCCATTCATATTCAAATAGAATATATGCTTTCGTAACTCATTTCAAATTCCTTAGGAGATAAATTTATATTCGACTAGATTATAATTCACACTCCCATATTGTTATTGGTTTAGAAATCGATTCTTATTCAAAGAGGATGGAATTTGTCTCAACTCCATTTGAGCAATGATTTTTTTTCCAGCATTTCCGTTCGGAAGAACTTTATACTTGTAAAAATGTAATTTTTAAAAGATAGATATTTATAAAGGAAACCTTTATATAAATATATATATATATATGTGATATCATAGTTAGAATAGGATAAAGTAAATTTTAAACACTATATATATAAATTAAAAGTTTACTAAATAATTTAAATCATAGAATATAAGAAAATTTGTTATGATAAAATTTGTTATAGATAAAATTAAATAAGTAAATTCTTGAAGAGAGGATAGTTATTTGAAAAATGATGTAAATATGTATATAAGAAAATTCTTTAACTAAAAATTTACTCTTTCTTCCAAACTTCAGTACTTGAATCTAAACTCCAGTCTCAATGGAGTTGCCTAGCTCAAAGGACTTGTTCCAAATCCCATTTCAACCCATTTCAATTCAAGAATTCAAAATCATACTCGTATTAAGTTTTGAAAACAATTTCCGAGTATCATCGATTATCTTTTCTTCAAATGTTGAATTCAATAAGAATTTATTAAATCTGAGTCTGCCCAATCCTTGAAAATCCCAAATCCTATAAATTTAAATCTTTAACCTTCAAAATTCACTCTGGGAAAATTTACTTAATCATTTCAAATAATGTTTAGGATTTAAATCTTTAAAGGAAGAATAAACCTTCGAAATCGACACATTTCCTTTAAATGAATTTCCTTCAAATAGAATTTCAAATATATAAATCATTTAACCAACCGATGTCCATATGTAATTTGCTACCCTATGGCCAAGTGATTTAAATTAAATTGCTCGATATTCAGGAATGGATCTATCATTTCAATCCGAACAGGGGTCACAGATATTTATCATTTCAATCTGTGTTCTTAATTGATTATAAATCGATAAATCCCGGATTGATTCGATGCCCGTAACATCAAGGGTAAAAGTTGGGATTCATCGTCAGTAATGAACACACGACAGCCATATATTGAAACAAATAACATTTAAATCAATATTCATTCAGAAATCACCCAAACATCCATCACAACCATTCAGCCAATAAATCTGTATTAATCTGTTCTACGGGTTTGCAAGCATTAGAATTCCAACTGGTTATTTAATTAAATTAAATAATTTATTATTTGCCAACTTTGCAGATTTACATACATGCATATCAGTTCCTAAGCAAAAATCCTCAATCACACACAACCATCCAACCAAACTTATTTCATAATTTAATTCAATAGATATGGGAAAAATTTAGTATTTCGCAAGTGAGAAAATCACTCACCTTTTGGTCCTTAGTTGATCGAACGTCCAACTAAAGGCCAAAATTTGACAGTCTCTAAACACAGCTAACCCAGTGCCAAAACGTCTGCCATCTCGCCACGATCCCAATGCAACAAACCATGCGTAAAAACGAGTTAAAACGAGAAAGTTATCAGCGATTTTCTATTTGAATTTTAAATATATAAATAAATTAAAATATTCCCTTACCACATTAACACTTGCCACGTCAGCAAGGGGATTTCCTTCTTCCCGCTCATCAAATTTACCCACTACAGTAATACACGCAAGAGAACCCATCACACACTGATTTTGACCGTTGTTTCCTCCCCGCTTCGTCCGCCTGAGGACCTTCGACCACCCTTAATCGAAAGCCCATCGACCCGCGCGTCCACTAGTGCTGGAGTCTTCCACTCCGGTAGCCTGCTCTGGTGATGCGACCATGATGAACGGAATGGGTTTTAACCCTTCTATGACCAAATTCCGACTATCCACTCAACAATAAATCGAACGAACATCGTCGTTGGATTCGTATGAACGACCTCTTCAATACCCATATCATGGATTTCGCGATTTATCCCTAAATCGAAAAACCCCAATTTAGCTCCTAGGGTTTCGAAAACTGAGAGCTTTGATCGTGATTTCTCGTGAAACCATCCACTGCATGTCGAAACGAACAGGACCAGAAGCTTCGTACCGTCGAGAGCTTCAGTTTGATATATAATTCGATAGGGTTTTGAGAGATTTTATTTTGAGGTGAATTTTGTTTTGAAACTATGGTTTAGAATTTATTTTCTGCTATTAACGATGAAATTTTGATGGAGAAAAGCATAGGAAATAGAGAATGGGCTGATAAGAAGGAGGTGGAAATTTATTTATATGTAAAAGGAGGCCCAAATATGATAAACACCCAATTATCTTATTTCATTGATTCCTTTCGTGCTTTCTCCCGTATGATCACATAGCAAGTCCGATTATTCTAAAAATTGGAATCCTACAATAATTCGTCGTTCCGGATCCAATGACGCCAGTTTCGTCGAATTCCGAGACTGTCGCCAAAATGGTTAAATTTCACAGTTAATTTATTAATAAAATATTCAAAATTCGATTAACTGTTTTAATTCAAACTATATATCAATAAAATTCCATTTAAATCAAATTATAACTTAAATAAATTTATAAATCGATTTCACAAGATTAAGTTCCCAATTTTGATTATTTGAATTTTAAGTTTTGAAATTCCAAATTCCACTCAACAACTTAATTTTTTTATTAAGTCACTTATATATTAAATCCCAAATTTCAACATTTCAAAATAACTAAATTTGGAAAAACCTATTCATACTTAATTAATTCAAATGAATCATTATTATTATAATTAACAAAATTTGATTTTTATCTAATATTATTCCACTTTATTTATTTTAAATCGAAATTTAGATATAAAGAAAATATGGGATGTTACAAATCAAGTCGAATAGAACGGCAACTAAATTAGCAGAACAGTATATGAAGTGGGTAGTGAGATTTCATGGAGTACCTTAAGGTATTGCGAGTGACCGAGATCCATTATTTACTAGTGGGTTTTGGAAGAGCTTACAAGAGGCTTTAGGGTCAGAATTACATCTCAGTACCACATACCATCCTCAAACCGACGGTCAAACAGAGAGGGTAAATCGTATATTAGAGGATCTCTTGAGAGCTTGTATATTGTATTTTGGAGGGTCATGGGATGACCATTTGCATCTGGTTGAGTTCGCTTATATTAATAGTTATCAGTCCATTATTGGTATGGCTTCATTTGAAGCTTTGTACGGATGACCGTGCAACTCACCATCATGTTGGTTGGAAACCGGTGAAAAGTTTGTGTTTGGGCCAGAGGTAATAAGATAAACTTCAGATAAGATCATAGTTATTCAACAGCGAATGAAGGCTACCCAAGATAGGCAGAAGAGTTGTGCTGATAAAAGGCGAAGGGATTTGAAATTCTCCGTTTACGACTTGGTATTCGCCAAGATTTCTCCGTTAAAGAGTGTGTTCGATTTGGTAGGAGAGGTAAGTTGGCACCAAGGTTTGTTGGTCCATTTCCAGTTCTCGAACAAGTTGGGAATTTAGCATATAAAGTTGGATTACCTAAAAAGATGGTGGGAGTTCACAGCATATTTAATGTTTCCCTACTAAGGAAGCTCGTGTATGACTCTGATATGACTATTTCACCAGACCAGTTGGACGATATCGAGGTAGAACTCGAGGCAATTGGGAACCGCAGTCCGATTCGTATTGTCGAGTACGATACGAAACAATTTCGGAGGAAGATGGTGAAACTAATTATAGTCCAGTGGGGATGATAATGAGAATGACTGTGCTTGGGAAACAGAGGAGAACATAAAGAAGTCGTATCTAGAACTCTTTACCTGGTAAGATTTTAATAGCGATATAGTTATTCCCTTATTAGTAAACCACATGCTAGGATAGGCTCGTTGTGTTATTATGTATGTTTGGTTGTGTGTAAATGGCTGATAGGCATGCAAGGCACCTTGTATGTTTTGGTTAAGGAATTTCGGGGGCGAAATTTCTTAAGGGGAGGAGAGTATAATGACCCGCATTCAACGTATCGGAGGATCGTAGAATATTTATTTTATTTTCATACGAAGTCATATGGTCGTGTAACTTTGGGGAACAACTATTGGGGTCATTTCCCACATTCACGATTTTTGCCGAATTTTAAATGACCGTTTTACCCCTATCGGATCTTTTTTTGCCTATAACTTTTGACTGGTAAGGAGTTTTGACCTGAAACCACTTCCTTTGGATCCGGGTGATGGTTTACCTTTCCATGGAGTGGTCATATTAATCAAACGGACTTAATGTTTGGGAGATATGACTGAAATAAGATTTGAAGATGGAAAAATAGCTTAATCGAGATTAATAGGGTGATTAGCAGCTAGGCCCATAACCCATTTCGAGATTAAGGTTATGGGAGGGCTGAAAGGAGTTAGAGAACGATTCCTTTTCATTTTTCCAGCCACCACAAATATTTCTTGAACCCTAGCAATGGCCTCCATCTTCTAAATCACTTTCTAATCACCTTTTTTATCACTAATTAAGCAAAACTACATCAAATCAAGTCAAATTAGCATCAAATCATAGATAGAGCTGTTGCTACATATAAAAATCCATGCCAAATCAGTGGAGATTTCAGATCTATAATTTATTTCTGGCTAAGGTGAGTGATTAACATGTTTATTCACTAATTATGGCTAATTAAAGGTGATTAGTGATAATTAGCGAAATTGTAATTCAGAAAAATACGAAAAAATATGCATAAATTCTAAAATTATATTTTATGCCACTGGTAAAAATTTGGGTTAATTTGGATTAAGTTTTCTAATCCTATTGTTAGATATAGTTAAACATGGTTAAGGGGAAAATCATGGGTTTTGGGTATGTTTGATCTAAAATAATCTATATGCTTGATGTTTTGATCTTTTTGATTGAACCTATATGTTGTTACTGTTATTTGGGATGTTTTATTATTACTTAGGAAAGTCAGTGGTTGAAAACGCCATCGTTGGGAGAAAATAGCTTGTTGGAAAAAAATTACAAATTTTCAGGTCCGGTTAGGAGGAAGACCCGATCCGAACCGGTTAAGAGGGAGACCCGAACCAATACGGATGGGAGAAGGAGACCCGAACCGAACCGGATAGGACAAGGAGAGGAGGAGAACCGAACCGGATAGGAGAAGGAGACCCGAACCAAACCGGATAGGAGAAGGAGACCCGAACCAGATAGGAAAAGGAGAGGAGGAGACCTAAACCGAACCGGATAGGAGAAGGAGAGGAGGAGACCCGAACCAAACCGGATAGGAGAGGAGGAGACCCAAACCGAACCGGATAGGAGAAGAAGACCTGAACCGAAATAGGAGAAGGTGACATGAACCGATCTAGATAGGAGAAGGAGACCCGAACCGAACCGGATAGGAGGAGGAGACCCGAACCAGATAGAAGAAGGAGGCCCGAACTGAACCAGATAGGAGAAGGAGAGGAGGATACTCAAACCGAACCGGATAGGAGGAGACCCAAACCGAACCAGATAGGAGAAGGAGACCCAAACCGAACCGGATAAGAGAAGGAGAGGAGGAGGCCCGAACCGAACCGGATAAGAGAAGGAAACCCGAACCGAACCAGATAGGAGGAAGAGACTTGAACCGAATCGGAGAAGACCAAAACCGGAGATGCAAAGGAGGTCCAAATGAGAAGTTATTAATCAGGATCTAGATGGAAATCAACGAGTTAACTTCGAGAGTTGGGCTTTGCTGCGGGATGTGTGCAAAGGATTTATCGATATCTATAACTTTGGTTCACCATTGAGAGAGGGGGCATGTAGATGAACCAGAGACAGAGGGTGTATGGACTGGTTAACCATACCCCAGAGCTAGGGAAGTTTGGACTGGGGAGGGTTATTGACTACAGACCAGAAGGGAATGTGTAACGACCCGGTTTTTGTCGACTTTGGTTATCGCCATAAACTCAATGATGATTAACCAAACATCGAAAAATACCGGAAGGTTAATGAAAGAAATTAGAGGGTGAGAATAGATAAGATAGAAACTTAGAATAGAAGAAGAAGAAGAAGAACACAACATCAGAGTAACACGAATCTCATAGCAGAACGAGTAACTTATAATATATATATATATATCACATAACTTGGAATGTAAATCTGTACTTGAATATACATCTTTATCAAAGTACAACACTTACAACACAGCGGAAATAAACTATAGCTATATGATCCTGAAGCCTCCTGCTCCAGCTCTTCAAGTATCTGTAAAATCCTGACTACTTGATTGCCCGTACAAAATTGGGCACCTAAGAGTTTAGGGAAAACAAAACAAAATAAACTCCGGGTCAGTCATGGGACTAGTATGAGTAAAACTGTTTAAAACAGTTTGGGCCATTAAACGATATCTCATAAGACCACACCGTATAATGGAACGGGTTTTTCCCTTATGAGATTCCAAAATATCTTTATATCAAAAACATTTTGATATTATAATAATGTCTATCAACCACAATGTAATAATCATCTAGCAGAAATGCTTTCATCTCACGTTCTACATATATAGTATACAATCAAACTGCAAGCACGTATTGGGTAATAGATTTTCAACTATGACAAGGTATGGAACCACCTTTCGTTAGTATACCTCTAGAGAGGAATACACTGGGTTCAACAAGAACATCTTACAACCCGGCCACACATGACCGACCACTCATTTCGCTTGAGTGTATCGAATGTATATCACCAACGGTTGGGATCAGCAACCGTTTCCCGAATGGGACAGCATCAACAATAGATTTTTAGAAGTAAATGAAACTCTAGATCAGGTGATTATACACCCTAATAGGTGCGACCTACATAGCCATGTTGCCTGCCCGATTTCTATCATTTACCGGATGTGAGGCTAGAAGCTACGCTTATCTCTTATATGCCACATCTTCATTCTCTTAGAATGTAACATTGTCATACCCTTTAAATCACAAATTGATTTATCCAAAAATAGCATGGGTATATGGCTAAGAGACACGAATTCCACCAAACGTGAATACGTTTGAAGAGATCAACTTACGCAATCTATCAGATATACTCTGTCAGACCTTCGTCCATACAAGTTGTTCTGGGGCTGGACAAACCGAAGGCACTATTCAGTACATCCATCTTAGGCAATTGTTATCTAAGATTTATACAATAGCCCTTGCACTTTACTGCGTCTTCAATTATCTTTGGCATATATGACTCGCAACGCTTATGCCAATACAGAGTGGTTCTTCGGATAATAATCCAACCGGTCTCTCCATATTAACAACGTCAAAATGGTCGAAAACTTCGATAGTCGGTGAGTTAACTATCAAAGAAAAACACGTGTGCAAACAACGATATCATTTCCAGATGGAAATCATATCGATCAACCATCATTTAACATTTATCTCTTTAATTCATTAATTTACTTATCTTCGGTTTTCATATATTCTAAATTCGTATTTTCTATTATCAGAAAACATTTCCGATTCATATTTGGAAAACGTTTCCAAAACTCCTTCGCTATCAAACCTTACCATTCCTTAGTTAAGAAGGAAGTCAATCAAGTTGGGGTATAATTACCTCTCAGACCTTAACTGAACAACGTTTTAACTTCGAAATAGTCAAAGTTTATCTTTTAATTTTTAACAGTTCCTTACGAAACTCACGGATTCTATTTATGAATCCCCTTCCTTTATAAAACATTGGTTATACCGATACGTTATAATCCCTACTTTCGAAATATCTAACTTCAATTATAACTTTTATTCTTTAATGTGAATAAATAAATAAACCCCTAATTTATAAATAAACAAATCTTGATTTAAACACCGGAAAGTATAAGTACTTTCCCGATTTCGATATAATCGAATTCGCCGATTAACTCTCTTCAAGTAATCTCTATTTGATTAACTCTTCTTCAAATAACCTATATTCGATTATCTCTCTTCGAATAACTTATATTCGATTATCTCTCTTCGAATAACTTATATTCGATTAACTCACTTCATAACTTATATTCGATCTCTTTCTTTCGAATACGCTATATTCGATAATCTCCATTCGAATAAGTATATTCGACTACTCCTTTCGATTAAACTAATCGATAACTCCTTTCGAATAACTAGATTCGATAACTCCTTTTAAATCACTTCGAATAACTAATACTCGGTAACTCCTTTTAACTCGATTCGAATAACTAATATTTGATAACTCCTAATTCACCTAACTCTAATCGATTTATTCTAATTCAATTAACTCTATTTAATTACTCTATTGGTTAACTCTAACTGGTTAACTCTAATTGATCAACTCTAACTGGTCAACTCTAACTGATTAACTCTAACTGGTTAACTCTAATTGATTAACCCTAACTGGTTAACTCTAATTGATTAACCCTAACTGGTTAATTCTAACTGATTAACCCTAACTGGTTAACTCTAACTGATTAACCCTAACTAGTTAACTCTAATTGATTAACCCTAACTGGTTAACTCTAATTGATTAACTCTAACTCGTTAACTCTAATTGATTAACCCTAACTGGTTAACTCTAACTGATTAACCCTAACTGGTTAACTCTAACTGATTAACTATAACTGAGTTAACTCTAATTGATTAACCCTAACTGGTTAACTCTAACTGATTAACTCTAACTAGTTAACTCTAATTGATTAACCCTAACTGGTTAACTCTAATTGATTAACCCTAACTGGTTAACTCTAATCGAATAACTAATATTCGATTAACTCATTTCGATTAACTCTTTTGAATTAACTCCTTTGATTTATTCCTTTGAATTATCTCCTTTTCTATTTGTTTACTTAACAAATAACTATTCCCTTTTCAATTCTATTTATTTAACAAATAAATATTTATTTTATCTTTCCTATTTATTTAACAAATAAATATTTCTTTTATCTTTCCTATTTATTTAACAAATAAATATTTCTTTTATCTTTCCTATTTATTTCCTATAAATAAATATTCCCATTTAATCTATTTGTAAATGTTTTACAACTATTTCCTTTTTAAATTCTTTTTGTAAATGTTTTATAAATATTCCCTTTTCTATTTTATTTGTAAATGTTTTACAAGTATTTCCCTTTCTATTTGTTTTGAAAATATTTTCCTTTATATTTGTTCTTTACAAATATATTTCCTTTACATTCTTTTGATTTTATAATTATTTCCTTACATAAAATCCCTTTTCCTTTTGTATATAAAATCCATTGATTTTATATAACTAAATTATTTTCAAAATATACTTTGAAAATCCCCTTTTATCATTCTGGTATTCTTATGGTACTTAACATACCATATCACAGTGATCGATATCACTCACACACACACAATCAATAACAGATTTATATATCACATCATATATTACAATATATGAACATAACAGTATTATAAATATTGAGGAGTCCAGTTGGACCCCTCCAACCTGTTTCCCTGCATCACAGATGTTAAACAACGCAAATATAAAATATTTTGTTTAAACAGAATCAATATTCGATTAGCGATTATATATATCGTTATTTATAATTTCAACCAATACACAAGCAACTCAACCAAACAGTTAACACATAGCAATCAATCATCATTTATCAGTTCTAAATATACGTTATAAAAATAGAACTGTTCAGAGTTGGTGAGTTTTACTCACATTGGATGATCATCGTTAATAACGATAACCATCGCTTGATTCAGGCGGACAATTTATTTTGCTATAAATTGTAACGAGCTGCACTTCACTCCCAGTCAGATCCACTGCGTAGCCTTCTTCTCTACGATCCCAACGGATCTTGTTTTGCTGAACGGATAACGTATGAGCCATATATGATCACTATAAATTTACGCACTTATTTGATTTTTAATTTAAACTTAGAATCTGAAAGTGAGTTGGGCCTTACCATGCAAAACCGGTCCAATTCCTTTCTTCAAACCCACGCCCGCTTGTGAACCATAAAAATACGTGCTTCAATTCTTCGAAAATACTAGCGCTACAAATCCCATTTCAAATCCATCGTTTACCCTTTTTTCTTATTGGGCCTTATCTGAACCCGGCCCATGCTAATGTTCTCCAACCCGTTCCTTATTCATCTTCTCCCTCTTTCTTACCCCTTCTTATACCCTTTAATTCATGAACTGTTATACCCAACGCCCTTCTCTTTCACTTCGGAACAACCTTAACACAATTTTCATGCAACTACAACAGGAACCTCATTCCCCTTCTATTCCTCTACACCATAAAATAAAACCGCTTATACCATCTTCTACCCCAGAACCGCACGTTCTTCAGCAGTCTTCACCCACAGCATTTTCTCCATAACCGTTAACTCCAGGCCTCTCCACTCTTCAACTCAAAATCGTCCTTCCTTTTTCTTTTCTAGTTTTCACGTCCGTGTATGCATAAACCCCTTCCCATCTTAACTATTACTTCCATCCCGCCCATCTTAGACACCCCGCCATCTCCACATTCTCACCACACAGTATGCAGTACTCGCCAGAAACTGCAAAGGCCATGCACCCTTGCTTCATTCGCCTGTACACTTTCCCTTCCATACCCGTACAGTGCCCTTCTCTTCACAGTCGCACTTTGAAACAATCACCACGTCCATAGTTTCCCACCAACTCGCGGAGCAACTCCACTCCTTCACGTACAACTCGGCCGAACCAAGCTAGAACTCCTGCTCACGCACCAACCTATGCACTGTTGCATTTTTCCTCCTCCAATCCAGTTTGAAACGATGGACCGAAACTCCCCTTCATGGACGCAGCAACACTGTTGCGTGGAACCCCAAAGATCAAACACCCACAAGACTTCACTTTGAAGGTCTTCCCGCAGTTGCTGTATACCCCTCCTCTACACAGAAGGCTCCGCACCCCGTCCAAGAAGGAAACGCATGTTCCAGTATCTTCCCAAAACAACAACGCTCCAATCAAAGAAAACCCTCATAGTCCTGCTCTCGAATTTGGTTTTTGAGTTGAGGGAACCGGCGGCTTACGTTTTGAGGAGAATGGATAATTAGGTTAAGGGTTTAGATATGTGTTTTATATATAAGACCATAACCAACCATCCGTTCTGTTCAGTTATTCTCTCTCATGTTCTGAAACTGGTCCAACGAGCCGAGCACCCAGAAGGGGAGAACCAGCCACGGACTGGTTGGGAGCAGGGGATACAACGGCAAAGATATTGCCGTTATAAATATTACAACGGCAAAGTCTTTGCCGTTGTAATATTATAACGGAAAACACTTTGCCGTTATAACATTATAACGGCAAAGTGTTTGCCGTTATAATGTCCCCCCCTCAAAACCCTCGCCACCGCCCCCTCAGCTTCATTTCTCCTTCCCCTTCTTCAAACCCAAAAACCCATTTCCCTCCCCCATTTTTCACCCAATTTTCTCCACCAATTCACCAATCCGTCAGTTTTTAACCAAATTAACTAGCTTGTGTGAGATATTAGTTTGAAAATATGGCTAGATTACTAAAAAAATTCGCCAAAAAATTCATGCACGGCGACGATCGTGGCGCCGGCGGGAGTGGTGAAGGTGGTAGTGGCCAACAGCCAGTGCTCGGAATAGAAGACTTACTTGTAGCCGCCGAAAACATGGAGAACGAAGAAGCAGAGGTGCAACAGGGAGGCAGTCATCGGGGACGTGGCGGGCGTAGAGGCGGACGAGCAGGCAGGGCACGTAGGGGTGTTGGATCAGTTGCCGCTAGAGAGGGCCAACTCGATGGCTATGTGGATATGAACCTCAGCGCCGCGAAGCTTCCTGCGCTATCCAACTTTCGCACTCTTCCAGATGACGAAGTACACGTTAGCACGCAGTCGAGTTTGGCTGTAAGTATTTTTAGTATTATTTACATAGTATTCTTTGAGTGTTATATATTGGGTAGATGGTATAACATTTTGTTGAACCGTTAACAGTCGCGGAATATACGTCCACGTGGTTCGTTAGCGACCACACTTAGATATTATCATGCACACTTGGCGGGTAAGGAGGGGGTCGCAGGACTGTTACATGCTCTTGGATTTCAATTTTTTCTAGGTAATATTATAGACCTTTTAATGAAATAAGTGGATAATTTAGTAGTCATATTTTATCTTATTGTGCGATTTGCTATTTTAGGAATAAACCATGTTATAAATGCCGATGTCCAATTGTGTGCGGCCATTGCTTTACGGTGGTACAAAACCACCCACACATTTCACTTTCCTTGTGGTGAGTTAGGACTTACACCGCTTGATTTGTCCATGCTTACTGGTATTAGCATTGGAGTAAGTGCTTATCCCCAACTGCCTTATGACGATGGTCGATGGCGTGATCGTGCACTTGTTCATGATCTACTGCCTCATTTGGATGTTTCTGCTACGTCGTATCAGGCAGAAGGCGCTATTAGAGCGAGCGCGATCCGTGCGGCTATGGACAGGATACTCGAGCACTACTCTGTTGATGACAACTTGGAGCTTGCTCGATTATTTGTGTTATACCTTATGGGTAACCTTTTCTTTAGTTCTTCGAGCAGTAGCGTTCCTGTGGGGTTTTTTGCGGTCGCGGCTGAGATAAATGCCGATGGGGCGATTTTATATGATTGGGGCACACCTATCCTTGCATACCTATACAGATGTCTCGACATGCAGTGCACCATCACTGATTCTCAGGTTTCTTTATTTGGATTCTGGGAGTTGTTACAGTATTGGTACTTTGAGTACTCTAGGAACTTTCATTTTATCACCCGTATTGCTGACCCATCGACCTTTTTCCCCCGTATATGCTTTTGGACTGCGGACAACCGGGGGCCCAGAGATAATGAGTCACGCCATGTGTTTCCCGTTGCCCATAACCAGATTGAGCTGAGGATGTATAGGGATCAGATTCTATGGCATCCATTTGAGCAGAGTACATCCATCGATCTTGAGATCATACAGATTGCTAGGATGCTTGCCGGATGGAGATTTCCACTTATATCTTGTCCCGTGGCGCTAGGTGCTTATTGGAATCTTGGTGAGAGGTGCTGGAGACAGTTGTATGACTTCGATGCTATTCCGGATGATCCACACCCACATACTTATCGGTGTATGATTTACCCGACGGAGCAGCTAGATATAGCCAGGACAGCAGGCTGGTGGACGGCTGAGAGCTTTGTTATTATCGGGGAGTGTTACCTTACCTTCTGGCGTAGATTTTTCACCGGGTCCTCAGATACGATTACGCATGCAGCATCGATTGATTTAGTAGGGCCATCTGCTATACGACACGGCATACGTCCACCTGTTGTCGAGGATGTTACCCAGTCCAGTCAGAGTTTTCGTGCAGCTGATCATGTGGCGGCCGCCAGTCATTTTGGATGGACCATGGCAGTGCCCACCATTGGACCGGATCGTTACGTTGACGTGTTTCATCCTCCAGCCCATCACGATTACCCGGATCCTACACAGGTATCATATCATGATCTGTATGATATGCAGATGGGGATTAGGCATACGGGCTATATAGAGCATAGGCGTAGCCTAGATTACTATGATGGTGAGCTTCGTCGTGTTGCAGAGGAGGCACGACAGCAGCAGGCGCATTTAGAGGCCCAGCTTGAGGCAGAGCGCAAGAGACTTTAGGACTTGCAGATGTATTACCACCATAGGTCTAGTGCTGGGTCCAGTCAGCCTCCAGATGTTGGTGATCATGAGAGACGTCATCGGCGCCGCACACGTCCATGTACACATTCAGATGACTCGGACGAGTGAGTTACTATCACTTTTATGTACTTTCGCAGTTGTCAGGTGTATGGTCCTACTGTTGGAGTAGACATTCTGCATTTTTTGAGTACCAGTGTTATGTACCAGTGTTATGTACTTTTGTTGTATTACCACTGTTATGCATTTTTTGGTCCTACTGTTATGTACTTTTGTTGTTCTACGTATTCCTAGTTGATAGTTGTCTGTTCTTGTTGTTTGAGTAGACGTTCTGTATTTTTCACTACCATGATTATGTACTTTCGATGTTTTACGTTTTCGCAGTTGTCAGTTGTATGTTCCTATTGTTTGAGTATGCGTTCTGTATTTGTTGACTACCGCTATTATGTGCTTTCGATGTATTTTGTGTACGTTTTGATTATGTTTATGTGTAGAGACTACATTTGGTTATGTGTAGACACTGTATTTATGTGTAGAGAATGTTTTTGTGTAGAGCCGGTATCTTCTGTTGTTCTAGTTCCTGTAAGAGTTATTTGGAATGTAATAACGTTTGAATTTGATGTTGAACAAGGTTTCCCTCTTCTCGTGTAGAAATGCAAAATTCTTAAACAGCACGCCAACATAACAAGGTTTACATATAACTCCATATTCTACGCACAAACAGCAAAGTAAATAGACAGTAAAACAACAATAAAATCACAATACCATAAGCCTACTCAGTTCCATAGCGGGTCAACCAACTGTAGCATAGTTTATACGCTTCGTAACCAACGAACTCCTCACCATACTCGAAAAGGTAACGAGAATCATATGTTGCTTGATTTGTTTTAAATATGTTCTCGTCTTCAACAGTTTCGATAATCTTTGTGTACCGATCACAAGCGTCTGCAAAATGACGATTAGCCATTTGGATTTCAACCGATGTTCGTGTAGTGGGCCGGGAACGATGGTTGTTGTATAGCCTCGTGATCATTGCCCATCTTTCTTCATATGTTAAACCCCCTCCACTTTGCATTAGCAACTCATCTCTCTTTTCAACCTCAATATAGGATTTTACGAGGGCCAGCAAATCCTTAGACGAAAAATCTGGAGTAGGAGAATTATTACAAGCACTATTACTAGGTCGTTGATTTACTGGAGAAGGACGCGGAGCTGTAACCGCTCGATGCTGAATCGCGACGGGCACCTCTTCAACTTGTGTATCATGAACTAAACCCTTTTCGTTATCGTTCACAAAGTTTCGTTCGTACTCATCAAAAATCCTTCCCATTTCTTCATCACTTATTTTTGAATTGTCCATGTAACCTGTGCATCAGTAGAATTAGTAGAGTAACTAGAAGTACGAATTTTGTTGATAATAAACGTTACCTTTAAGAAAACAAGAAAATAAATTTTCTCCCTTTACTCTACAACGGTGCTGCTTGAAGCTGTAGAAGGTATGAGATGGATTATCAGATATGGAGTACTTATAAGGGCAATGTACGACCAACATTTACAATTCAACATACTTGAATACGGTTTACAGGGTTCTCGTGTTATTATGGTTGATTCTGTACAATGTCCGGTCACATCATTGCAATTACGTATGCTTTGGAACTAGAGGAAGAAATAAGAAAGCTGCGAAATCAAGTTAACGACCTAAGTAATTCAAATTATCGACGGACTGTAGCACATTGACTGGTCACGTCTTGCACAGTTCGCATAGTGCAGTCATCTTTTATGTGACAGTGGCGTAATGTCACTCTTTGTCGAGAGTTATTGGAATATAGTCCAGCTCTCAGTCTGTAGCCACAGGGGGTCGTCCTCGATACACTTTATCACTAAAAAGCAGATTCCCTACAGTGTTCCCTACAGTCGTACCAGTGACCGGTTACATCAGTATTTTGTTTGTTTACCTACACAAGCTTTGAAAATCGCAAAGTGTAGCTAGTGACCATTCACACCATAACTAATATTGCAGCTATATATACATATGTTACTTAGTCACAACTTACCGCACTCAAACACCTTCGTTCTCATTCTTAGAGCACATCCTTCTATTAGAACTCACTGAAGATGTCTTCGTGGTCATCTTCTACAGACTCCGAGGAACATGCGTACAACAAAATGAGGCTACAGGAGCTTCAAGACGAATTTCAGTTCCTAAACCAAATTAGACCGCAAACTGAACCGTCGTACGAACAGCTGAACGTTCAACCTCCATATGAAACTCAAGTCCCACCTGTTCAAGTATCATCTGAACAAGCTGTCACTCAGTCAACTCAGGAAGCAGAGTTCTTTCGTGTACCACTGCAGGAACAAATAGTTGATTCCTATCCAGTTCATTGCTACTGCGCGTACGCGGTTGAAGTTGTGGTTCAAGCAGAGAGAAACAATATAGGTCGGCGCATTCAGCGATGCCCAGCCTTTCCAAATGGTTGCAATTACACGGAATGGATAGACCAACCTTTGTGTCCTCGGGGAATAGCATATTGTAACGAACTCGAACGGGAAAATAGACGTGTTCGAAGTGATAATGAGCAGTTGCGATTGAACATTAGGCGACGCCCGTAAGACTAAACGTAAAATGCATTTTAATGAAGTTACTAATTCCTACTCCATGCTTTGATTGAGCTAGTTCGCATGTACTATCGTCAGTTGTTGTGTCTGTATGAACTATTTCAATGGTGCCATCACATGAAATGTTGGCATTTACTATTAATCTCATGATATTATGTTAGATTCCCTACAGTGTCCGGTCACATCATTGCAGC
This sequence comes from Allium sativum, assembly GCA_030737875.1. Classification (NCBI taxonomy): domain Eukaryota; kingdom Viridiplantae; phylum Streptophyta; class Magnoliopsida; order Asparagales; family Amaryllidaceae; genus Allium; species Allium sativum. Next base: position 122,874,387 of record CM060912.1, on the reverse strand, counting down.
ACGATAAATGGTGCCATCACAAGAAATGTTGGCATGTACTATTAACCTCGTGATATTATGTTAGATTCTCTACATTGTCCAGTCACATCATTGCAGAACGAAAAACGGTGCCATTACTATTAATTTCGTATACTGTTGTCATTTAATTCGGAAGAGACTACCATCACCAAAAAAAGGGTCGTCCACCAGTGCTTTAACCATTTCAATTCACGAAATGGTTACGAAAAATGGGTCGTTCCCAGGTGCCTTATTTCTGCTTGCGACATAATGAAAACAACTATAATATCATGACAACTAGTAGAACTATTGACAAACCATAATCATACAAACTTTAACAACTAGTACAACTATTGAGCAATTGAAACAACTGGAACAATGACAACTAGTATAACAGAAGGAAATGCCAAACCATAATCATACAAACTACAACAACTGAGCACACCAGCATCAAATTCAAACACGTACACCTACCATGGTTTAGGGAAAGGACCATCTCTTGTCTTACCGGCATTAATCTTGCTCAAGCGTCTTATTTCTGCTTGTGCTTCGAGTGCATACTGACGTCCACGTTCGCAAATGGGAGGGTCAATCCACTCCTTAAAGCAACAACAATCAATGGCATCAGGATAATTCATGTGGTCGTTGAAGGCTTCACAACCGAAAAATCGACGACCGGCATTTGTTTCGGTCTCGTCAACAACAACGACCGACACTTGTCCACAATAGCAAACAGGGTTGGATCCAATCGTCCCTAGTGGCTCGGAAACCTTCCCTTCGCGTACAATTTCTTTTCCAGCTCTTTGATAAACGGAATGAGCATCGTCATTTGAATACTGTTGGTGTTGGGATAGGGGTTTCTTGCTTACACCTTTTTTTCCGCTTCGCTTGGGTGCAGAAGAAGACATTTTTTGGGTTGTACAACTTGAAGTTGAAAAGGTAGTGTGTTAGTGTGGAAGAAGGAGGAGGTAGGTTGATATATAATGGGAGGGATTGCGACCGTTTAAGTAGCCGTTGGGGCGCAACGGCTATAAAATAAAAAAGCAAACAGTTTGCCGTTATATTTTTATAACGGCAAACAATTTGCCGTTATATTTTTTTAACGGCAAACTCCTTTATGCATTGGTAACTGCATCTCCTCCTACATATATCGAATGTCGTTTCACTAAAACCCTATCCATCTACTTAGAGCGTAGTCATGCCAATTTCTTATCCATCTTCTTACAATTACACGGACCTTATTTCTGGACCATCAAATCCTAATCCGTCCGCATCTAGAGAACCAACCGAGTGGTATATTGAAATGGAAGAGCGACACAATGACGAGGTGCGACAATTAGAGCTCGAAGCAGGAATGCACGAAATGAAAATAAGCAATCAGCAAGACAATCCAGCACGACAACATGACCGTAGAGCTAACCTTGTAATTCCTCGTGTAAGAGCCACGGTTGAAGAAGGCGAGGTGCAATCCGCAAATATTGTATGCTTTTGTGGTTTTGAAGCACCGCAATTAGTCGTCCGTCATGGAAAAGACGTTGGACAACGATATTATACTTGTCCAGTACGAAACAACGGATGCGAGTTCGGACAGTGGATAGATGATCGCTTTCCCCGTCGAGCAATTACGTATGCTTTGGAACTAGAGGAAGAAATAAGAAAGCTGCGAAATCAAGTTAACGACCTAAGTAATTCAAATTATCGACTCCAACGTGGATTAAATTAGGATTTAAATATTTTATGTTATGCTAATATGTACTGTATCGTTACGCATCCTATCACTTGTATCGTATCGCTTGTATCGTATCACTTGTATCGTTATTTGATGTTACTATGTTCTGCTGTTCTAGTTCCTGTATGTGTTGTTTGAAATGTATTAACGTTTCGTAACCATCTGTAGTTGGTCGACGGACTGTAGCACATTGACTGGTCACGTCTTGCACAGTTCGCATAGTGCAGTCATCTTTTATGTGACAGTGGCGTCATGTCACTCTTTGTCGAGAGTTATTGGAATATAGTCCAGCTCTCAGTCTGTAGCCACAGGGGGTCGTCCTCGATACACTTTATCACTAAAAAGCAGATTCCCTACAGTGTTCCCTACAGTCGTACCAGTGACCGGTTACATCAGTATTTTGTTTATTTACCTACACAAGCTTTGAAAATCACAAAGTGTAGCTAGTGACCATTCACACCATAACTAATATTGCAGCTATATATACAAATGTTACTTAGTCACAACTTACCGCACTCAAACACCTTCGAAAAATTATGAAATTTGCCACGCTCACATATTGATTCGAAAAATTATGAAATTTGAAATCTAGCAATAACTTGACATCACGGATCCAAAAAAAGTGGTTTCGTCGAAATCCGAGGTCGTTTGCAAAATTTCCATTTTTAAGGGCCTGAATTCCATAGCGACTGTTAAGAATTTTCAATTGGACATATCTTTTGATTCCCGCTATGAAATCTTGATTTTTCGGATTCGTTGGAAAGATATTCTCGATTAGATCCTAATGTTTTTGGTTTCACTAAAATCCAGATTGTTTTGCACCCGGTACATTCAATTGAAGTTTGAAATCGAATTATCGAACTACCACGCCATTTTCAATTCTATTTATAATTATATATAATTATTTATATTCTAACGACGACGTATATAATATATACGTTCGAATTATATTCAAAATAAATTTCTTGTCGATATTATTTAAAATATTCTATTTTAAATGTCCAAAATTCACATCACAACAACTGGCCGAATTGACTACTCAATGACAGAGCCATTATTGGCAACCAATTAGTGCCAACCTTTCACATCACAACAACAGTCCGAATTGAGTACTCAATGACAGAACCATTATTGCCAACCATTTAGTGCCAACCTTTCACATCACAACAACTATCGGAATTGACTACTCAATGACAGAACCATCATGTTGGAACCATTATTGCCACCCATTATTGCCTACATGTACTCTATGTCAGAGATATTTAGTTTACCATCCCTGCTTATATATATCTCTCGTTCGGTTACGCTTAGAGATAACAACGAAACTCAACTTATAAAAAAGCAAGCAATGGATCCAAATCTATACTACCATTACTACAAAAACAAGAAGAATCAAACTGATAATTCCGAAATAGAAGTGGAGTAAGAGACGGAGGAGGAGCTGGAACAGCATGCAATGGTTGCGTATTCCAATTATTTCGCTGAAGGCTCAACTAGCAACCATCGGGGTAGCATGCATGGCCGGATTGACCGGCGGTATAAGAGAGACTACAAGGATGGACATGAAAGACTAATGAGGGATTACTTCATCGACAATCCAACCTTTGATATAACTTTGTTCCGCCGTCGTTACCGTATGAGTCCGGCTATTTTCTCAAAAATATATCTTAAACTTCACCAGTCAAATCCATATTTCACTTATAGACTGAAAGGAGCACAAGAAATCGACCATTCACCACACATCAAAATCACCTCGGCGTTGAGGATGTTAAGCTATGGAACATCTGGCGATCAAATGGATGAATATTTCAGAATCGCAGCATCAACAGCAATAGAGTGTCTGAAAGAATTCTGTAAAACAGTTGTTGCAGAGTTTGGGAAGGAGTATCTACGGACGCCTGGACCTAACGATATAACTAGGATACTACGCAGGGCAGAAGCCAGAGGATTTCCAGGTATGATTGGAAGTTTAGATTGCATGCATTGGGCTTGGAAAAACTGCCCAACGGGATGGAAAGGAATGTTCACCGGACATAAGAAAGTGCCATCAATGATCCTTGAAGCAGTAGCAACAGACGATTTATGGGTTTGGCATGCTTTTTTTGGAGTCCCAGGTTCATTGAATGATATAAATGTTTTAAAACAATCATATCTTTTCACAGAACTTGCTAATGGATTGTCAACAGATGTTTCATATAAACTTGGTAATATCGAACACAAAACTGGGTACTACCTAGTCGATGGAATATACCCAAAGTGGAGAACTTTGATGCAAGGGTACAAAGTTCCATCAAATGATAAAGAAAGGTATTTCACTGAAAAAGTAGCTAGCTACAGAAAGGACATCGAACGTACGTTTGGTGTTTTACAAGCCCGATTTCATATTTTACGAAATCCTACTCGTTTTCATGATGCAAGAGTGCTTTCAGAAATCATGTATGCTTGTATAATAATACATAACATGATTGTGGAGTCTGAAAGAGGCAGATATAAGAATCAAAAGTCTAATTATCCTGACATGTTTACGGGCTCAAATGCAAAACCCCATAAAGATGTAAACTCAATGGAAGAATATGTTGATATGGTTCAACACATTGAAGATCAAGCTGCACACTTCCAATTGCGTGACCAGTTGGTGGAACATTTGTGGGCGCATAAAGGAAGGAATAGTCGGAATCAGTAGTTGGTACTAGAATTATGTATCAGTGTGTAGTCGTGTACTATGCATCATTTGAACTATCTATCAGTGCGTACTTGAGTCAATAAATGTGGTTTCCAATCATATTGTAGACTGTATCATTATTTCAACTCAACCCAATATATACAGCTCGTACATAAACAACAACTACTACATTAATACTAGAAACAGGTCACAATCATATTACAACTCACCCCAACATATATAGCTAGTACATAAACACCCACCAGCACATAAATACTACAAACAGTTCACAATCATATTACAACTTAACCCAAAATACATAGCTAGTCCATATACGAGCCACTAACGCTTCCGCTTCTGCTTCCTTTGTTTTTTCTATACTCTCCAATCTGCTCGGCTACTAGTTCTTGCTGTAGAGGGTAAGCTTACTAAAATCACATGTAATCATTTTAACATAATTATTCTCTCACGCCAAAGCTTTCTGCTCCTCCATCTTCTTTTCTTCCATGGCTTGTTTCTCCGCATGTTCTTGTCTGCGGAGCTCTCGATCATCCCTAACAGCCTTTTGGAAATCTTCGTCGCTACGGTTTCTTTCCACCGAAAATCGAGCTCTATGCTCTTTTGTTGCCTTAGATGAACTCTCCATTGTTTCCATAAATCTAGCAAACTCTGCACCTCGTTGCTCCAGCTGAATTGCCTTGGATCTGCCGACAGGTCGTCCATCACTACTTCCAAATAAAGGGTTTCTTTCTTGCGAACTCGGGCCACTTCCTGGACTAGAATCAGAGTAGTTCATCCTTCTAGCTTTGTTCTGCTGCTCAAACATGAAGTTGCTGGGGTTCTTCCACTTCGACAACATAGATAGAAGCTCATAACAGTCTTGGAATTTAAATGGATGACCATACTTTTGCTGGTAGGCCTTTCGTGACTCTTCAATCTGTAACACAAAGTGGATATTGTATGAACGTATGTCATTTCTAACTAATCGATCATAGTATAGTAAGTTATTTTTCAAAGTAATCTACGCTACTTACAACGTCATAAGGTGCAGCACCGCTTTGCTGTCTGTTCTCCAAGGCTGTCAGTATTGCAAGATAGTTCTGACACGCGGCATTCATAACTCTATAACCGCCTCTAAGTGATGCCCATGTTCTATTCCTCGCTTCCAATGAATTGTAGAACTCTGCTACTCTTTCCCAAAATTTCTCACCTTTCATATTATTTCCAACAATGTTGTCTTGTGAAATGCGTATCCACGATTTAGCAAGTGAAACGTACTGCTCGGAAGTAAACTTACATTGTTTTCTTCTTCCATCCGCTGGTATATCTTCCCCTTCAGCATTATCATCCTCAATATCTTCTATTCCGTGATTCGGCTCCGATTCAACTTCGGTTTGGTGTCGTTTACTGAAAATGCTCCTTAAAGACTTCACCTTCTTCTTCTTCTTTTGGTTATATTCGGGACTGATAGGTGCAACGTATTCTTCATTCAATTCTTCAGAATTTGTAACATTTACTTCCTCATTTGCATCTTCCTCCTCCTCCTCCGTAGAAGTCCCAACATTTTCTTCGGTAGTAGGAGAGACATACCCATACGAAAACTGTCTTTGCAGATTTTGCATCGCTTCGCGGTCACGAACCTCGGTCTGTTGCGGAGTTAGGTGAGGTTGTTGACTTTGCTCGGTCTACATCATCATCGACATATACGACGAATGATCGTCGTACACGCCTACCCCGGGCGGTCGTTGGTAAAACTGTGGCGGGACGGACGATTGGATGGGAGGAAAATTAGGAGGACCGAGCGGTTGGTAAGGTGGACGGTATGGATAATTTGAATACGGCGAGTAGCCATATTCGTGAGATGGCTGCAACGATTGCCGTTGTTGGATTGACCGTTGCATCGCATACGATGACGAGTGCGTTTGGGACATGAGTTTCTTGTTTATGGTTTTTTTCCCACTTCGCTTGGGTGCAGACGAAGACATTTTGTTGATGAAGAAGTTGGGAAGGTGGAGTGGTTGTGTGGAGGAGGAAGAAGAAGGAGATAGGGTGGTTTATAGGGAGGAAGTGAACTAGCCGTTGGGGTTGCAACGGCTAGTTCTTATAACGGCAAACTGTTTGCCGTTATAAGATTATAACGGCAAACAGTTTGCCGTTATAAGAACCAGCCTCTGTTGGGTGAACCAGCCACGGAGGAGCTCAAAACTAGCCACAGACCAGCCACGGGTGAGTGAACAAGCCACACCTGGTTGCTCCGTGGCTTGTTTAGTAACTGAACAAGCCATTGTTGGTTGTGCTCTAAGTGTTTAGACTGTTTGGTTATCAAATGTTTAAAGATTGTGTGCTATCGGTTACTTTGAATTCCATTTATTTACAACTGCTATGGACAAAAATAAGAACACGATCGTGTTCCATGATGTGGCACGATGCCAAAAATATAAAAATATCGATGGGTAAACTCATATTGTGAAACCTCAAAATATTGATTAAGGATGCAAAATACTCAAAATAAAAAGTTGCTAATTTAATTAATTAAAAATTACAGAAAAATTCTAAAAATTATTTTATCGTAATGTCTCAAAAGAACCTTGTCTAAATTCAAACCCGATGCTCAAATATTTTTAAATAACCGTTATGGCCATGAACGAATATACCGCTATTTTTCTGAATATTTGATTTGGACATAAATCAAAATCTACATGACGAAATCCCAATTTTTCTCTTCCACTAGAAAGATATACTCCACCAGCTCCATCACATTTCTTGTTTCATAGAAATCCGACTTAAAACGAATCCTGTATCTTCAGTTGAAGTTCAAATCGCCAAATCGCGAACTGCTGCGCTATTTCGAGCTCGATTATATTTATAATATACTTAATACGTTCAACTGTCGTTCAAATAATATATTCATTATTCTAATTCTAATTCTAACTGAATTAAATACTACAGATGATCCAGTTCACACCATATTGTGAATTCCACTATTTCTGACTATTTCAGAAATTAAATATATTATTATATTATTTACTTTAATTAAATATTCAATATAATTTAATTAAATGACCATTATATTCTCTAAATCACTTTATAAATAATTAAATAAATTAATTATTATAACGCTGAAAACACGGGTCGTTACAGCATGGTCATAGCAATAGTTGTACAGAGTCCAGAAGGGCATGGACCCGTCATGGCCCCAATGGATTTGGCGATCAAGGCGGTGGATATCGTATGCTTTACACATTGAGTGAGAGGTGTGAGGATGATTGCTATGTTTGATGTTTGCTATCACCATGACATGACACTTCCATTTTACACTATATGTTAGTGTTTACCTTAGAGTATTGTACATCTTATTGTGCTAACTCTTTGGTTGCAGGTTCAGGTCAGGTATGATTTCTTATACCTGTTATTGTTCTATCTAGTGTTATAGATTTGCTAACACTCACACCAGACCTTCATCTGATCCAGAGTTTTATGTCTCTTTTTATTACTCTGGGTACTCCTAAACGAGTAGACTAGAGACATGTTAGGTGGTTATACACGAGTAGCTGTCCAGAGACGAGCAGGAGGCTTCCACGTAATATTTACATATATTCTCCCTGTGTTGTTGCTATTCACTGCTTTGTGCATTAGTAGTGTACCTTTTTCATTTTCTTTTAGAGACAGTATTTTGAAGTTGTAATAATGGTTGAATCGTAAGCTGTATTTTGAATTTCGCTACTCTAATGGATATGGTTTAGTTTTCAGCTTATGCACTGTCTCGCCTGTTTTATATCAAGTTATGTTATTAATATAATTTATTCCATGCGTTGTGAGATATGTTACAGGTTCTTGATGATTCATAGTTTCAAACCCCTTTCTCTTGACGATCGTCCCGTGCTAGTCGGGCACTGGCGCAACGCATTTTAAGGGAAATATCTGATGGTGTGGGGAGGCTGTCACACAAATCATAAATATCAATTTGAATATGGAAATTCATATGAAATATGTTGACTTGTTTGCTATTAAGTATCATCTGACCCTAAAAGATATTAATGTTGTCATTTCGAAAAGTCCGGAATCTATATTCCACTTTGATCCGATTTATATGTTGCAAGTCAGATGTTATCAAAGACAATTGAAGATGGAGTTTATACAAGGGCTATTCTGAAAATCCTTGGTAGAAGTCACCTAAGATGGATTTACAGGACAGTGCCTTCGGTTTGTCCAATCCCAGGACAACTTGTATGGATGAATGTTTGAAAAAGTATGCCTAACAGATCACGTACGATGATCTCTTCAAATTTACCTTTGGTGGCGGAGAAATTCATTTCTCTTATCATTTTACCTATGATATTTGGGGAAATCAGTTTGTGATTGGTAGGTTTAACAATGTGGCATTCAACATGAATGAAGATGTGATATGTCAACAAGGTAATTGTAGTCTCAAGCCTCACATCTGGGAAATGACAGAAATTTTGCAAGTGGCATGGCTATGTGGGTTTCTCCCATTAGGGTGTACTATCCCCTGATCTAGAGAAAAATTCACTTGCTTCTTTATGCTACCATTGTTGTATGCTTCGATAATGGTTGTTGATCCTAACCGTTGGTGATAATACATTCGGTACACTCAAGCGAAATGAGTGGTCGGTCATGTGCGGTCGGGTTACAAGATGTTCTGGTTGAACCTAGTGTATTACTCTCTAAAGTACACTATCGGAAGTTGGTTCCATACCTTGTCATAGTTGGAAATCCATTATCCATAAGCACTATACGGTTTTGTTTGTAAATCATGTAGTGAAATGTGAGATGCAAGCATTTTGCTGGATTCTAACTTATTTTGAAAACCCTGGACATTATCATAATATCTAATATCAATATACAAAGTGTTTTGGTTCTCATAAGAGAAAAAACACGTTTTGTGTTTATTTGCGGCGTGGTCTTATGAGATACCCTTTATTTCTCAAGCTGTTTTAAAACAGTTTACTCACACCAGCCCCATGATTGACCCAGAGTTTATTTTTCTACATTTTCTCTAAATTCTTCGGTGCCTAAATTTTTATGGGCAGTCAAGTAGTTTAGGATTTTATAAATACACTGGAGAAGATTGAAGCATGAGGCTTCAATATTAGATATTTAGAGTTTATTCCACTGTGTTGTACATGCGATGTACTCTGATGATATATGAAAGTGCAGATACAGTAATGTATTTCAAAAGTTATGTTATATAGTATATTTTATTAATTCCGCAATGAGATTTGAGTCTGTTCTATTGTGATCTTCTTTCCTTTTGTTCTAACTTTTTTCTTTCTATTTCTCATCCTCTAACTTCTTTCTATTAATGATTTGGTATTTTCGACACTTGAATAGTCGATATGTTATACAGAGGACATATTTATGTCACTTTTCAAGGTCGGAAATCTCCCGGTTCGTTAATTTATCATATAAATGGGCCTGACCCAATATACAATATGTAATATAAATACTCGTGTATACTTCTTTATAACATTATCTGATTCTGCTATTTCACATACAAATAGTTTTACATCTTACAATTCTTGGGCATCATCATCCAGCAAATTTCTGATTATCAGATCAAGTTTAGATCAAATTCTAACTAGTATATTGTCATATGTGTCGATGCCATCTCTGGAGCACATCTGGGTATTTAGCTGTTGCAACCCACTAAACGTGGATAAAAATAAAGATGGTAGTTATTCACACTACCATAATGAGAAGGGCTAGAAACATATTAGGTTGTTATTGTTTTTGTAATGGAATAAAAAATAAATATGCCAAAGTACTATAAAATAATTAGGAGATGTCGAGTTTCAATCAAGGTTTGAAATCCTAGTTTCTGTTTCCATTCCTTTCCAGTAAAAAATTATAATTCTGGTCTCGTTCCGAAAATACCGGAAATTCCGATTTAATTTCAGTCCTTTTTTAATTAAAAAATAAATAAATATGCAAACACTAATAATCAATTTTGTTAAATTATTATTTAAAAAATTCCAATATCCTTTCGGAATGTAGAAATGGCGACTTCGTGGCGATCTCTTTTCGAAAATTCAAAACACGCTTTTTCTTCTCTCAAATCGTCTTTCTCCTCACAAATTTCTTCTTTACACGTTGACCAAGATGATAACGTTAAAAACGTTTCCGCTAATCCATCTTTTAAGGATATTCTGCTCAGGCCAGCTGTAAAGCGAAATCCAGATCCGATTTTTTTAAACAATAAAAGGCCCTTGTCAAAACCGTCTCCTCGCATTCTCCACAGCTATAATGAAAATCTCAACAACATCAAATCAAAGAATGGCTGCTTCAAATGTGGATCGACAGATCACTGGGCGAGATCGTGTCGGAATCCAGTTATTTGTTTTAAATGTCATAAAACTGGGCATAAGGGTTTCAATTGCAAATCTTTTCGTTCTCCACCCCCAAAAATGGCTGAGAGATCCAGAAAACAAATTTCCGCTAATCGATACCAGAATTCTTTTGATTGGGCTCGATCGATGGTAATCGTCTCCATTGTGAGTGGATCTTTCTCGATACGGCAGATTGAGGAGATTTTGAAAGCCAGATATGGCCGTCGTGCCCCATCCTGGGACTGGAACGTCAAGCGAATGGGTGATGTCTTTGTTGTTCGGTTCCCACAGCATCTGCTGACAGTAAACTTCCAATATAACTTCAATTTTACCATGGGGAGAATTAACCTGAGGAGGTGGAGTCCGCGTTTTCGGCAGTGTCTCGAGGGAGAAGGAAACCTTTTGGATCCTCTTGAAAAATGCCCCGCTAGTATGTCGTAAACTTGACGTCCTTCAATCAGCTCTGGAAGATTATGGAGAAGTGGAGAGGGTCCAATATGGTGCGATTCATGACGTGGATTATACTTGTTTGCGTGCCAAATTTACGAAGGAGGTGGGCACCCCATTGTCGGATTCAGTTGCAATTCCAATCGAGGGTTTTTCCCATGTGGTGCAGATTGAAAGATGCGAGGAAGACTCGCCGCCGAAAATCAATGTCCCTCTTTTCAAGCAGAGGGTGTTTGCAACCGATGATGAGGGGAAGCTCAAAGTTTTGAGTAGCAAGGATGGGGGTGCCAAAATGCATGTGGAGGAAGTTATCGCCTCGGTGGCAGATTCGGCTATTGAAGGAGAAGGGGATGTTTCCGCAAGAAGGAATAATGATAATTATGTGGTTCGATTTGATGATGGGGTGGCAGTAGAGGTGGATGAGGTTGGTAACATTGTGGGAGTGGGTGCAAACTCCAGAGAGATTATCGCCGTCAATGAAAATGATGGAGTAGGCTTGCAAGATCTTGGGGAGGGAGGCAACATGCAAGGTGCCAGGGAGGCGGTGGAAGAACAAGTCATGGACAACGAATCACAAGATTTAAACTTGGCTGGGGATTTGGCGTTGGCCCCAACCAGCTCAGGGGAATGCTCGGCCACAGGCGGTAAAGGCAAGCGTGCAATGGATCATGGTGTGGTCATGCTACATCGCAGCGCAAGAGGGATGGGTCATCCATTGGCAGGTAGCATTTTTGTTCCTGCTATACTTAATACTTTGTCTAGTGATCAACTTCATGACATTGCAAGTAAATCTGGTTTTGTGTTGAATGATGATGTGATAAGTGATATTAAGAACAAAGAAAATGAGAGGGCCAATGGTTCATCATGATAATTGTCACTTAGAATGTTAGAGGCCTAGGAACTTTTGATAAGTGTCTTAGGGTTAAAAACTACCTCAAGTCTGTAAAACCTGACATCATTATGCTTCAAGAGACTAAGATCGAGAACCCTGAACCATTTATTTTTAAATGTCTGGGGTGGGGTGTTATTGATGAATGGGCCTTTATACCTGCTGTGGGAACCTCGGGTGGCATTTTTACTGGCTGGAATAGTAATTCTTGGTTGATTAAGCAAGAAATCAAACAAACTTACTGTCTGCATCTAGCCCTGGAATGTAAATCTACAAATGTACTTTACTTCTTTTCTAATGTTTATGGACCCAATACAAGACGAGAAAGAATGACTTTATGGGCCGAGGGTTTGGACTTTTATAAACTCATGTATGGTCCCTGGGTAATTGGCGGCGACTTTAATGTTACAAGATTTATGTCTGAACGTAATGTAGTGAAAAACGCTGGCTTGGGCGACATGAACGATTTTAGTGACTTTGTTGGTAACTGTGGCCTTATTGACCTGCCCATGACTAATAGAAAATATACATGGACTGACGGTAGGACCCCTCCTACTTTAGTTCGCCTCGATCGTTTCTTCATTAATTCTGCTTTTGATGACTTGCACCCCCTGACTCTTCAAAGAGGTCTTACTTCCCTTATTTCTGATCACTGCCCTGTTGTTCTAACCACTAACGTCGATCATAGAAGGAAATCTTTTTTTAAGTTCGAAAATATGTGGTGCATTGAGCCAAATTTTGATGTGATGTTGCGCCAGAAGTGGGTAGAATTTCGTAGCTTTGGGGATGCAGCTAGCAATTTTTGTAGGAAAATGAGACTATTGCGTAAATTTTTAGCCAAATGGAATCGAGAAGTCTTTGGAAACATCAGAGTTAAGAAGCAGAGACTTGAATCTGAGATTATGGAGCTTAATGTGCTTGAGGAAGGGCGTAATCTTAGTGAGGCTGAGCGAGCCTTGTTAAAAACTAAAGAAAAGGAGCTTCTAACGGTGATTGATCAAGAAGAGATTTTTTGGAAACAGAGGTCGAGAACTCAGTGGCTTAAGCTTGGTGATAGTAACACAAGTTACTTCCACAAAGTTGCAAACGGTAGAAGGCGTACTAACACAATATGTAGCATTTGGAAAGACGGAGTTGAAATTTGTGATCATCAAAGGATAGAAGAGGTTTTTACTGAATTTTACAAGGGAATCTTTGGTGAACGCATTGAGAATCGTGTGACTGTTGATTGGAAGATGCTGTATCCCTCGTCTGTTGATCTTAGTGGCATTGATACTGAGTTCTCGGAAGAGGAAATCGTAGCGGCTTTAAAAGAAATGCCTGGTGATAAAGCCCCTGGCCCTGATGTTTTTCCGAATTTTTTTATAAGAAATATTGGGATGTGATTAAACATGATGTTATTAACATATTCAAAGAATTTCATTCTGGTTCCTTGAGACTGGACATGTTGGGGTACACTAATGTAGTCGTGATCCCTAAGAAAGGAGGAAATGTCTCGGCTGCGGATTTTCGACCTATTAGTCTTTTGAATAGTAGCTTCAAATTGATCACTAAGGTTCTCGCAAACAGACTGAAAGCGAAGATGGATGACCTGATTGATGTTTTGCAGACAGCATTTATTAGGGGAAGATTCATTCTTGACGGAGCGGTACTTGTCCAGGAAGTTATCTCCCATAGTGATAGACATAATGTGCCTTGCGCAATCCTGAAGCTGGACTTCGCTAAGGCCTTTGACACAGTTGATTGGAGGTTTATCATGGATCTTCTTAGCGCGAGAGGCTTTCCGTGTAAATGGCTAAACTGGATTCATTGCATTTTAACATCAAGCAGATCCAATATTTGTGTGAATGGAGTGGCTGGCAAAACTATTGTATCCAAGCGAGGGCTGCGCCAGGGTGACCCACTTTCCCCACTCCTCTTTGACTTGGCTGCCGATGTCTTTTGTCGGATCCTTCAGGTGGCAAGCGCTAATGAGATTATTCAAAGCTTTGGGCGTGATCACATCATCGGGGGTATTAATTCACTGCAATATGCTGATGATACTATTATTTTTTGCAACCCTGATTGCAAGAATATTGCCTCTTTAAAAATTTTGCTTTATGCTTTTGAAAGTTTATCTGGCTTAAAGATTAATTTTCATAAGAGCAGTGTTTACACTTTGGGCTGTAGTGCTGATGTGAACAGGAAATGTGCTGAAATGCTCAACTGCATGGCCGATTCTTTCCCCCTCAAATACCTTGGAGCTTACATCCGTCCGAAAAGATTGATGAAGAGTGATTGGCAATATGTGATTGATAAAGTTGACAGGCGATTAGCGAGGTGGAAAGGAAATTGTCTATCAAGAGCTGGACGTCTGGTGCTGGTGAACTCTGTTCTGGCGGCTATCCCTTTGTACTGGCTCTCTTTTTATTCGTGTCCGAGTTGGGTTGTTCAGAAAATTGATGCTGTTCGTCGAAATTTTTCCTGGACTGGTACGAAGAACACGCGTAAAGCCTGCTGTCTAGTGTCGTGGGACCAGGTGTGCAAGTCCAAAGAACAAGGAGGTTTGGGAGTCATCAACTTGAAAAATATGAACTCTGCATTACTTTGTAAATGGCTGTGGATTATGCTTAGCGAAAAGAAAGTTCTCTGGAAGGAGTGGATCTTAAACACTTGCTACGATGGTAGATTCGACTGGAATGCGGACGTTTCTCATTGCTCAATATTCTGGCGTGGTGTTGTGGCAAATGTTCACTGGATGAAGATTGGGACTGAGATTGTAGTTAAAAACGGCCGCAGCATCTCTTTCTGGTATGACTGTTGGTTGCTCCCTATCCCTTTGCGCGATGAATTTGCCGATCTGTTTGCTATTGCATGCAACAAAAGTGCTTCAGTCTGTGCAATGTTTAATGCGAATTCTGCCAATTTTAAATGGAACCTGTCCTTCTGTCGCATTGTGGCTGGTAATGCTTTGCTTCAGCTATGTGGCCTGATTCGTTTGTTAGAAGATGTACACCTTCATAGCAATGAGGAGGATGAATTTGTGTGGAAGATTGGTGGTAACTTTTGCGTGAGTGCACTCTATAAGTTGATGAACTTCGCAGGAAGGAAGTATGATGGATTCACGAGAATGTGGAGTTTTAAGGCTGTACCTGCTAAGGTCAAGATACATATGTGGATGATCATGCACAACAAGCTCAATACAGTGAATAGATTACGGCAAAAAGGTGTTCATGTTACTGGGGGATGTGTTTTTTGCAATGACGACGACGAGGATTATCAGCATCTTTTTGTTGATTGCGATTTCGCCTTTTACGTGTGGACGAAGTGTTTAATTAGCCTTAA